>OX465094.1:21782014-22382014 GCA_949987625.1 Chalcis sispes
CACATATATTTCCTCTCCAAGATTATATTTTTACCTTTCTCGAAATCGTGTTTCACTTGTTCTTGTGTAAGCGCAAAAAATAACCGGAGATAATTAGCTGATAATGGCTTTCATTCTTATTATTAGTAATGACTGTCTCTTTCTATCTATCACTTTTTTTCTTTACATACGATATCATTTAGTTATTTTTGAAGCAATTGTCTTTTTTTTATTTCGCGATAATTTTACATTATTAATTATGAATAAAATATCTATTTTATAACAATATTTTATAACAATAATAGTAGTTTATTGTCATTATTTATTACAGTTTGTTTCGATAAATTTTATTGAAGGATTTTTTTTTTTTTTCTTTTGTTAATAATTATTGATCAACTACACTGATTATTTATTTATTTAAGTTTATTGACTTATAGCCTGTTAGCCCAGCAAGTGCTAGTTTTCAATACCTCTTTACCTATACCCATCCTTTCTTATACTTCTTAAATGATGTGAATCTAAAGGTTGCTACGTTACCTTTAGCATCACCTGGTGATTGAATATATTTTAAGTGTATATATATATATATATATATATATATATATATTGCATTCTATGGGTTAAATTCGTCGAAAATTTATTTAAATCATCTGTTGCACATCTTAATGAGAGTAAAAAATAGCATTAAAATCTAATTTTTCTAATAAATTTCGTGTTATTTATAATAATTATAAAGAATGACTTTGTAAGAAAATTGATAGATTTCTTAAAATAATACCTATAGTATTTAGACTAAATTCGGTACTGCTCCAACAGTGTTATTACTTATAACAATTAATGAATAATTTTGTAAAAATTTTCATGTATTAGCTTTGCAGTCAGATTGAAACTAATACTTGTAGAGATATAAACATTTATTTGTTCATGCTTAATGATATTACTCTCTAGTTTGTAGTAAATGTAATGTTGCGAAACATTAAGCAATTCTTATTCAATAAGAAGTAAACTGAATACCATTGAAAGGTAAAGTTTTTAAAAAAGAGCTACGTAAAAAGGGATTATCTAAGTTTAAAATTAAAATAAAAATAAATAAATAAATAAATAAATAAATAAAACAAAAGTTTAGATTCAGAAAAGAAAATATAAAAACGAATGACACAAAAGTTGCTTTGAAAGTTGTTTTTATATTGTTTGAAAAACTATTATATGAAAAACTTAACGTCATTAAACTGCAAGTGATCTAAGTAAAAGCTAACTCTCGCGTATCAAATTCGAATCCGAACGATGGTATGGATTGCAGGAAACAATATTGATTTTCAAATCCGTCTGATAGATTGTAGAATTCCATTGAATTTTGAACTGCATCGTCGAGTCAGCATCTCAGAGCTGTATTAATACATGTAAAATTATCGCTAGCTCTAGAAGTTTCACTTTGTTAAAATACTATTATGCGTTCGCACAGATAATTCAATCTACAACGTTGCTCTCTTCCACGATAGGTCAATGACCTGTCCTATAACTTTTCAAGTTTCACATTTACCGATTGTCATTATAGGTAGGTACTACAAACTGTCTAGTATCTCGTTGACCCCTCGCTTAATATTATATAAAAAAAAAAATTAGCTTGCCAATATTTTTTTTTTTTTTTTTTTTTTTTTTTTTTTAACAATGTATTTGCCGTTGAGTAAAATTCGTCACGCCGATTATCTCGCACCGTATCTTCTTAGCTCGGCAGAATCCAATACGTTTATCGCTGAAAGCTTATTAAAATTAATCATTCTACAATGAGAGAAAAACTGACAGTTTTAATCTAAAAAAAAAATAATTAAAAAATACCTCAGAAATTATTAAGTAGTTACAAATTAAACACTATTTTACTTATATTGAGTACTAAAAATAATAAAATTGATTATTTAAAAGTTAAATCAACAAATGAGTAACAATAATAATTCAGTATTTCTAGTTACTTCAACTGTGCTTCTATAGTAAAAAAAATTATCAACGAGTAGTTATAAATCAACTCAATTTTTTAAGTTTAATTTATAAGAAAAGACGACTTACTCTAACTCAGAAAAATAGTTAAAAAAAAATACCTCAGCTATTGTGTAATAGTTATTAGTAACAATTACCATAGTTACTTCTACCATTATTAATAGTAGAAGTAACTAATTAATAACGTAATGATAACTAGATCATTCTTATTACTTTACCAGTACCTGCATAATAAAAGAATTTAATAATGAATAGTTAAATCTACTCCATTTTTAAACTTATGAAAAAAGGTTATTTATTCTAACTGAGAAAAATAGTTAAAAAAATACCTCGGTTATTGCGCAGTAGTTATAAGAAACAATAATCACAGTTAAGGAGACTATTATTCATAGTAAAAGTAATTGATTAATAACGTATACTGAGAAAAAAGATGACTAGAACCAATTAAGGAATAAAATCATTTAAAAAATTGAATAAAAGTATTATTTTTTCAAAATTTTAAGTTAAATCATTTCAGTTAGCAAAATATTTTAGAAAATAGAATATATTATTTTTGCTTATACGGATTATCCTTATATAGGATATTTTATATAAAATTTCATTTTTTATTATGATTGGTAAAATATTTTTAAACATTCGCATTACAATTAATCATTCATTCGCACAGTCGCAAATGTTATTTTACACATTATTTTACGGAAAAAATACAGAAAAATTTTTGACCTACAGCAAGACCGATCCCGGATTCTTCGCATTATGAAGCAGACGCCTTAACCATAACGCTACGCAATGCTTGTAAAACTAAGTTTACATTTGAGTCATATAAGTTGCATGAGGATCTATACACACTTGTATTAATTATATATTTAAAATTTTTTTTATAATGTAAAGTGTTTTTTAAAATTAAGACGTAATTAAAAAATTAATATATTGTACTTTTGTATTAATTTAAATTAATAATTAATATTTATAGGATTTTGGTACTTATTTTAATAGAAATTATGATTATTAAGTAAAAAATAGTATAATAATATTATAATTTAAAAATAAATTTAAAAAATATAAATCTCTTAACACTACATAGAACAACCAGACGAATTTTGATATATTTACTTGACTACGCCAAAAGGAGAGTTATGTTTTTAAAGTATGGTACATATATTTGATACAGCGTGTATAATTCATTTACGATAAATTAAATTGATTTTCGCTCAATATCATATATTTATTAAAAGATGTATATTGGTCATTTATGACATTCTTCACGTTGAATAAATTATCCGTTGTTTTCATTGAAATTGAATATTTCAATGAAAACATCTTAATTCAAAATATCTTAATTTTTATAAATATCGTTTTCTTGCAAAACTCATAGTATAATTGATAACTATCAATTATTTAAATAAATTTTATTTTCATCAATTATGCAATAAATTGCGGTCAATAATATATTAATATGAAATTCATAAAAAGTTCATTGCATACGCGTATGTATAAGAGTAATCAAAATTTTAGTTAAGCAATTTTATTAAATGTTTACCAACTTTATATGTATTAAATAAAATATAACTATTAAAATATAATAAAAACAACTATATTCTGTTGTTAATATACCTTAAATGTAATCAACATAACAATTGTAAATAGTTTAGAGCATTAAAAATCATAGTTGTCAGATACATAAAATGATAGTTATGTTTACTACTCCAAAGTAGTAGATTTAATTTCAATATGCAATCATTACAGCATAATAAAAATGACTATATTCTGTAGGTTAATATACTTAAAATGTAATCAACATAACAATCATAAATAAGAAATGATAGTTTAGTTCACTTCTATAAAGTAGTAAATTTAATTTAAATACGCAACTATTGCAACGTAATAAAAATGACTATATTTTATCGATCAATATACCTAAAATGTAGTCAATATAACAATCAAAAATAGTTTAGTATATTAAAAATATTAGTTTTCACAAATGAGAAATGATATTTAAGTGTATTACTCTAAAACGGTAGATTTAACTTAAATTTTTAACTAATTCAATACTGTAATGATTACTATACAAGTTGATATAATTAAATACACTCAATTTCACTAATAATTATAGTCAAGAATACCAAAATATAGTAGTTGTCCCCTCATAATTATTTTTACTATGAACTTTTTTCTCAGTGTAGGATAAATTTTATATACTTTTGCTTTGCCGTAGTACAAAAATAAATTTGTATAGACTATATAATGCGATAGAGAATATATGATCTAAAATTTTTATGAGTCACTGTTGACTCACGTTGCATAAATACGTCTTAAAAACGCTTAAAGTTGAATTATTTTTATACAATAACAAAGAAATAAAAAATATTGTCAATTCATATAAAAATTAAAAATTAGGTATACATATTACTTTTATTCTTACGAGTATAATTTTTTTTTTTTTTCATTACAGATTATATACTGAATTTAAAATCTTCAATTTTTAAATAATTTTATTAATTTAATAATTAAAATGAACACCAAGTATACAAGAGTAACTACGTAATATTTGGAAACCCAAAACGAAAAGAAATATCGATCTCACTTTCGAAACGCAAACAATTTCCGCACATTCCGGGTTGTCCCCAGTTCGAGTAAAAGCGCGCGCGACCAGGAAGTAAACCAAGATAAGACGTAGCTCGGTATGCCCAAGAAATGAGAAAAAAAAAATAAAAAATCAGAGAGAGGGGGGGAAGGGGGGAGGGAACGATAGGTTTGGATGACGTTTCTCTCTTTCCGTCCAAAAAACGTCGAGGGCTTTTGCGCGCGTGCGGGAGCGTCGGCATATACATAATACGACGTAGTAGTCGAGCTATCGATTCCTTTCAAGGCTTTCGCGCGTATATATATATACATGTATACGCCTAGAGAGTGCTACCGAGACTCTTTCATATTTCATATATATATATATTTGTATATGTATAGCCGCCGCGTGCAGCCTAGGGCGAAAGAAAAAAAGATAGGCTGTCTCGACCTCTCCCTACCTCTTTCTCCTCCTCCCCTTCCCTCTTCTACCCCGTAGTGATGTATGGGGATTTCCAAAGCGCGAAGGAGAGAACCCATGAGGTCGCACGTGCCTTTGTATATCTGTGTATGCATATAGACGGATGATTATGTGCAAATTCACACGTGCGCGTGTGTGTATATACATATGTATATAGATAGATAGATAGATAGATAGATAGATAGATAGATAGATAGATAGATAGATAGATAGATACAGACCTTAAGTCTAGTTAAGTTTAGAGCTGAGGGAATTTGTAAAATTTACCGCGAAATGAGAGTGGGAGATAGCGCACGTGGCAGACTTTTCGAGCTTTTCGATATTATTTTCGCTATTGTTTAAAAGCTTCTAACTTCGTGTTGCCGATAAGAACTGCTTAATTGTATAAACGAATTTTATATGTTCGATTATTGAGAAAAACAAATTACTTTTTCATTACGTTATCAATTAATTTTAATCAATATATAAGTCTAAATTTTTTATGTCAAATATTAAAAATCAATTTATTTAATTTTTCATTTACAAAATTAATGAATTTAAAATAAATGCCTATATAAACAATGATTTTTAGTAACAAAACATTTTTTTTATTTGCTTGAAATGCTGAATAAATTATAATTTTTAAAAATTACATGTTTCTATTTTTATTAAAATTATTCTCGATCTACCGAAAATTTTATTTTATACATAGATAGGTTCAATTTACCTTTCACATGATTGTACACGCGTATACATAAAATTATTTAAACATAATTTTAAGTGTCTCTTTTATATCTGTTTTGAAAATAAATATAATTATTTAATGAAAAAGAGTACACTTTATTAGATCGACACGTTTAAACTTAACAATGCACATAAAATAAACTTTTTTCGTGTTCAGAAAATAAACTTAATTTTTTTTTTAAAGCACCAGTAAAGTTTCCAGCTGAAACATTTTTTCAAGATATAAGCAAACTCTTTCGGTTGGTTAATTTTTTCACGATAAGTTGAATAATTACAATTTATTACATTTTTAAACAAGTTTGAATAATTACACGCGAACGAAGACCTTGAATTAAACTTAAAGATGCTGTAAAATATTTTACTTTTTTTATTAATGACAAAAATGAAAAAGTTTGATAAGTAAAAGGAAAACTATTTTTTTTAATATAAATATCAAAAGCTAAGTGTTATTGATAATAACTACGCATTAGATAAGGCGTATTTAAATCGTTATCTTGTAAAGTCAGTTGTGCGCCAGGTTTTAATCGCTTACTACAATTTTTTGTTTTTTCTTTTTAGTAATTTTTATTTAGTAATTTAATCAAAAATTAAAAAAAAAAAAAGTTGTTTTTGTTATTTATACTTATCTTTACATTCATACACTCACGGCATTCTCTTCTCGTTATTTAAAACGGAGGACAGTTTTTTTGGGACACTTGTTATTCAACGTGTCCATTGCTGCACTCGAAAAGTGTATTGAATTTCGCGTTTTGTTGTTTGACGAGCCGCCAAACGATGTTTTTCACTCATGCCATTTGAACGTCTTTATTTTTAGATTCTCTTTATTTCTTTTTGTGCGTATGTATGTGGACGGAAACGTAAACGTAAGCGCACACGTAGTCGTCGTCAATTTTCTTTTGCGGCGAAGAATAAAAATTTGGGAATAAATAGAGATACAACGCAAAAGGATGTTATGGTGGCGAATAGAGAGTTATTTTGTAATGCTGACGCAATACTCGAAATTTTATTTTATACCAAAACGAATAGAATTTTTTGCAAATATCTATATATTCTTAATATTTTTTGTTTTTGATTCATAGTACGCTTGTAATTTTAGAACAAATGCAGTCAAATTATTGGTAAAAAGAAGAACAATACGTGTCATTTATTTATGTCATTTATTTAACACAAATCATAAAAAAACTGTGCCTTTATTTAACAATAAAAATATTATTTGGAAAGAATTTTCAATAAATATTGATTTGAAATTCTTAATATATTATTTTTTTAATTTTTGTTCCCTTTACAATATTTCAAAAATAAATTTTTTTTTTTTTTTTTTATAATGCTAATATTATTATAATTTTTTTCTCTTTCTGTCAAATTGTTTTTATTTTCATTTGTCTACATATGCATATATATATATATATATTTTTTTTTTTTACGTAAATGAAAAAAAGATTAAATTTAACAATTTTTTAATGTTAAAAAGAAGTGTATTGACAATTTTTGTCATTAAATTAAACAACTTTCAATTTTTCTTTTTCAAATACTGTATAAATAATTAAGAGATAAAATGTAAAAATGAATTTAATCTTTATTATAAACATTAAAATTATTGTATTGTAGTCTACTGTAGCGTAATATTTGATTATACAATCATTGATGATATAAAAATCCTTAACTTAAATTTTCACTGAAAGTTTCCGTTACAATATTTATCAAAATAAAAGAAACTATAACCGATTGTCTAACATCGTAGGGCGGATTAAATCTCCGGTTAGTAAAATCTTATAAAAACCTACCGAGTCCACCTTAAAGCTTTATTACATTAAAATACAGTATTTGTATACTCGGCGTCGGTATAAACTTTTATTACCCAAAAGAAAAGATAAACGACTTGAAGGGAAATGCAGTGGTGCTTTATATTGTGAAAATATAAAATTCTGGGTATTGCTTGAAATTATCTCCAGTACCTATAATATGATTCCAGTACCTATGCTATATAGTGAAAATAACCGCACGGGGGGTACTTTCATACGTTATAGAGAAAATCCTGGTCGAGGGAAGGTAATGGTGAGGGCCTGGCAGTCCACTCGGCCAGCAACGCAGCAGCGGCTACGGCAGCGGGCACCACAACCCTGATCTCTCAACACCACAGTCAGCAGCAGCAACAGCAGCAACAACAACAACTCCCGCCGCAGCAGCAGCAACAACAACAGCAGACACACAAAGCCAACGCAATGACCTCCCACACGAAACAAGTCAGCAACAACGGCAACGGCGGCGGCTCCAATCCACAGGGCGACGGGGATTACCAGCTGGTGCAGCACGAGGTCCTCTACTCCATGACCAACCAGTACGAGGTCCTCGAGTTCCTCGGCCGTGGAACTTTTGGCCAGGTGAGAATCCATCTACAGCTTTTATTTATTTATTTATTTTTTTTTTTCGTAATCTTTCTTTACAACAATTATTAGCTTGAAAAAACTATTTAATTTGAAAATATTGTTAATGATTATATAATACTTATGTAAACGTTTGAGAAATATAATATGTGAAAAAATGTATTGGAATTTTGTTATTAAGTATAAACAACATATTATATAATAATTATTTTTACTATATTCGCTTATTTATTCATTTATTAAACAGTTTTTAAGTTAATATATATATATATATATATATATATATATATATATATATATATATATATATATATTTAAGTTGAAGATTGTTGTTAATTATTTATAAAATATTTTTGATTTTTGACATGTCAATAAAAAAAATTTCTTTTTTCTTCTTTTATTCAATTTTATAAAAGTTTTTAAAAAATAAATTTCTTTTTTTTTTATATTATTAACTTTTAAGTGTAAGTAAAATATAAAACATGATCCTCAAAGAAAATAGATATTTTGTATAAAAAACGTATTAACCCATATGAACACATTTGTTTTCAAACCAGACATTTTTCACCTCACTTGTAATATATTCTTTGGAAAAAAAAAAAAAAAAAAAAAATGGACAATTTTGCTGTGAAACATTTTGTGTATATTTTCCCGCCTTCCGTTTTCTCGCACTTAAGCTTAAGAAACTTATTGGATCACTCCAAGATTCTCTTCTTGGAAACACCTGCTGTGTGCTTTTAACGCGCCGCCCGGTGTGCGCGACTTTTTTCTTTTTATATTGAACGCAATAAAGAACATTGCCCACGACGGAGACTTACATGTGCAGGATTCCATATATTTTTTTTTTTTTTTTTTTTCATACATATATAGTATTATCGAACATGGAGAATTAAAATTCACATGGAACTAACATTGTACTTAAAATTTGAATACTTATTTTGTAAATTAGTAAAAGTATACTGTAAATTTCTTTCAATTTTTTACTATATGATTGTACTGAAATTAATATATTAAATTTATTTTTCTTTAATTAATTTCACTATTAATCGTATAATAATATAAATAAAAATAATGTAAAAGGAATAAAGATTCATCAAATTATTTCATTAACATGATTAATAAATCGAAAATTTTCCCATTCCCTCAATTGTTTCATTGCAATTACGTAGCAAATTGATTAAAAGTCCATATGTTTGTTTTTACAGGTCGTGAAATGTTGGAAGAAAGGAACAAATGAAATTGTAGCCATCAAAATTCTAAAAAATCATCCTTCGTATGCTCGGCAAGGTCAGATTGAGGTCAGTATAATTATAAGTATTTCATTATTGCTTATTAGCGGCCTACGTCAAATGAAATTTTCAACAAAGTAATATTGTTTTTCATTTGCTAGGTCTCCATCCTGTCACGTCTTAGTCAGGAAAATGCGGATGAGTTCAACTTCGTGCGTGCCTACGAATGTTTCCAGCACAAATCCCACACCTGTTTAGTATTCGAGATGCTAGAACAAAATCTTTATGACTTTTTAAAACAAAATAAATTTTCACCTCTACCTCTCAAATACATTAGGCCTATCCTCCAACAAGTTCTTACAGCGTTGCTTAAACTCAAAGTAAATATACAATACATTAAGAAAAATTAATTACTGAAATATTCGTGGAAAATTAATTAAAATTATTTGTTAAGTAAATGATTCAATATAATTATGGAATATTTTTTAAATATGAGAAAGTATCTATGTGATAGTACTATGAATTATACGAACTATAACTAATAAGCTTTGTTACTTTTAACTTAATTCAAATTAGAAACTATAAAAATTTACTTGCAACAAGATTTTTAATTTATTTCAAATATACTATTTTATCCTTGTAGATATTTAAAATTTAATAATAATGCCCATTTGTAATATTTTTTTTAGCAATTGGGTTTGATCCATGCCGACCTCAAGCCAGAAAACATTATGCTCGTGGATCCAGTACGTCAGCCGTATCGTGTTAAAGTTATAGATTTCGGTTCGGCATCACATGTCTCTAAAGCAGTGTGTAACACATACCTACAGTCGCGTTATTATCGCGCCCCTGAAATCATCCTGGGATTACCGTTCTGCGAGGCTATTGACATGTGGTCACTCGGCTGCGTCGTTGCCGAACTCTTTTTAGGATGGCCGTTATATCCTGGTAGCTCCGAGTATGATCAAATCAGATACATCAGTCAGACTCAGGGCCTGCCCACCGAGCATATGCTTAACAATGCCAGTAAAACAACTAAATTCTTCTACAGGGACATTGACAGTAAGCAAATACTATTTTATTTTCATATTATGCTTATTGAAAGTAGTTTATGTTTATTTTTTCAATTAAAAAAATATTCGTTAACTTTAATAAATCTTTTTTTTTTTTTTTTTTTTTTTTTTTTTTTTTTTTTTTTTTTTTTTTTTTTTTTTTTTTCCATAATAATAAATTTTTGTTTATGATACTTTATAATTTTGCTAAATTCAAATCAATTTTTTTATTTTTCACTTTCATTTTATTAAATTAAATCTGTTGAATAATTTTTAGGTACATACCCTTTTTGGCGTCTCAAAACACCCGAGGAGCACGAAGCAGAAACAAGCATTAAATCTAAAGAAGCAAGGAAATATATCTTTAATTGTCTCGACGATATTGGCCAGGTGAATGTACCAACAGATTTGGAAGGAGGTCAGCTTTTAGCTGAAAAAGCTGATAGAAGAGAATTTATAGATCTTCTGAAGAGAATGCTTACAATGGACCAGGTAGTAATATCTAATTCATTTTATATATAAGCTGAATATGAATTGCTTTTTAATTTTGAATATTTTAAGCATATTTTTTATAATAATTAATATTTACAGCTTTATGCAATGATTTTTTTTTTTGTCATTAGGAGCGTCGAATAACACCTGGAGAGGCTCTAAATCATGCATTTGTAACATTGGCACATTTGGTAGATTACGCTCATTGCAACAATGTTAAAGCTTCTGTACAAATGATGGAGGTTTGTAGACGTGCCGGTGATTTTACCGCCAGTCCTGCTCATCATCAAGCACCGCCGGCGCCTCAACCACCACCTCCAACTTCGCTTGTTGCTAACTTTGTCCCCACGACAAACGGAAGTGCTGTGACTTTGACCTTTAACAATCAAGTACAAAGACTGGTTCGAGAACATCGTACTGCACAATCCGGTTATGATAATTTGGTAAGATATTTAAAAATATAATAAAACTTTTTCCGTCTATTAATTTTTAATTTCAATATTATTTTAAATATTTACACAGTTTTTAACAAGATTCCTATTGAACTAGAATTTAGAAAATTATATAAAAAACATTAGCTTTCTTTGTTTTTCAAAATACTATTTTGTGTTTAGAAACATTACAATATATTTTTTTGAATTATAGTACCAAATATATAGTAACAGCAGTCGTCGAGCAAATCAATATAGCGGTTCGTCTAGTGGGTCCAACAGCGGCAGAAGTGGAGTGCACGATTTTCCACACCAATTAGTACCAGGAATTCTTTGTCCACCACCTGGTTATCAAACAATGCCAAGTCCAGCTAAGCATGTAGTTGTCGCTCAAGTAAGTTTATAGCTAAAGCTTTTATAATTTCTGAGAATGAAAATATAACTTTGGAACGAATCATAATTTTTTAAAATCTTTATTTTTATTATTAAAATTAAATTATTAGCCTCCACAAGCTCAGCAAGCGCCTTTACAAATTCAACCATCCATCATTTCGCAACAAGCAGTTGCAGCTGCTGCTGCCGCAGCTCAACAGCAATATGCGGTACCTGTATCCATGGTAGAAACCGGTCGACAGATGCTATTAACTGTGAGTTGATTTTAATAATTAAAAAATAATAAGTATTTTATTTATATAAAACGAAATTAAATAAATAAAAAATAATGCGATGCGCTTATTGCTAATATAGAACGCTGTGCAAACGTCTTGGCCTGGCGGAAGTAGACAAATGGCCGCAATTGTTCCATCTTGGCAGCAGCTGCCACCACAACATGCTGCAATCCAACAACCTTTGCTTAGTGACGCGGGTGATTGGGGCAGACCTTTAATTGTTGATAGTACAGCTATTTTGCAGGTATAATATCGTTTATTTACGATTTAGCAATGTTTAATAATCGAATAATGATCACGACAGAAATCTTAAGTTAGAAATCTAACTTACAACATTTTTTTAATATAATATATAATTAAATGCTTCTGGTGTATTTTAAATTTTTTAATTTGATTTTTAATGTCAATATCTGATATAAGTATTGGAGTTTTCATCACTTTGTTGAAAATTAATCAAATTTTCAATTTTATTATTAAAGTTTTTAAAAAATTAACAAAGTATAAAAGTTAAATAAATTAAAATATAATTATTCTTTTATTTAAAATACATGACAATATTTATTATGAGTACAGAACATTTTAAAAAATTCTAGCAATAAATCTTTTATAGCAAAACGGTGCAATGGAACACAACTTATAAATATTTTTTTTCTTCGTAATTTTTTTTTCACGATTAATTTTAAATCCAGTAACTGCTGCATTTATTTCATAAAATAGCAATATAATTCAGATTGAAATGAAAATGTATGCATGTGTCTAATCTCTGATGATTTTGGGGAAGGATCAGAGGCCGGTGTTCCCCGTGGCCGAAGTTTACAACACAAGTGCTCTTGTCGACCATACGCCTCCTCAAAATTGGGGCAAACGCAGTGTGTCTAAACATCATCAACATCACTTAAGCGTACCGCAGCAGTCTAACCATCGTAGTCACGAGCACAAAAAAGAACAGCAGCAGCTGAGTCCGGTGAAGAAGCGCGTGAAAGAAAGTACACCACCGAGCAATATGCGCAGGCAGCAGCAGCAACAATTACATTCACCTACGCCATCATCGCAGGTCTCTCTTTCCTCGTGGCAGTCACAACCTTTATTGCAATCGTCTTCGTCGCAGTCGCATCATCATACAACTACCAAACACCATCAGCACCAACCACAGCAACAACAACAACAACCCGAGCATCAACAAGTATCGTATGTCAGGCAGCAGACGATTACAATACATGACACACCTTCGCCTGCTGTGTCCGTAATTACCATCAGCGACAGCGAAGATGAATCGCCAGGAAAATGGTTAGTTTTACTAAATATAAATATTGAATTTTATTTATATCATTCTATTAAAATAATATTGAATACTGTCTATTATAACATATAATAATAATATTGAATACCTTAATGACAATTTCATTTCAAGTATTTTATTAAATATTACATAAAGCATATATAACACTTAAAAAAATAAAAAATATTCTTATATAGCATATAAAAAAATTGTATAGCATGCATAAAATCTTGAAATATTATTAATCATGAAATTGCGTATTATTAACCAATTTTAAACATAATTTTTAATAACATTCATTAAAAAATATGCAGATACAATTTAAATGTTTAGTTTTTATTTAAAAAATTCATTAACAATATCTTTAAAATTTCTTTTTTTTTTTTTCTTATAATTTTATTTATAATACGAATCCACTATTAACATTTATATTTTAAATATTTAATAAGAGTGAATATTCTACAAAATATTCAAAACATATAACGTAAATAACAATGCTAATTATTTTAATTTCAAATTTACATTCAATAAATAACATCCTTCATCTACATTTTGGTCAATAAGGTATTTATAGTACAAGAGCAGCTCCGTTTTCATATAAGATTATTTGTTAGCGCGTATAAGATCAATTTTAATTTAAGAAGTCCTAGAAATATATTTTAATATCATTAACAGTTGTGGAGATCGTCAGTGCGGAGCTTGTCAAAGTTTGGCACCTCGCCTGTCTGGCGATGGACATCCTGTCCGTGAGGAGGTTATAAGAAGGTATATTTATCAAGAAACGAAATACACGTCGCTACTTAATCGTGACTTTAAAATACAAATTAGGTTTTAAGGAAATTTTGATGCAAACTTATTTCATTTTTTCAAAAAACACATCCTGGATAATCTCATTTAAATTTATCATCATCATTACTGACTTTGCATGTGTATTTCGTATTTTTTTTTTCTTTTTTTTTTTTTTTTAATACTAAGCGGACTTGTGCTTAACGGAGAAGTAAAAACATTATTTTCAGGGATTGATTTTAATATATTAAAAAGTGGGTCATTTAGGAATCTGGTTGTGGAACTTGGAGTGAGAGCTATATCCAAATGTCAACTAACAACTAATAATCTTTCATTTAATCAATAAAGCTAAATAAGTATTAAGTATCTGGCATTTTCAATGAAGTTTATATCTTGAAGTGTTGATAATTAAAAACATTGTGTAAATTGTTAATTTCTTTAATACCATTTATTTATTATAAAGTAATAATAATTTTTTTTCAATCATATTTATTAATATATCTATATCGATAAATAGTTTTTAATTTTAAATCCGTTTTACAAATAAAAATGCCATATACATATATACAATGAATTATGTTTGCTATGCAATTTTTAGTCAAATTTTACAAACATTTCTAATGATATTTTCTTTTCTTCACATTACAGTACTCAATCAACACCTCGGGTAGTGCACAGTAGTCAACAACAACAAGCGCACTCGACAACTCAGACAAACGGCCACAGCGGTAGTTCCTCGCAGAGAGCGCAGCGCAAGAACGTTATAAATTGCGTTACGGTAGCTGATAGCGACGGTGAGGCTAGTCCTAGCAGCAGATCCCATCCTACTCATCTGTATCAGCAGATATCTCAACACCAACAGCATCAACAGACGACGCAGCACATCAAGCATGAACCGCAGCCACAACACCATATCAAGTGCGAATTACTTTTTTTAATTCTTATAGACAATCTACCTAGTTCGAAAATATAGTTTCAAATTTTATTTTTGATAAACTTTAAATTAATGAGACATTTTTTCATTTAATTTTATGATCGACACATTTTATGGAATACTTTATTTAACGTCCGAAATTTAATATTTAATTTTTCAAACAATTAATGAAAATTGTAATATAATTTATTAATATAGATTATTTATAGGAAGTAGATTCAAAAACTTCAATTTTGCTATCATTCAATATAATTTAAGTTACATCTTAAAAATTGAATAGATTGTAATAGATGTATAAAAATATTTTTATGGACATTAAATGTATAAAAATAATTTCACAATACTAATAAATCATTATTTAAAATATTTTAAAAATAATAAATAATATAAGTAACAATTAATAATAATTGCATTTTTTTTCTAGTTCTGGCTACTCCTCTCAATCACAAAAGAAGCGTCTATTAGCAAAAGTACAGTCAGAGTGCAGTATGATAAATGTACCGACGAAACTGGAGCCTGGTGTTGAATATTTAGCGCCTCATCCGTGTCACGCAGCAGCTTGCAAAGAGCCACCTACGTATCAGGTATGAGATGTCTTTATTTGGCCATTCTTTTAGCGGAAGCTACTAACCACCACTGAAGTTTTGAAAAAGTATAATTTTACAAATATCTTTTAATCTTTTATTTGAAGAAAAAATATGAGGAATATTTATAATCACATTTTCTTTTATTTACTAAATTTTTATATGATTTAATATTATTGAGTTTTTGCAACCGACGTTTTTATTTTGAGCCATTAGAAAATATTTTGTGATGTGAAATTTTGTATAACAATTTTTTGAAATATTTCAGAATAACCCACGAAAGGCTTGTAAATTAGTTAGCGTTTTAAAACCTCCTTTAGTAATTTAGTCTGATTGATATTTTTCTAGGATGACGGCTATGATATGCATGACTACTTCTTGCAGTATGTAACAACAAGCAGCGCGCAGCCACATCTACTCGAGCAGCATATCGTGTACACAACTGGTGCGGATAAACGAGTCTCATGGCCGAGCAAACGAGCTGAATACAAGCACGAGTACGTACAGCCACCAGCGGCCCATTCGAGGGAGCATCAAAAATGGGCAGTTGCTAATCCAGTGCATCAGTACAGGTAAACTATTGTCAATGTGCGATTTCTATCTTTTATTATGTATTTTTGCTTTATTACTAGCAGAAATCTTGAAAGAGTCTTATTTATCATTAAATTTTTATTGCACTTTTATTTACAATCAATTTTTCTTTAAATTAAAAATTATTATATTTTTTTAATAATTATTATTTTTCGTCAACACTGATTATAAATATAAAAAAGTAAACGCCAAAGTATGTAAAATATTGAAGTGTTTTTTTTTATTTCTGCTAATGAATTTATATATATCAAGTAATGTCAACAGTTAATTATAATGCGTGGATGTGCATGAATAAAAAATTTTGCGTTTGAAAGGTGACTCGGTGAAAAAATTGAGTAAAACATTCTTTTTTTTTTTTTTTTTGTAGATGAGTTTCAATTATGTTTTTAGATTGCATGCTTGATTTTTTCACTTTTTTTCATTTAAAGTAAAGATCTGAATATTGAGTATTCTTTATATTATTGATTATGTATTTTATTAATGATTGCATGTTCTCATTATTTTTATAAAATTTATATTCAAAATGGAGTTACAAAAATTTTATTTGAAATAGAATGTATCTGATTATTCATTCATTTGGAAAATTTAAAACTTTACTTGATATAAAATTAATCATTGAAACATAAAGCAAAATGCATGAGCTTATATCGATAGTATTAAGAAGTAGATTTTGGTCATCAAAGAACAGTTTTTAAGGGTACAATTTGAAAAATGTAACTTTCTAAAAAAAATTTTATAATAAAATTGACAGCTTATAAATATTTAATTATTTAAATAATTTTTTAATTATATTAAAGAAATAATATATGCTTAAAATTGATTTTTAAAATTGAGAAAAGAAACACATTCATTAAATGAACATCACATTTATTTATTGTGAAATTAAAGACTAACTAAATTGAACTTTATAAAATACCTATAGATACTTTTAGAATATTTACATTTAATATTACCAAATTCTTAAAATTTCTCAACCTTATATTTTTTATATATATCTTTATAAAATATATTTCAACTGCTGCAAAAAACAGTACTTTCCTAGTGGTCGCTAAACAAATTGTACCCCGCATTGAAGAGTTGGAAAAAAAAGAAAGAAATATAAAAAGAAAAAATGATCGACCTTGAGTATAAAGTATAAAGATAAAGTAGTTGAGCGAATATCGTGGGGGGGTGTGATGATTGCAGGCAGAGCCAGGTGGTGGGTACGAGCGGCGTGCACCCGAGCCACGGGGTAGGCGGGCACGCGCACGTGTCCCACGCGCATCACAGCCACCATCTGAGCCCGGTGGGCTCGGGGGTCGTGGGCTCGGCGGGCAGCGTGGCCGGGAGCAGCGTCGGCGGCTCGGCGGTGGGGGCCGGGACCGCGGGAGCCGGAGCCGCCGGCGTCGTTGGAGCCGGGGGCCGGAGCCCGACCTCAGGCGGCCCCCCCATGATTGCCGCGACCCACGGGGCCCAACACCTCGGCCAGCCCCTGTACCAGGAGTACGCGCACGCGGTGCGCCCGAGGGCCCACCCGGTGCCGCCGCCCGTTTACGTGACGGCCGCGCCGAGCCAGGCCCCGGCTGCCATACAGCAGCAGCAAGTGCCCACCTACCAGGGATTCACACCCGGGTGGGTACCTAGACATCTAGTTGATGCATGCACGTGTGTACCACTTTTATTATCTACCTTTTATTTGTTATTTCATTCATATATTATATATATATATATATATATATATATATATATATATATATATATATATATATATACATATATTCTTATTATTATCTCATTTTCATCATTTTTTCATTCTCTCATTCTCTCATCGCCCGTTGCCGTCCTTTATACGGTATCGTACACGAACAATTTTTCTTTAAGCTTCTCATTTTCATCGTGGAGACGATTGCATTTTATGTAAATCGTTTACAAAATTAAAAATTTTATTAGTCTAAGCATTTTTTATTTTGATTACGCGTTCATTTGAAATACTAAAAGATGAACGTTTAAATTTACTATTCTTTAACGCAAGACGTTATCAAAATTTTAATGAAACAAAAAAGAAAATTAATAAAAGGTTGTTTTTTTTTCTCATTTTCATTTCACATCCATTGATGCAATAAATTATAAATTATAAATTATAATATGAATAAAATCTAAAAACAAAATATCGCAAATGTCGCTGAAATAAATGCAATCCTCTAATTATTTTATTCATATTGTGAATTGCACTATACTGATTGTCGTTGTAACTTGTAGGTGAATGTCAGTTTTTATTAGTATGTGCTATTATTTTATTTATTTTATGTAGTTGTGTGTTTACAGTAGTTAAATATATTATTATTATTTCATTTAATTAGATAAAATTTGAACAATTTAATAAAGCTTTCAAATTTTTTCTTTACAATATATGTATATACTCGTACATATAGTTAAGCCATTTGAAATTCTAGTAAATATTAATTAAATATCACTGAAAATTAAATTTTTTTCAAAGGAATAGTTATTGATAATAATTATTAACTTATTATTTTATTATTACAACGATTTTCAATATTTAGTCAATTTTAAAACATCATATCATTAAGAGGAGGTTCTCATCTAGCGACCCAAAAATTAAGTGATTTTTGCGATTTTTTTTCTCATGGAAGGAAATAAATAAAGTAGTCAAGTTTTTTGGTATTTATTAAGTATGTTATTAAATACTTTTGCAAATTTTTTTGAACAAAAATACCGAATAGTTTATTAGTTATATGCATTGAAAAATAGTCATCGAAAAAAAAGACACCTCCACGGGCGGCAAGGTAACTCATTCAATTTTTGTCTGAAATCAAAAAATCAAAGTTTATTATAAACTAGAAGACATTTGCTGGATCTTGAACTAAAATCACGAAGAAAAGTTAAAAATTAACAAAACGGCGGACTTGTAAAAAAAAAATATTTTTTTGCACTTTTTTTTGCTCTAAAAAGTGCAATAACAATAAAAATAATCATTGTAAAATTATGATTTTAGGTCAAGATCCAGCAAATTTAATTACCTTTAAAATAAAAAAAAATTCATCTCGATAACTATAATA
This sequence comes from Chalcis sispes, assembly GCA_949987625.1. Taxonomy (NCBI): domain Eukaryota; kingdom Metazoa; phylum Arthropoda; class Insecta; order Hymenoptera; family Chalcididae; genus Chalcis; species Chalcis sispes. The sequence continues at coordinate 21,801,238 of OX465094.1, forward strand.
GTTTTTGAGATATCTTGCCGTCCGTCTCAAAAAACATGGTTTCGAGAAAAACGCGTTTAAAGTTTTAGTACGTGATTTAGTACGTAAAAAGACGACTTCGGTTTTTTGACTATAACTTTAAAAATAAATTAAATTCGGCAAAACGGGTTTCACAAGCGTATTCTACGAGACATTTGCCAACTTTTCAAGCAAAAAAAAAAAATCGATTGTTTGGTCGTGCTTGATGAGAACTTCCCCTTAAGTTTATTTAGATTATAGGATTAGCATAAAAATGCACGTTTTCGTATTCGAATATATTAGACTTTATAAGTAATGTATTAAGCATGTTGAATGAATTAGTAATATTTGAAAGTAGTTTAAAGCGGATTGAATTAGTAGAATTATAATTATTATAAAAATATATTTTTCATGTATATTTTAAGTATAAGCAATGAGATAGTCGGTTGAGTAAAACAAAAACTACAAATTTAAATTTATTGAAATGTGTATTATTAATTAAATTTTGAATAAAATTAAGAAAAAAAAATATTTTTTATTTAAATAAGAAGATAAAACCCGGTATTTATTAGCATTTTAAAATAACTTTTGAAAATCGGATATAATTAATATTTTTTTATGCTAAATAAAAATAATTCGATTATAAATTATTAATAATATTTTTTGCTTCTGTTTAAGAAGATATCGTGATCATGTTAGCATATCCGCTTAAATTGTTGTCACATCGATAACCATATGTTTAGTTTTTCATAAAAATTTATAAAAATCAAAAAATTGTAAAATGTATTCTTTGATTTAACCCGTTTCGGCCCGGAATGCCACTCGGGGCATATCGCTCTTCGAGGCTCTATAACTAAGGCTATTCGCGTTGAAAAAAATTGAGAAGTACATATTCTTATAGTTTAAAATCCGCCCTTTCCGATGATGAAATCGAAATTTCTCTAAAATGTTATTAACTATGAGAAAATTCAGTTTTAACAAAAGAAATAATGATTTTTTCACACTTTCTTTTTTTTCAAATCGAATTTTGAAGGTGTTTCCGGTCTGCAATGTACCTGGAACTTCAATAACCCGTGGAATAAATGTCTAAGCATTGAAAATACGTGATTTAGATATCGATTTTTTGCCTTAGTGTTTTCAAAATGGCGCCCGGAATGCAAAATTTTTTTGGATACATTCATTAATTTTTTTCTCGAAAAATATGAACTTATGGGAAAAATCACCACGAGTAAAAAGTTCTTAGAATCGCTCAAGGAATGCACTGGAATTTTTTCGAAGAGTTTTAAGCAATTTTTTTAAATTTTGCTAATTGTAAATTTTTGCAAAATTTAAATTCTGGGCCGAAACGGGTTAATATTTTTCTTTTTTTTCTTCTATGAAGATTTTATACTAAAAAAAAAACAAAAAAAAAAAAAAAAAAAACGCAATCACACATAAAATATAAACTAAATAGATCGTATGTTTAAATTTTGATGATTTTCACGAGCGGCTATCTCATATATTTGATTAAAAAATCTTCTATGTATAAAAGTTGCACAATATTAGGATTTATATTTTGTGCGCTTATAATGAAAGTCTTGAATACGTGTACGTGCACGTTTTATTATTATGTTAGTATAGTTATAGGAGATTATTGTTAAAGTGTATTTTCTGTCAAATATTTTTAACATTAAAAAATCATGAACATTCTTTAACACACTTTTTTTCATTTACAAAAAAGAAAAACAAAATTTTTTTGTTAAACCATCAAATTATAGTTAATGTAGATAATGCAACTTTATCAAATAAATTATTGCATTAACTTGCATAATATAATTAAATTTTTCATAACTTTTATAATAATATTTTTATTATAAAGTCTACTAATATAACATGTCAAACACTTAAAAAACATTTATTTCTCAACAAAAAATATAACTATTACTTTTAAATAAAAAAGTAAAATTCTTTACTTATTTTATGTACAATAATCTCCTATAAACACGAAAAAAAAAAAACTAAATCCACATTGCACAAATAAGTGGACAAGTATCAAACCAATATGTAATAAATAAATCTTTCATATATATATATTAAATCTCTCTTTTTCTCTATACAGTAAAAAAAAAAAAAAAAAAATCCAAAGGAGCAGAATATCACAATGTATCTAACATGCGTGAACGCATTCTTTTTTTTTTTTTTCTAAATATTTTTCAGCTCGTCCCCATTAACGTTGTATGATTCTAGTCGGGCGCTACCGCCCCCGGCCCATCATAGCTCGGCGAGGCCGCTGCTAGCCTCGCACGCGGCCCATCCACTGCCGGCGCACATGCAGCCGACCGCGGTTTACGGGCTCGCGCCACTATCGCCCGCCAAGCACCAGTACCAGTCTGGTCTCTGGTTCACCGAGTAACGAGAGCGATATGCTACGTCTGAACACCGGCAGCAGCAGCCTAAGCCTCCTTTGCTTCATCGTCGTCGTGGTTAACGACTCCTCCTCGCTCATCGACGACGACGACGACGACGACGACGACGACGATCGTCTCTCTCTCTCTCTCTCTCTCTTCGCTCCGATGACTTAGTAAAACAGTCCGGCAGAAGCCTGTATATTTTATCGTTAACTTTCGGTTATATTCACTCGATGTCTCCCTCTTTTTTTTTTTCTTTTATCTACGTGTCTTGTTGTCTTCGAGCAATTTTTCTTTTTTTCTTTTATAAAAAAAAAAAAAAAAAAAAAAAAAAAAAAAAAAAAAAAAAAAAAAACAATATGCGCAATTTTAGGTATATTGATCTAGTCCGGTAACGCATTAGTGCGGATCGTCGCGACCGTTATGACGGTGCGACAACTTTTTAATTTGTAAGCGAAAGCTCAAAAATACATATGGTAAGCGCATCGATTTAATTCTGCGCGATTGACAATTAATTAAGATTTTCATTGGATTGAAACTTTTTTTTTTTTTTTTTTTTTGTGTTTGATTGTTCGATAACGTAAGTTTAGCTTAGAAATGAAATGATATAATTTTCAACTCGTACAGAGTAACGCGTTGTAGTTGACAAAATTTTAATTTAATCACTAGAGGCGAGTGATACTTTTTTTTTATGTTTGCATGCTTGAGTACAATAATTTTTCCGAATACTACTGGTTCGTTTTTTTTTTTTTTTTTTTTTCTTTTATTTTCTTTTTTTCTTGAATAATCTACAAATAATTTGTTGTGTGTATATATATATATATATATATATATATATATATATATATATATATATATATATATATATATATATATATGTATATATATATATATGCGTTCTGCCTTGACTCTTTTACCAAAGTCTCGTGTGATTGTATTTAAAGAAAATGAAAGAACGAATGTTAAAAAGCATCGCGATGTGCGACGAATTGGATGCGTGAAGCACAACGGAATAAGTTATTACACATTTATACACGTATTACAATCGTATGGCTTGCGAACGTTTAGCTATGAACATTAACTGTTAGAGAAGGAGGATTTATCAAGAGGGTCTAAGCTGCCATTAACGGTTTTCACTTGAACGGTAATATTAATATTCAACTAGACGAAAGATTTCGGGAAACATAAACGAATCATGAACATGCGAGACGCGCGAAATTACACATTGACAATCCGTCCTAAAGCAGCAACCCGAAAGGATCCTCTTTGGCCCCCTCCCATCCACTGCCTGTCCAAAGTTCGTGTGCTCTCGAGTACATGATGCACGCATACATACGTATGCATAAAAGGGGATTTATCGAATTTTTTACAAATAACATCTCATCTTGTCATCTTTATTATATAAATTGTAAAGCAAAACTTTACTTCAAACTGGAGCTTCGAAATATATTCCGTAGTGCTTCACCAAACCGTTTCGGTATAACAATTAATTGTAGCGCAATTACCGAATGTGTAAGTAGGCTAATATATATATATACACATATATATATATATATAAGAAAAAAAAACGTTATGTGTACGAAAAGACTATAAATGTTGATCGAATGAAACAGAAAAAAAAGTTAATGAATACTGTCGACGTTTTATTTCTTTTCAAGCGTCGCGACTGAGATATATATTTAACATTATGTTTTCCTTATTTATGCGGCTGTACACAAGAAAGCGTATGAAAAACTTATGATTGAGGCATAAGGAAGAAAAGTTATTTGGGAAAACGTCAAGCTTTTAAACATATATGTATATGTGGATGTTTAACGCTGATAAAGCGGGATCTAGGGTGCGATCGAAATTTTAAACATGCGAAATTGAACGAAATTTCAAATAAAACAAAAGTAAGCGCTTAATCGATCGAATTATCGGCGACTGCACTATTAAGTGCAACAAATGTCGCTGACTAGAATGATTGTATGACATACATAAAAGTTTGCATTTTTTAATGATATGCTAGATGCATATCATGCTTGTATAAATATAAACATGTAGCCTTCTTTAACGCTCTTGTTTGAACACAAGATTTAGTTTAAAAATATATCGGTACGCGTGTCGTCCGCTATTTTTTTTGTTTTTTTTGTTTTTTTTTTTTTTGTTTTTTTTTATTTTCTTTTTGTTTATAACTAAAAGAATTTCAAATAAAAACTTTTTAACGTTGAATAAAAAGAAAAATAAAGGTACATCGTATTAGCTTCTTGAGATTTACATCCTCGGTGACTGCACACACATGTAACAGTGTACACACGTAGAAAGCACCGTCGACGTGTTCTTAGATTACATTTGTTAATGTCTTAGTTATCACTTCTTCAAAGATCACGTTCACATGATTTAGTTAGGATGTTTCTTATTATACTTATTCATTGTATAATGACATTTTATTTTCCAATCAACTATCTTCATTTTTCAATTAATTATCGGTTGAATCGACGGCACGACTGTTAGTGTACTCAACTATAGCTGAAAACTTTATTGCGTACTTCAACACTCATTTTTGCGTGTAGAAGTTTCGCACAAAACATGAAAAAAACATACGTTCATTTTAAGTAGTCCACATTATTTATTATGAAATGCTATTTAAAATATATTATTTTTCATGTAGGCTGCTGTTATTATTACTTTTACGATTATTATCATTTTTATGATTACAATTATAATATTATAGTTAACTATTATTGTTATCGTGCCGCCGTTTAATTAATTTGTAAATAAAAGAGTAAGTTGACGGGATTCTCGCTCTCAATGCTCAAATTTTCTGGGGCTCATTTTTAAGTAATTTAATTTTGCGTTTGCATTAAATGTAGAAGGTAGTATGTATGTAAATTGAATACGCCCTAAAACTTTTACATTTTTCTTTGTTATAATTTTAACAAGCTTGGTTTAACATGTATTTATTCGTACATAAAATTTTTTTTAATTAGGTCGTGGGTTCATCTTAAAAGTATACAAAATGAAAAAAATTTAAAATTAAATAAAATGCTTTACACACGTTCAAAAAAATTCTTGTCTCTTGATCGCTTTTTTTCTTTTATTTTACTTTTTTTTTTTTTTTTTTTTTATAATTCATCATATTTATATATAACTGCTTCGCGCGATTATTAAGAAGAGTTATATAAACAAAAAGAATTGCAGTGAGCAAAACAAAAAAAGAATTCATCGAATATTTTATGTAGCGTGTAAGAATAATCTAATAGATCTATTATATATAGAATTTACATTGACGTTGTTTTCTCTCGGATGTTGCTTGCTTTTTACTAATAAATGCACGCGGTAACAGTTCCATATTCTTCTCTGTCACTAATAATTCCGTTAACGACGGAACTCGGGAATTAAAACATTTTTTAATTACAATAGAAAAATAAAAAAATTGCGGGTGATTATTCCACTAAAAAATCATTTATTCGCTTAAAGGATCATGTTTTATAATTTAAAAGAGTGACCCATAAAATTTTGTATATATGTAGTTATTAATTCATACTTTAAGTTTTTCTTTTTAAAATTGTTTTGTTTTGTTTATTTTCAATCGTGTTCTTCCTTCGATTTCTCTACAAATTCAAATCGTGCGCTGCGTTTCGAAGTTCATTTCAATTTAAAAAGAAAAACTTACTTGTACATATATTTAAAAAATGCGTAACTTTACTTTTCATTACATCTGAAGTGTACCGCATTCATGAATGCCGTCTTTATACAAAAAAGTATAAATATACATGGTAATTTTGTTTCGAAAATTCATTTATTAAGCAATGTAATTGAGAAGATTTGTAATAATAATGCACGTACATTACGCACTAATTACTAAAAAAAAAAATCCATTTACGCAAAATCGCATTACAATAATTAATTATTAATGGACGAGATTGATACGTTGATTACAGTAATATGCGTCCAAAGCATTAATAAATATATCGTCTGTATAAGTTTATTAAAAGACATTAAAAAATTTTAGAAATACGTTACGTAAAATGTCGTTATGGGAAATCTTTTACTTGATAATAAGCTATTAATAATAATGCCTCGATGATTAGCGGTATTAATTAACAATTAGGCCCACTAACGAATAAAGCATATATGCCTGTACAAAACCTTTATTTTCGATTCATTGTATTTTTTCGATTAAAGAAATTTCGAACTTTATTCAACCTAAAATAAGCAACTTTTTATGTACAAATCAGAAACATTACTAAAAAAAAAAGGCGAAAAAAATTAAATTTTGCTTTATGAAAGATTTCGTGCAGGCTATCGCTAAGTTAACTTTAATGGAACAAAGAAAATAAAGTACTTGTGCCGATGTCGAATGTGTATTATTACATTATTAAATTGTACGAAATCTATTTAATCACATCGATGTGCCTGTTTAAAAAGTAAACATATTATGCGTTTAATAGAAACAAACGTGGTGATTAAAGAAAGACACTAGAGCTAAAACAAAAAAAAAAAGTTTTTATTGATATCAGTATAAGACTTCTTTAACACTAGCATCAAGCGCAACATCATATAACTGCGCTATACATTTTGAAAATTAGGGCATGTATAAACAGTAACAAATGATAACATCGTAATCTAAATTTATACACGAATTATTTAAATGTTAATTTTATTTTAAATAAAAAAAAAACGACATAAATATCTTTCTTTTGCATCTCTATACGTGAAAACCATAATAAACGTTGTCAAGAAATAAAGAAGGCGGCGATGCATAAACTATTAGTGATACCATTAAATTCTATGTATCAACGTAAGCGTTTAGTTTTGCTCAAGATACATACAATTTTTCATTCATACATATTTGTGTTTTATTAATTATTTCAGTGCTTATATCTAAGTTATTTATGTTACATAGACGATGATTGATAATTTAAATATCGATGCAATATTTATGAATTTTTTTTTTTTTTTTTTTAACGAATCTAAAATTTTCAATTTAGTAATGTAAAGAAATAATTATAAAAACAGTATTTTCAAATGTTTATTTAGCGCTGCACTTATTTTATATAATATTATAAGACTTCTACTCTTAATTGTCATTGCAAAATGTCATCCACTAATAAACATATAACGGCTAAAGTCATATGTAAACCATTTATATTTATATTATAATTAAAAAACAGGCTACAGAAATAAAGAAGTAATATACAAAACAAAGATAAAGGTAAACAGTGTCCAGAGTGGATGATGAAATACTGTAATCATGTCGTTGATTCTAGTTGTGATATTTTACTAAAGTAAACACGTCGTTAGTTAAGCAATGAACATTTATAACATTTTGGTAAATGGATAGAGGGATAAACACAAATTAGAATCTTGTGAAATGCAAACCTACATATTATATAATATTTTAATCTTATTAAAGCCTTAGGATGTAGCATCGATGTAAAAATGAAAACTTTAAACGACGATCAATATAAAAGAAGGAAAAAAGTAATTTTTTTCAAATATATTTTCTACAAGATTCTTGATTTAATGCTAACGCATAAAAATCGAATGTTTTGTTTTTTATTACGAGCAGCAATCTGGCATACGAATTAAGCTCGTAAATATTTTTGTTTGTTTCTTACCGTTAGAACTTTAAGAAATAAATTCAAATGTGAAGCACTAAAAAATAAAAAAAATTTCGACAACTATATGTATTCGAGAGGGAACAGAAGCCATCGAAGAAAAAAAAATTTTTCGTCGTTGTCGAAGACGTGCACGTGCACTTGACGATAATTAATAATGTAGTGCACGAAATTTTTAAGTACACATAGAGACGTATATATTAAACTATGCGCACTCATTGAACATGTGTATTTAATGTGTAAAGGCAACAACAACAACAACAACAACAAAATAACAAATATGTAAGACATTATTTTTAACCAGAATTCCCATTTGTATATATGTTTCTTAATAAATTTGTGGTACTTGTTAGGCTAGGAGTAGTGCCTAAAACTTTCGGTAGAATAGTCTTTAAAGATGTATATGGGACTGAGCTGTGGTATCGGTAAAGACTAGAGTCGATATATACGATTTAAAGAAAAAGTATCGTAGGTGGACTAGGTGGATAGTAATGTAATTTCAAATCACTATTTAGAAGGCGCGTTTATTGTCGTTTACGTTTACTAACTGTACGATTACGCGTACAATTAACGTTCATTGATCTTGCGATTGCGTGGTACAATGTGCATTAAGTACATAGTGTTTTGTGCGACGTTTTGTATAATTCATGTCATGTTAATGCAACATAATTTAAATTTTTGATCGATTGTAGGAACTGACACGTGATTTGTAATTCGATTGCTTATCTGTCTACTTCCAATCGTAGCACATGCTGTAGTCGTAAAAAAAAAAAAAAAAAGAAAAAGAAAATGAGAGCACTTAAACGACTCTTAAGGAAAAACTAAGCGTCAAAGGTTATTAAACAGTTCGTAAATAAAATGATAGAATTTTTTTAATGTGAATTCTTAATAATTACATTACTATAACTTTGATCGAGTTCATCTTACTGTTTGAAAATGATATTCAATGTTCTATTTTCACACTTTTCTTTGGATTTTTGTCGATAGAAGTAACAGTAATATTAAATGTTATATATAATATAAATATATACATATACATATATTTTTGAAACTAATTCATGCTTTATAAACGTGACTCTTACGTCGTTCGGTTAGTCGTTGAATATGCGTTCCTTCAAATATTGTGCGTTGTAATCGTATTATATTTAATTATAATATTACGAATAAAAAATACGTTCAAAGGTATTTCTTTCATCCTTGTACAAAAAAAAAAAAAAATGTAATATTTCTTCGAAAGTAGCTGTTTGCGCAACGGTAAAACTAAGTACAATAATTTCGTAATGATTATTGCGTACAATAATAATTTTTGTGAAAAGAGAAAGTCCACAATTAATAAAAAAAAAAAAAAAAAAAAAAAAAAAAAAAAATTAAAAAATTAAAAAAAATCAAAAAAGAAAATAACTGGCGTCGTAATAATGGATAACGCGGGGATTATATAAATTTTTTGATTAACTGAGCATATGGTTCAAAGCACATTTGCTGTATTACATTTACGAAAGAAAAAAAATTAATTGAGCAACTTTTACAAAATTTAGCAAGCTTTAACAAAATTTAGATGGTTCACCCCTTAATGGAACAGAAATAGAGTGAAAATAAATGCAATGCGCGAAATCGTATTGTGCAAACTTGACAATCGAAGCTTAAGTTATCGATTTAAATTTAACGCTTCATTAGCTAAAAGAAAAAAGAAAAAAAAGGAAATTTTCTTTGAATCCAATCTTCTTTACGAATATTTTAGAAAATTAGTCGATCTCTTTTCTTTAATTACTTCCTTTTGCATACAAAAAAAAAAAAATAATAAAAAATAGCGTTCCTTGCATGAAAGTCGCCGCGGTTCTTTAAACGCATATAAATATTTCGGATGCCCAATTTGCCTTGTCCGTATTGTGCATTGCAGTTGCCAAAGCTTCAAAAAGAGAATGACGATCGATATGTCGATAATTGTCTCAGAACTGAGAAAGCCGTGTAAAATTTGTTCCACTTGTGAATGCGTGATTAAAATTTCGCCGCGCAGCGAAAACAATGTATTAATTGTACACATCGAAGACTTCGATGTGTTGTCTTTTGCTCGGCTTTCTTCGGCTCTTCGACAAGTTTATGAAAAAAAAAAAAAAAAAAAAAACACAAGGAACTGAACTGATTAAAAAAATAAATAAATAAATAAATAAATAAACAAAACTACTCGCGTAGAGTTTAACGTATATGTAGCATAATCGATTAACTTAATACGTACTGTTTTAAAATTGTCGAAAAAAAAAAACAAAAAAGGCGTGTAACCACAACGTAGTTATAATGTAGGCAAAAAAAAAAAAAAAAAAAAAAAAAAAACATAAATAGATAAATAAAAGGATAGATGTAATATACGAAATATTTTTGGATTTCGGTAGATGTGCGTGTTCCGTATACCTGTTGTATAAATTTCAGCTACTCGATATATCGTGACGGTATTTTGTAAATTAAACCGAATGTTAATATTTCATTGAATCAGATTGTGCACGATAACAGAACAATTTAAATGGCACATTATTCTTATAAATATTTTCGTAAATTACGTTCGCATTAATTGATTTGTAAAATAAAATCGAAATTTTTTATTTATTTATGCGATTAAGGTGCCATTTAATGTGTTCTGTTTTCTTAGCTTTTCCGTGCAAACACGTACAAACACACACAAACACAGAGAAACACACATACATTGACCCCGCGTTATACAGTTAGTTCGTTTCGATGAAACGACGCGCTTAGCTTAACCAAACTCCAATTAAAATAAACGAACGTAATGAATGTAAAGGGAAAACTTTTAGGGCGCTTAATCGCTTGATGCTGTGAGTAGTTAACTACGAAAATCCTAAGATTACATTGTGGATTTTAAAATGATTTTACTTTTTACTAAACGACCGAATTCTCTTCCATGTCACGAGTATGAGTGAAGATTTTTTGCGCCGAATATTATTTTTCATAGAATGTGATTGTCGAAGGATAAAAAACTATTAAAAAGTAAATAATTATGGATTTTGATTAAAAATGAAATTCTAAACCGTTGCAGCGATTCATTTTAATACTTCAAAAAGTACTGATTATAAAGTAAAAACAAATGATGTTTTCTACAAAATGAAAGAAAATTCTGCTTATTTGTGTTGTGAAACATTTTAATTTAAAAAAAAAAAAACAATTTTAATTATAATTTTGTAAATAGTGTTTAATTGTTGATAAAGACAGAATAGAGTCAAAGTATGGTTTGCGATTGCAGTTAACGAATAAATAAAATCAAAGAAAAATTGAATTCAATTTTTACTCGTGCATGGAGAATACATTTGTAGAAAAAAAAAAAAAAAAAAAAAAAAAAACAATAAACTAACATTTGTAACGATTGCGAAGTATACTTGTTTTATTGCAGAATAGAAATGTACAATTGTAAAATATTTGATAAACGAAGATTAAAACCTTGAAACTGATGGAAATATTTAGTCTTTTAATTTTTTTTACCATTTATTTATAAGTTTAACAGTTTGTTGCTTTTTTTTTATTTCTTTATTTGTTGATTTTTTACTTTTTAAGAAAAACATATCTCGTTGCGTATCTGTTTTTTTTCCAATCATTAAGACATTTATCTTAAATGATAAAAATGATAGAATTGTATAAAAAAATATAAGCATATATTTTACTTAAATTTTATTGATGATTTTTATTATTAAAATTTTCCTTTTCATTTTGTATTTTTTTTTTTTTTTTGCTTTTTGTTTTTTGTTTAAGAAAAAAATTACTTATACAATTTGATAATATTTTTTTTATCGTTACAATATTTACAGCTCAATGATTGCGGATTATTGATATTGTTAAAAAAATTTCATCCTGCGATTAAAATATAGATATTTTACAATTCTGCAACTTTAAGATGTATTTTATAATGTCGTAACGCTGTTCAAAAATTGTTCTTGTATGTCTATTATATATTCAAATAATTCAACTGGTTCGTCGTAATTTTTTAAAATAGTTTCATTATCTAATAGAAACAATTATTCAATGGACTCTAACGGTGCTCGATTTAGAGTATTTTTATATTACATGTTCTCTTTGGAGTCGCAAATAACACAAACGTTGCTAGTACCTAATTAAAAGAAAAATTATAATTCCTCTTCAAAAATTTTACATAACGGTATATAAAAAATATTCTTGGTGTAATCGATTAGAAAATTGTAAATATAATACATTAAGTATTTAGAATTATATTAAACTTGTATTGTCTTTTTTTAGATGAAGAAACTTTAACGATTAATTGGTCTGATAAAAATTTTTAAATTAAAAGCATGAACAATTCTATTATTATATTTTATAAAATCAAAGTTATTTTAAAATTTCTATTTAATATTCATTTATTAATTTACAAATTTTCATTATAAATTTAATCTTTATTTGCAAAGGAATGAGTAAAAATTTATCGAACCATTAAATTTATACATTTGCTAATGGATTAGTTCTGAAATATTTCAAAAAACAAATTTTAAATATTTGATTAATGTTAGATATTTGATTTTATTATTATCCCATATTAGTGAATTATTTGTTATTTAAATTTTATTCGCCTACACACGTTTCTGAAGGACTTTGATTAATGATTAAAAAAAAAAAAAAAATAAAAACAAATATACATTTAGAACTTTCATATAAACATTATAAATTTTTAAAGCGAATCGTGAAGTATAAAACTGACATAATCAAATTTTGTAAACAATGCTGCACTAATGTTCATGATAATAAGTAATTTTACCTAATGTAAGCATAAATTCATTAAGAGGTCTTTTTTGTAGCGTTACGTAAAAACAAATGTATCTTATGAATCAAATGTTAGCCATCATAGAATTATATATATATATATAAATTATTTTACGTATTGATCAAAGTACAAAGAGTAAGTTTAGTTTAGTAATTTTTAATAGTCAACTTGATTAAGATCATAACAAATACTAGTATATACGTCAATAAAACGTTTAACTTTATTTAAATCCGTAGACTAAAAGAAAATTTTTATTACAGATGATATGCATTGCGTATAAACCTTTCATTCATAAATATTTGCGATAAAAATAATTTGCGAAAATTTTGCTTGTTGTAAATTCTTTTAACGACAATATTGTCAAATAATTACTTGAATGAACTGTAGCTTTATTATCAAAATTTTAAAGCAAAAGTACCGATACCGATAACAGAGTATCGTTTGTAGCTATCGATTTTCAACTGTCTGTCATCCGACAATAAGCAAAATTATTACACAAGCATTTAAAAATCATACATTAAAGTTGTTTAATAATTGAAATACTTACTGAAAATAATTTATTATTTGAATAATTATTTAAGTATACATATATTTTAATTAATTTATTGAAAAAGCATTGTCGCATATATTTTAGATTGTTTTATAATGAAAAAATTATTCTGCATTCAGTTTGTTATATTAATACACAAAAATTTAAAATTCACCTTAATTCGACACTTATAAAAAAAAAAAAAAAAAAAAAAAACTATTTACAGCCCACTACCATTATATTAAGCGAATTTCCTATAAAACTGCATACACAACAACGTTTCACTTGGTGATAAAGTAGAAAGAATTACGAACGAGACTGTTTTAGAAGTCATTAAAATTTAACAATATTAACGAAAAATTGTTAACAACAGTGGATAAACTGAATTTTTATAATGCAATTGAACGAATCAAATATCAAAGTATTCTCATATGTAGATGATGAGATTAATGAAATTTAAAGACGAATAGTGTTTTGAAAGTAATTTTATCTATCAGTGCATGCATAAATATACGAAATACATAGGAATACATAGAATACAATTTTAATGTATTAAAGTATTGCATTGATTAGACATGTTCCATAATGTAAAAAAAAAAAAAAAAAACGTTGTAAGGCTTGATAATTGTATCTTAAATGTGAATCAAAAAAAATTGTTGGATTTAAATTTATAAAAGTAATAATTTTTTGACTAAATTCCACGAGGATATTCATGAAATAAAAAAATAAAATTGTAAATTATAAGAAAGTTTCAAAATTGAGTTTACCACATAAAAAATATTTATCATCATTATAATATGATTTGTTCAAATTTAAGTAATTTACTTTTAATCTTTACCTTGGGACTTTTAATTAACAATCAAAAAAAGTTTAAACTGACTAACATTTTAGGAGTAGATTCTTTAATAATTTATCAATAATATTAAAGATAAAGTTTTAAAATACGTGACTTTTTAAAATTGTTAAATAGATAATTTGTATTGCAAATAATTTATAAATTAAATTTATTTACCATGGATAAATTTTCGATTAATATCGAAAACACTAACATTGTTTTAAGAAAAACAATGTAATATCTCTATGATATCAAAATTTTTATTTAATCGCTAAACTTTTGAAATATTATTTTATTATTACGAAAATTGAAGCAACCAAATCATCCAAATTGAAGATTTTAATATGAATAGAAATGTATAAAAAGATGATAGAATATTAAATAAATTAAGAGAGCAAGAATTATTCCTAAAACGAGAAAAATTTAAGAAATTAAGCAATTAATTATTAATCATTTGTTTCGTTAACAATAATTATTAAATTTTACAAAACATTTATCAACAAATAATGTATTATAATCCCGTGAAATTGTAATGAATTGTAATACAAAAATCTTTTATACGTGAACATATCTTATAAATGAATGCAGGAAAAGTTACTAAAAGTAGAAGAAAAAACAATTTGTCCTGATATTACAAGAATCTATAATCACATTTTTTCTTTTTCAAATCTTGTGTATAATAGAATAGAAAAAAAAAAACATGAACAAAGAAAATTTGTAGTAATTTCTATAATGTTGAAACGCTTATACATAAATTTCTCATGTTTTAAAAATTAACAAGTTCAAATAGTAATTATAGCTATGGAAATAATACGAATAAAAAGCTTTGAATGTAGATGAATATTAAAAAAAAAAAAAGTATTCTTTAGAAAAGATTAAAAATTATTGAACTTGGTACCACAAATAAATTTTTTTCTATCTTTGGAATTTTTTTAAATAAATAACGCGGCTAAATAAAATTTGCTAAGGTAACTTAATTTTTACACTTTCCTTTATGAATATTATTGATCGTTAAAAAGAAAAATATATATATATATAATTTTCACGAAATTATTTAATTCTTATAAAATTGCAATTTAAAATTTTGAAAACTAAAGAAAGTATGTTCAATGTTAGTAAAATTTAAGTTATTGAAGTAAAAATACCGAAGAGAGTTTAATCGTTAGATCGTCTTAACGACATTATTGTAAAAAAAAAAAAAAAAAATAATAAAATATGTTTAAGATAACGTAATGTAATGCAAAACATTAATTTTACTTGAAACACCGAAACATAAGAACAATGTTATAATTAATTATGTAATTTACGTAACAATATATTAATGTTGTACGTGCGACTGAATAACAAACTTGCGGTTAGCGATATTATTATAATTTTTAATAAATAATACTAAAATGTAAAATATAGTAAAAGTTTAAAAACAAAAATATGAAAAATAAAAAATAAAACGAAACGGACGCAATACACCTGTAGATCAAGTTCAATATTGTATAAATGGAAAACACAGACTAAATTGACCTAATTTTAACTTTTACGAGCTATATATATAAATATTGTCACATAATGAAAATAAATGAAAAAAAACAACAACAACAACAACAACAAAAACTTTAATACTTGAAGATTAAACTGATAGAATCAGGGTATAGGCGATTACGCTGATTGTGTATTATAATAGTGTAGTTATATTTCATGTGATGTGTTAAAACGCGTGCCGACGCGATTATTGTACATATATATATATTATGGTAATTATTATTACAGATATATATGATATATGATATACTTATAACTATAAAAATTTCTACCCGTAATATTGTCGGAAACACATTTTAGATGATAGAATAATGGAGATTAGATGAAGAGAAATAAACACGATGAGAAACAAGGACGATGCTTTCCTTGACGAAATTCGAATAACGATGTTTAACGATATTCGCTGAGATTTCTACCCCTGAAACGATATAATTTTAAAAATTATTCCAATTATTTGGAATTAACGTACTTTGTTTTTCTCTCCTTCGTTAAATTTGTTATTATTAAAATACGAGATAAATTTTCGAACGTAAACATTCATACTTATTGTTATATTAAAAAAAAAAAAAAAAAAAGAAAAAAAAAAGAAAAGAAAAAGAAAAAGAAAAAAAAAGAAAGATGAAAAAAACAATATACTGTACATAAATACTTTATTTTTTATAAGTATTAGAGAGATATCGAGAAAAAATGATTCGAATATCGTCGATGAAATGTGATTAATCAAAGCGCGCGCGTTTACGGACAGACCCGAATCGCAAATTGACCTAATTTAACAATGTATGCCTTACATGTATTTTATTACTCATGGAACTAATTAACTTGTGCGAGGTACGCTAATTCAGTGTCCATTGTATCTTAGATAATAAAGCAACGGACCAAAACTATAATTATGTTTGGTAAAAATTACGTAATTTATTATATAGAATACATTTTAGGTGACATTTAAAATTTGTCAAAAATAAAAAAATTAAAAAATAAATAATAATAATAATAATAATAATAATAATAATAATAATAATAATAATAATAATAATAATAATAATTATGAAAAAAAAGGAAAATAATCAATACTATAGGCGGTTTGTCTTTCACGCAGAAAAAAAAGAAACACTTTTGAATTCTATATGTAAATCATTATGTCATTTTAAACTATATGTAAATCACAGTAATTGTGTCGAATTTTGAATGCTTACGTGATTATATTATTAGAATACGATTAAATCATTGAGGTTGATTCGATATTGGATAAGCTTGTCAACTCATGTCATCGACTTAATTTTGGAAATTATATTTATAAATTTTTTAACGAATTAGACATTACAATAATTTTATAAGCTTCTTAGCAATGCTTTTGATTTCATATACGTTATTTCGTTCATATAAAAATATATTTTTCAATAAATACATTATTTTGCTGTAGAATAATAATGCAGCCCTTTATCTATTAAGTTACAATAATTTTCGCATACGTACGTAATCGTATTTATTTTCGATAAATAATCATATATTTAAATTAAAAACTATTGAAATATTTAAATAGAAAATTATTGAAACTTTTATTGAAAATTGAATTTTTCATAATTTTTAAAATCAATAAATTTTGGGTCAATATTTGTTTTTACAAATTATAAATCGAATCAAGCACATTTCTTTTTCTTTAAACAAAAATAAATTTGATTATTAAAAATTATTATATAATGCATAGCGTTTTGTAAATATACTCATAATATTAGCTTTATGTTAAAAATTGTCGAAAATGAATAAAAAAAAAAAAAGAAGAAAAATGCAATTTCTAATTTATATTTTTCGTGTAATAAAGTGGTGTATAGCTTTGCCGTTTTCCGCCATTGAATAAAAATTTATCGATAACGAGAAAAAAAAAACCATGAAAATTGTAATGTAGGCGATAAATAAATGCGCATATAATTAGAAATTAACAATGATAATGTATTGTCCATTTATTAAGATACGGGGAGTTTAACTAATGTTCCTTGTATCATTGTATTGACACTATTAATTAATGATAATAACGTAAATGATAACTTATTACAAAATAAATGTTGCCTTTTGTCACATTGGTAAATGGGATTCTGAGTATGTAGTATTATATATGATAAATGCAAATGAGAATTATACATGCACTATTATTAATTGGATTGCAGTTTATTGAAGTGCATGTATATTAATATTGTATTGTGTTGAAGTTAAATGCCCTTGTCTTGAAGCTGTAAGGCTGAATAAATTGACTAAGCACTTGAAGATTAAATTTTATTTTTTATACTCCTTCCATTACATAAAAAATCATCCTTTCATATATATATATATTATTTCAATTTTAAATATTATAAACAAAGAATTTTTAAAATAAGCAAAAAAAAGTTCATAAGAAATAAATTCGTTATAAAAGAGCTTTCTTTTTAAAATGTTTTATTTTTTTAAGAATATAAAGTTATTTAAATTAAGGAATAATGTAGCATGAAATTCTCATTAAGAAATGTTTTAAACAGAAAAATATTAATTCAACGATATTTAATAAAAATTTAAACAATGAGAAAATAAATTTATAATAACAAGAACTTTCTTAAGCTTATTTGACATAATATTGCCAAAGTTAACGAATTATATTATGCTTTTATTTTTCATATATATATATATATATATATATATATATCTAAATGCATTTATTAAGAGTAATAGAAAAGATGTCAAATTTTAAGGTCATAGATTTATTAACGTACGCGGCGCACACTAAGATCTCTATTTACGAAATTCTTTTAGTCTTTATTTTATTTTGTTATATACACGACGAAAAAAGGAGTTTTAGGCTAGCGTGGTATTATGCGCTGCCACCAGGTAGCGACCTCCCTGCAGTCACTCTCTTTAAAATTATAGAGTAAAGGTATTTAAGGCACAAAATAAGTTATTTCTTGAATATACAATTATTAAACTTCGAGAAGTACAAAACTCTCTTCCAACTCGCGTTTGACCAATTTTTTTCCTTCCCTTATATATATATATATAATAACAATAATAATAATAATAATAATAATAATAATAATAATATAATATAAGTTATTGGAATTAGAATAATAAAGAAAATAATCGATTATTCTCCAAATTAATTTATTTAATTTTCTGATTTTTTTCAATTTATAGATTAAAGCTTTTTTAAAATAATTTTATATTATTTAAAAGCGAGTAAAGATATTTTTTTCTATTTAATTATTAGTTAATAAATAAGTATTTATTTTATAATGAAATGCAACATTTTTAAAAATTTCATTTTAAAATGTCAAGCAAACGTTTTTTCACGATTTTAAAAATTTTGAGAAAATTTTAAAATAAATTTGATAGGGCTCTCTTTTTTTAAACGAATTATTTCACCTTTAGCAATATTCGAAATATTTGAAACTGAAGTATACATTACTCATTAATGAATAAGCCATTAAGATGTGTTATGTTTCTCAATGCTGCATATGTGCAATAAAACTTTGAAAATTACTACCTTGGGATTTATAAATAGTTAGTCTTTCAGCAAATTCATTAAGTAGCTGCTTTTGTTAGATGGCAAAAGATGGATTTAATAATAATGTTTAAAGTTCTTGTGGTTTAAATAATTAATTCGCTTTGTTATTTAAGTTATCATTAACTAAATTATTTCAAGATGTTACTAAATGATGATCTTCGTCATTGAAAATTATTAAAGATTTTCCTTCCTCCAAAAAATTCATTGTAATGAAAAATTTTTTTAAGTCGTTTATTTATTTAATCAAATGTTGTATATCTAATCATATATATTTTATCAATAATTATATATTTTAAAATTAAATAAGTTCGTGCTCGTTGTATATCCAATATATATTTGCGGTTCATGCATTATTATTATTATTATTATTATTATTATTATTATTATTATTATTTAAGGGTAAATGAAATGCTGAATAAAAAGTAATTCCTTTAATATTAACTCTAATCCCTTGAACATGGGTCGTTTGTGTCAACAGTCGTTTGTGTAAACAGCCTACATGCCTCCGAATTTTGATGAAAATGTTTATTGAAAAAGGGACTTTCGGGGCTGATAACAATTCTATCGCATAGTTAGGAGTCCAAAGAACACTTACGAATTTTTTCAGATTTTTCCTTACGGAATAACAAAGTTAAATGAGCGGCGGACGCGAATGACCCATGTTCAAGGTTTATGTGGACTGAAAACAGCGACACGGGATCAGGGTTAAAAGTAGCTTTATCTGTGTAAGAGCATAAATACACGGTAATATTATAAGGATCATTATCAGGAATTGCAATATCATGTCTTAAAATTTTTTGTATTAAGCTTTTATTGATACCTGCTTCATTATTGATAATATGACAAATTTGTTCGTTTTCATAATTTACTGAGCGATAAGTAAAATTATGGTGATAACAATATTCTTTGTCTATATATTATCATTCTTTTCTGATATACAGAGTGGGTCCTGATATACTAGGTTGTTCAAAAAGTTTTGAAAGCGGAAATGAAGATACTTTTTTTTGTTGGTGAAATCACTTTTATTGCTCAGTATAATCTCCCATAAGTTCAATACACTTGGTCCAACGGTCTTCCAACTTGTTTATCCCATCATGGAAGTGACTTTCTGCAAGGCCTGCAAAATACTCCTCTACGACGGCTATAACCTCATCGTTTGATGAAAAATGCTTCCCACGAAGGAATTTCTTGAGGTGTGGAAACAGCCAGAAGTCAGAGGGAGCTAAATCAGGCAAATAAGGTGGATGCTGCAACAATTCGTACTTTAATTCGGTTATTTTAGTGATGGTTTTTTGAGCTGTGTGAGTGGGTGCATTGTCTTGATGAAAAATGATTTTTTTCTTG
Source organism: Chalcis sispes (assembly GCA_949987625.1). Lineage (NCBI taxonomy): Eukaryota > Metazoa > Arthropoda > Insecta > Hymenoptera > Chalcididae > Chalcis > Chalcis sispes. The sequence goes on from OX465094.1 coordinate 21,821,769, forward strand.
TGCAAACCGGGTCTTTTTTCACTAATTTTTTCATCCAATTGGTCCAAAAGGTTACAATAATATTCAGAATTTATTGTTTTGCCAGTTTGGAGATAATCCACCAACAAAATCCCTTTTGCATCCCAAAAAACTGACGCTAACACCTTCTTCGCTGATTTCTGGACACGAACTCGCTTCGGTGCCGAAGTGCCTGGTTGACACCACTCTTTAGCCTCTTGTTTTGATTCAGGGTCATGATAGTAAACCCAAGTCTCATCCATAGTGATGAATCGACGCAAAAAATCCTTTTTATCCTTTCGAAAACGCTCCAAATGTTGCTTAGAAAGTCGCATTCGAACGTGTTTTTGTTCCATTGTGAGCGAATGCGGCACCCATTGTGCACAGAGCTTTCTGAAACCCAAAACTTCATTTAAAATATGACTCACACTGCCTAATGAGATGTCTAGGGCCTCTGCTAAATCTCTCTCGGTCAATCGACAATTTTCCAAAACCATATCCTGTACTTTTGCTATGAATGCTGGTGTTGATGCACTTTTTGGACGTCCTGAGCGTGGATCGTCTTCAACGCTTTTTCGACCACGTCTAAACTCTAAAACCCATCGATGCACCGTTGGAAATGAAGGAGCAGATTCCTTTAACACTTTCACCATTTTTGTATGAATTTCCGTTGCTGATAAACCTTCCAAAACAAAGAATTTTATCACTGCACGATATTCGGTTTTTTCCATTGTAAAAAAAATATACTGACACGTCAACTTCAAATGACTTGTAAACAAACAATGAATTGACAGATTGGAATGAAACTTTGGGTATGTTTATATGAAAGATAAAATATTAAAATGGCGTAAAAATGTTGGTTCTTCTACTGCTCTATAGATGTCGCTTTCAAAACTTTTTGAACAACCTAGTACAAATGGGAAGTTGCCTAAATTACATTAAATGTAATTACATAATTTTGAGATGAGTGCAGGGAAAAAAATAATAAAAATACATATTAAATCAGTGAAGTGGTCATTTTTATTTGAAATAGGTTACAGTTTAATCGAACGTCTTCAACAGACACATATTACGTTTTTAAAAAAATGACAAAACCTGGCTAGGGAATAACTTAATGGTAAATATTTTCGAAGTGATCTCCATCTGAACTTGCACAATAATCAAGCCGTTTTTGGAAACTATGAAAAACTTGTTCAATTTTAGATGAAGAAATACTAGAAATTCCTTTTCTTTTTTATTTTTTAATAGTCTTTTTTAATTTTTAACTTCCTTAGGTGACGCTGGCGCCAACTGAACGATCATAGAAGCAACTCCTATACATTTTGTTAGTAAGAATTTTGGTGGTACCATTTTTTTTTTTCTATAATACCACCTTTTGATCCTCAAGATGTTTTTTTTTTCTGAGTATAAGAACAGCACGCTGACTCTTTGACACCAGGGACACCGACGCGGAACCGCCATTTGGCATTATTTCGCGCCGAGCCTTGTTTTTATTTTGCCTATAGGGCACCATCATTTCTTCTCTCGCTATTTCCGTATGTTCCCCATTCACTTCCGAAGAGGTTATTAGGGGTTCAGGGGCGGACTATCCATCTTCTTTATCTTCTCGTATTTTCTTCACGAGCATTGCTACCTCGCTGCTTCTAGTGCTCGCTGGAAAGTGGCGCATTGCCCACTCTCGACAAGGTAGCTCGCCTCCATCCCTGCTGCTGCATATAGATAGCAGACGAGCTCTTTTTTGGTACAGGTCGCCCTGTTGTCAGCGGCACCGGTCCGGCTGCTTGCAGCTATACCCCGGGTGCCCGTATCCAAACCACTTGAAGCACTTCTCCACGATTAACCTTCTGCATATGAGGTATGGCAGAAAAGTAGTGAGACTGATTTTTTATTTACCAAAGTTTTTATTTTTCTCAAACAACAATGTTATCCCCTTCAAAGTAGTTCCCTTGGGCAGCTACATACCGATGGAGACGTTGTTCCCACTTTTGTTAGCAGCGCTGTAAGTCTTCAACCGGTATGGTCTTCAGCATGTCCGTTACACTCTTTTGGATGTTTTCTAAAGTCCCGAAATGACGTCCTTTGAGGATATTTTTCAGTTTAGGAAAAAGGAAAAAGTCACAGGGACTGAGGTCATGTGAATAGGGGGGCTGATGAACCACGGGAATACCTTTTCAGGTCAAAAGTTCTGTGACGAAGAGGGCAGTGTGAAATGGGACGTTGTCATGATGGAGCATCCATTTGTCTGCAATGCGTGACGCACAACCAAAACATAACTTTATTTTTAGCAGTCACAAAAATCACGTAGTTAACGGAAGGAGTTGAAACTCGAACTGAGCCATGGGAGGCTACTGATACACGTGTAAGCGATATGGCAACAGCGCAGCGTTGCCATATTGCTTGCAGTGTTGCTAGTCTCATTACTTTTCTGTCACACCTCGTATATGGCAGCTAATGAAGCCCACTCTTAGATGTTGAATTTTCAAGAACTACGCCGCTTCCTCCTGGCTGACTTCCACGATGACTATCCTCATCCTTCGCTTATTCGGTTTAAGTACCTTCAGGGTTTTGACCATTTCATGGGTCTGTAGGACCCCGTTAATGGTGGCCTGTATAGAAGCCATAACTAGGATTTTCAGTGAAATGTTTTTCTCCTTTTTTTTTCCTCAATATTTCTTAAATCTCCGACAGCCATCTTCAGATTATCTTTGAAAGTCTCCATGTTTGAGCCCTAAACCACTTGCAGCAACAAATCTCCCTTTCTTGTTTGTCTCACAGAGAATCTTTGTATTGCTGGCGTTAGGGTTGACTTTTTGTTTTAGCCTTCCTAAAACGTCAACATATGACAATCACCAGGCTCTTCTTCTTCCATTGCTTGTTCCGCTCTGCTAGACTACTTGTTCTTGTCTTCTTTCGAAGCTCCCGCGCGGTAGGCTTCGCAAACTCCAGATTTGTTTTACAGCCTCTTCTTAGCCTTCCCATGCTGGATATGTTTAGGGCTGCTCTTCATTGCCCTTTCCCTTTTTGACCTTGAGCCAGTCAGCACAGTGCTCATCAGGATCTAAGCATTGATCTTGCGCCGCATCTTTTTCCTTGACTGTCGGTCTTCCTCATCCTTCTTAATCGTTCGCAGATAAATTTTCTCCTTCTAAATTTCTTTCTGATTTTTGCTGCCTTTCGAAATATACCAAGTGCGCAAGCGCGTCTTGAACAATCCTGCTCACGTTTTTCTGGGATTTAAGACCTCCTGCAACAATAATCATCTCTTTTTCCATGTTAGAGATGATTTCGGCTTGATCATTCACGACCTCCATTATCTTGTCGAAGTACTCCCAATGAAACCTTTCGGCGCGCGCCGTGCAATCACTAAGGGTGTTTCCAACGCTAGTAAAGCTGAAGACGCTTGTCGTCCTCGATCTTGTTTAGGGAATCATTAGTTTTCTAGTAGCTGGAGCCAGGTACTGTCAGTTCTTGAGCTACAAGCGCGTCGATGCCTTTTGCAAGGTTGCGCGCTAAAGAAACTCGTGGTGTGAGGATCTTACACTCTTCTCGTGTCTTCTTTTTCAAGTCTTCTTCATGCTCCATGTTTCGTGATGTAAAACTCCGAGAAGTGATCCGCTGCCCCACGGGAGCACCACATACATGGGCCCCAGGTAGTGGCAGTCGTACCACTGTCTTTCATCTTGACTTGTGTTCCGAGGTGGTACCCAGAGTCGGACCACTTCTGAAGGTCGCGCAGCCGCCGAGCCCGGTTGTCGATCCTCAACCTCAACCGAGGAACTGTGACTAGCGGCCCTGAGTTTTTGGGAAAGTTCACGCCCCGTTTCCCGACGACTATGCTACCCCTTGAGAACGTGCATTAAGGCGTTGTACCTGACTAGTTCTAGCGAGGGTGCCCATGAAACCATCTGCCTAACCGATGTAAGGCACAAAATCGTGTGCTGCTCCACCATACCTCGATCAGTTGACGTCAGAGACATGATTTTAATATCAGAATCATTCGATAAGCATGGCTTTATTTAACTCTCAGCGACCCCTTTACCGACGACACAAGAAAGCCTCTCGGGGCTTAGAGAGAGGGAGGGTACACCTCTTTCTTGTAAGGTGTAGAGTGTGGTATGGCCGCAAAGGCGACAAGTTTTATCTGAGTGTCAACGTGAAGGGGTGTACGCTTTAAGTGTAGGTTTGAGTGCGTAACTCCTCCTCATCCCTCCACCCCTTGCGAGGAGGAGGACCCGGGCTTAGGACCAGCGTAGCGGAGTTGATCCTCAAGATTTTATAACATATTAAAAAAAGGTTTAATACATAGAGCCCAAAATCACTCTATGCCACATTTTTCGTAATTATTTTTTTTTAATGAAAAAAATTATTACCTTTCACTTTTGAAAAATTTATTTATATGCTTAAAAAAATTAAAATAAGGTGATATTTAACGTTATAAGACAAATCAGTTTCAATCGAATGTTTGAACTAATATTGTCGACTGCACCGTGTTAGAAAACGCTACATGGAAAAGCGCCATGGAAAAGCGTACGGTACAAGCGAATCGAAATCACGCAGTACTATAAAAATACGAATATACGATAGTTTCTGACACTTTGTGCCACTTTATTTTATATGTGAAATTCTTTTTCGATATGAAATATTTACTTTGAAATAAAAAAGTTGCTTTTTTTTAATTTAGATGACAAAACTTATTTAGAAAATTTAATAATTACGACCGATAGAAAAATCATGCATAAGAATGATGCTAATATAAAAATCGATTTCAGAAAAGAGATGAAAATAGTTTGGTTAAGAAAAAAATGCAAATAAAACTAAATTATAAAAAATAAGATAAAATAAATAAGGAAGTGGTTAAAAGATGCATTTTCGAACAAATAAATGAGAATTTAAAGATCAATGTTGAAAATGTGTTTAATTCTCAATTTAGATGTCCTCATTGTACAACAATATTGAAAGGTACAATTTTAAAATCGTTAATTTTTTATTTATACTTTCAACTCTCCTTGAATAAATGCATACAAGAGTGCATACAAAATTTAGAAAATTTAATAGTATATATAATAATAATAATTTATAGTAGGTGTAAAATTATTCGCTCTTTACCGGTAAACTTCAAAATAGCCGACATTTAGCCTGTAAAATTACCATACTGATTAAAACCATTATGCTTTCGCAGGTAAGAAGATAAGAAAAATGTCGGAGTACATTATTTATGTGTTAAAAAGAAATATATATATATATATATATAATAAATCCATAAACAAAAGGGCTCTATGAATATCCGTCGCATACCTCGACAACAAGCTCACTCCGGTACAGAATTACTTAACGAAGTAGAAGCATTTAACCCATTTATAATAAATTGTATAAATTGTATAAATAAATTTATAATAAATTGTAAACCTTGACGTAATCTAACTTTGGAAAAATTTTGTTTAGACTTATAGTGACTATTTCATCACTTCTACGATAACATTTTTCTTGATAATTTTCATTAAAAATCCTGTCACGTTTTCTTTTCATAAGTCTTAAAATACTAAAATTGCAAATGTATCTAGTAAAAGTTTAGAAAACTAACCTTCAGTACAAAAATCTTTATAATCGGCAAAAGGTGAGAGAGAAATAACTATTTTTTACTTTTATACATAGAGTTAAATTATTTATTTCTGCTCGAAAATGTAATAATTGACTAAATATTATTATTTTCTTCGCTTTCTACTTAAAATATTTATAATTTCTTTTATAATCAAGTGTCTAGAACTTATAAATAGATATATAGAATTATATATATATATATATATATATATATAATTCGTGTGAAATTTCTAAAAGTAATAATTCAGTTCAATAAAGAAAATAAAAAGTGTTATTCCAATATATACAAATATAAACATAAATATAAATATAAATACAAATGTAAATAACAATGTAAATTTGTTACGAATGAAAGATTTATACAATATAAATCGCTGAAGTTCTCTTATGTAAAAATTTGATAACAAGTTTTTTAAAAACTATTAGTGAATTGTCACCCTGTACATTTAGAAGAATTATTAACTGTTGTATTGCAGTAATTGAAGAAAAAAAAAGAATTTATTTCTTAACGTACTCGAATCTTTCACTATTATATATATATATTTTTTTTTTGTCATTCCAGGTATAATTCGAATATCAGTTATATAAGCTCAATTCAATAGCTGAATCGGTCGCAATTTTTATTTAATTATTAGAGAAGCAGAAGTTTTACGGCTAGCAAGGAATTTCTTAGAAACATGTTGTATTTTTCGATCATAAAAATGATCTTGAAATCATTTTCATTTTGTATCATAATTACAGAATTAAGTATTACAAGAGTTAGCCATGCTTTTTGGAACAATAAGGGACATGATCATAAACACCATCCGCATCATTATTCCGACATTTATCATGCTAAGTTTCCGTCTCCACATATCAATAATCATCGTATACACCATCCGCATCATTATTCCGACTTTCACCATGATGAGTTTTCGGCTCCACATACCTATTATCATCATGATCCGAAAATTTCAATGATGGAAATCGAATGGAATTGTATAAATTTAAAAACCAAAAAAACGGTAAGTTTGATTTCAAAATTAAAAAAGAGTAAATTTAAGGCTAATTTTTTTCCAGATTTAATTTTATTTATTTAATAATTCATTGTTAAAAGAACATTGCGTCGAAAATTTTAACATTTTTTATTTGAATCACTTTGTAATTTTAATTCAATGTAGTAATTCCGATATATTATTAAGAATATGAAAAATTTTATCATCTATAAATAAAACAATTAAAAAAATGTCAAACTTCTTGCATCGAATTTCATTACATTTGTGAAATAATTATCCATTGCAGAAATACGACTAAATAACTAAATAAAAAGAAGAAAATTATCATTATAATTCGAAAAATACAAGCTTTAATTATTATTAAACATAAAAAAAAAATTATTAATTATTAAAATCGCTTCCTATTCTTTTCAACTTAATGTACATATAAAAAATTAAAATTAAAAAGTTAAACTAAAAATTCGATTTTTTATATATTTAAATAATTATTATAATTCTTATGACGATTTTCATCATTTACACATAATAAAATTTAACATTATTTAATGTAAATTCATTAATTATATTTAAACTAAAAATCTTCTTAAAATAAATTAGTATTTCGAAATTTTTTTTTAACTATATTTTTATAAAAAAGTATGTATAACTAGGCGTCTCATATTGAACTTGAAGCTATATATTTAATAAATTAGTATATACACATAATTGCAATTATATTTTACAATAAATGTAATACTAGAATTCACATTCAATATTTCTTCTGTTCAAAGGTAATATAACTCATTAACAATTCTCAATAAATAAAATGAAAAGTTCGTCGAATGACTCGCGAGTTCGCTTTGCTCGAAGAATTATCACTCAAATCGAGAATCGTCTTTTGCACGTGCATCGATCAATGTTTTTTAACAACTCTTAGCACAGAGTACCAATTTTTCGTAAAGATTGTCGATAATGTAATTAAATTAAGAAAAAAAAAAATATCATTTAAAAATTTAAAATAGTTCATGACCTTTGGAAACAATTTTAATAAATAGTATTAAAAATAAAATAATGTATTTATTTTTCCAATATTAATTATCAAAATAAATTTATTTTAGATAAACATTGAATCAGCCGACATTATGAAATTAGAAAATGAGGATAAAGATGAAAAAAAGTTAATGAAAATATTAAAGTCAATTGAAGATAATAAATTTTTTAAACAAACACCTGAATTAATGTCGAATAATGAAATAAATAATATGCATCAAACTGAGTATTGGAAAGGAACGTCAGACGAAAAAAATAGTAACCAACAGAAATACATTTCATCAGTGCCTGTATTTAACTATAATTATCCGATAATTCCGAAGTTATCTGAACAACCAACTGATGTAACATATGGTATTTACGGTAATAAGAATTATCCCGACTTCACTGTTGCAGATTCAATACTTGAATCTAAGAAAATCGATAATAAAAATATAATAAGTGGTGTAGTAAATGGTGTATAATATTTTTAATAGAATTCATTAGAAGCAATTTTTATCTTTATTGGCAAAATTTTATACTTCGTTAATATTCAGAAAAAATATATTATTATTAATTTATTATTATATTATACTTATTAACATTATATTATAGGTAATAATAAAAACAATAATAAATTTTTCTGACTTTTTTGCTTAATTATATGTTGAAGGGTGAGTTTGCGGATTATAAATCGACGCGTCCCTTTCGAAACTCGCGGTTTAATTCGTTAGTTGATTTTTACTATTTGGGCAGAGGATATTTAAAATATTTTATTCCCTTTTTATTACTCTTTTGTTTTTGGGAATCTCACAAACGTACACACTGTTCGTAAGGGACCCAGCTATCACTTACTCAAGGGCTTGACGACCTTCAAAACATACATGCGCGCTATCTACAGCGTTTGTCTCCATCATATTTGAACCGCTCTCGTATATAAAATTATATGAAATACTTAGAATTAATTTATATGTATAATATTAAATTCGCTGATCTTTGGCTTATGTTAAACTAAAAGGTAAAGAAAAATATAAAACAAAATAAAATATAAAAACGAAAAAAGACGCATAATGATTTTGACGGTAAACCTTTTTAAAATAATTAATTCGTCGAAAATAAAATAAGTAACGTCCCGGTGTATTATTAGAGAGGGTTTAAACATCAGGTAGTTGATATATTTTATTGTTGCTTATATAAGAATATTGCGCGTCTAACGGATATTTTTTGAACGGCTCGTAAGCCGTTGTTTGTCTCTTTCTATTTGTCAAGTGTTAGGCGCACATGTGTTCGAGATAAATATGCATTCCAAGAGAAAAATAGCTGAGATTTTTCCTTTGACTTTCTTTTAAAACTTTTGAGAAGAAAAAAAATTTTTTTTAAACTAGCTAAAATATAACGAGACGTAACATATATGTTAAAAACATTTTTTTTTTTACCATACTCAAACACTTTCTATTTACGTATGTATAAATGTGATACACGCGCACTTGCATTATTTATACTATTATATTTTAATATAAATAATTCGCAAGAACTTTTAAAATTTTTGCTCTATAATGTAGATTCCGCGCTGATATAGATTTCATATGCCACTATGCAAATTCTAGGTGAATTCCGTATAACTTTTTCATTAGAGTGGAGTGTTTAGAAATAGTATATAAAATAATTTTTAATTAAAATTATGAAAAATCAATAAAGAACGAAGCATGAATCAGTGATTATTCTGAACCAATTCATAAATATGATTTAGATTTTATTTATGCTTCTTAATTACATATTAGGTGCGCAACTAAGTTTCCGCTGATTGTCAATAGATGACTCCAGCAGTAAGTACTTGTCGATTTTGACATCCAAAACGTCATGAAGCAAGCTTAGACATATGGTGATAGACACATTAGTGATTTTATTTTGGCGTCATATACTTTTGGTTAGACACATTAGTGATTTTATTTTAGCGTCATATACTTTTGGTTGTGTGAAAATGTCTCATTTTGTGCCAAATAATCATCATTTGCGGGAAATATTGCTTTTCTTCTTTAATTCGAAGAAATCGGCGATTGAAGCACATCGAGAGCTCCAAAATGTTTATGGAGATGCTGCTCTAAGTAAAACAACGTGACGTGATTGTCTCCGTCGCTTCAAAGACGGTAATTTCGATATTGACGACCGTCCGCGTGAAGGAAGGCCAAAAACCTTCGGAAACGCTGAATTGAAGGCATTGCTCAACGAGGATCCATGCCAAATGGAAAATAAGCTTGGTTCAGTATTATGAGTTACCCGCCAAGTCATTTGCAAGCGATTGCATGTGTTGGGAATGATTCAAAAGCAAGGAACTTGGGTTCCTTATGAAGCCAAGGGACGTTGAGCGTCGTTTTTTGCCCGTGAAGAACTGCTTCAGCGGCAAAAAAAAAGGTTTTCTTCGTCGCATCGTGATAGGATTTAAAAAATGGATTCATTACAGCCACCCAAAGAGAAGAAAGTCACGAGGACTGCCCGGTTATGCTTCTACGTTGTCGGCTCGGTCTAATATTCACGTTGGGAAGGTTATGCTTTGTATTTGGTGGGGCCAGATTGGTATTTTTGATTTATTATGAGCTATTGAAATCAAACAAAATCATCACTGAGCAACGGTATCGAATTCAATTGATGCGATTGAGCCAAGCACTAGGCGAAAAACGGTCACAATACGAGCAGAGGCACAAAAAAGTGATTCTATTGCATGACAACGCTGGGCCTCACATTGTCGGACCCGTTAAAACCTACTTGGAAACGCTCAATTAGGAAGTCATCACACCTGCCATATTCCCCAGATACTGCGCCATCCGATTATCACTAGTTCTATTCGATGGCATATGGTCTGACTGATCAGCAATTCGGCTCATATGAAGATATCAAAAATTGGCTTGATTCATGGATAGCTTCAAAAGATGAATACTTTTACCGTAACGGTATTCGAGCTCTGCCAGAAAGATAGGAAAAGGTTGTAGCTAGCGATTGGTAATACTTTGAACCATTTGTAACCATTTTTTTACAATAAAGTTGCATTTTCGTCAAGAAAAATAGCGAGATCTTAATTGCGCACCTAATAGTTTTAATATTATTGAAAATAATTATTGTTTAAATGAAATGTTATTATTTAATTATATAGTATTTTAAAATTTAAATTAAAAACATTATAATTTAAATTAGATAAATCAATAATCTACAAGTACACGCGAATCAAATGTGAAATTTATATATCAATTGAGATTTTAAACAATGACATTTAAAAAGTCAAATTCTATGTGCATTTGTGTATACGTGTATATACACAAAATTGAAAAAAAAAAAAAAAAAGAAAAATCATTTAATAATTTATATTTATTATTATTTTAGATTCATCTAAAAATTAAGATGACGGTAGCAACGCAGGACTGATTGAAATCGTATCTGGATGAAAATGAAAAAATATTAACTTTAAGTCATTTTACCTATCTTATTTTATTCTTGAAGGGCTTAAAATATTTAAAAATTGTAATGCTTTTTTCTCAGTATTACTGTTAAAATAAATGTATTTCATAGAGACAATTCTTTTTTTTTACAAATAAATTAATTTTATTGGATAAATTTACGATGTACTTAACTCTTTTTATATTATCGTTATCACGAAAAATAATCCATATACTCGAACAGAAGTATAAATTAAAAAGAAATAAGTTACCAAGTGTAACTGAGCATATATGGAACTAACGAAAATACAAACTACAAAAACTAGACAAATATTTAATGTTAAAATAAGCGCATACAAGAAACCAAAGAATATCGCCGAGGCCAAATGAGACGAAGAACCAGAGGCTGATATTGGGGCTCAATGTAAAAGGAGACGGTGTATAAGACACCACCGAAAAAAGACAGTTATCACATAAAGTGTGAAACTTGCTACGACTAGAAGATAGCGATCTATCCTCGGGCAACTTCTGGATAATGCGCTTTTAAGGCAGTAAATTTCGATTTTTCTAAAATAGCGCGAGTAAAAAGCACGGCGAGAAACTAGAAAAGGCACGTAACAAAATAGGGAAGCAACAATAAACAAGTATCGTAATGCAAACGAGATGAAATACAACGATGATAGAACGCGGCGAGAGACGCGCATATCAATAAATAACATGAACAAAACAAACTAAACGCTTCGGTTGTTTCTCCCTTTGAAAAAAAAATAGTAAATAAAGAGATAGGAAAAAAAATTACGGGTCTAGTTTCAATTTAAAAATAAAGTCTTAAATTCGATCGGTGAAAGTCCGATTATAATAATCATATCGAGTCCATGTCCGTGAAAGCACGGAACTTAATACGGAAGCTCTGACTGCCAATAATATTAGTCTTCATCGCAAAATATGTTAAGACGACTAAAATTTTGAATCTTTTTAAAATAAAATAATAATTTTTGAAGTTTTAAGTTTTTGTAACATTCCTTTATATGATGATATTTCAATGTTTTTAAATTTTTAAAGATAAATATAGGTTAAAAGCTTTAACAATGAACTTTTATGTGTAAAAATTTTATTAAATAAGGGAGATTTACTTATTTTATTATTTATTATTCTAATTTATACTTGCAAAGACCACCAGAGAAATTAACAACACTAATTCAAGTAAAAAGGGTGTGAGTGCGTCAACAAAACGATATATCAGAACCATCAGGTGTAAACGATGATTTAAAACAAATAAATAAGCTCCTCTAATTAGTTTAGTATTAGAATATAATACTTCTAAATATAATAACACAAATTTTAAATTTAAAGATAAATTAGGCTTGGTAGAAAACGCTAAAACCTTAGATGGGATCAGGAAGAATGTAAATTTAAAAGGAAAGGAATAGTAAAGTATACTATATAATAAAGGATAAATTAAAATTAAATAGTGCAATTACAATTGAGAATAATTAACATTGTAGTTAAAATGATTAATAAGTTTAATTCTTAGTTATAACACTATGTTTCTGAGTCAACTTACTGGATCTCATGGGCATGTGGATCATCCAAGAGTTTTTGAACAGATGAATTTCGTTCGTTAGGATACTTGAAATTCAATTCCTTACGTCAAAGTTTAAAAAAAAAAATTACTTTTTTATAAGATATAACAAATAAAAACTGCGAGACGCAAAAAAATTAATGTCGTTCAAAAATTTCCAAAAACTTCGGCGTGTCATATACTCAGTTCTCTATTTGAGTATTAAATATTTCGGTGTAAAGATAAATAATTGAGATGAAATGAGTATACAGCGATGAATCAACTAGTTCCTTAAATTATTTGCGAAGAAAATATAAAATTACGAAGAAAGAATATAAAATATATGTATTAGGTAATAAAAAAAATATTACTTAAGTAAAATATACGCAAACTATTTTTTATTTTTATTAATAAAGATAGTATAAAATTCATATTACAAGTAACCTTAACATTAGTTAATCTAGTTTAATTTCTTTGCTAAAAATTTTTCATTTTTTAACTTTCACATTATACATGTACCAGACACGACTTAGTTTACACGTAAAAAATTTTTCGAAATGGGCGAAATGTTCTAATACTTATTAAAAACGCTTTCAGGTACAATTTATATGGCTTTGTAAATCAAACTCTTAAAACTAATCAAAATTAAAATTTTGATATTTATAAATAGTTTAAAATAATGATCATTTTTTAAAATTTTACTTGTAGTGAAAAGTAATATAGTAGATTTACAAAACTTAAGGGGTTAAATCACTGTTAACCAATTAACCCATTTTTCATGGTTAATTAAACGTTTCTCTCACACCGTTACTCTTTGGTTCTAAATGCTTACGTTAAAAAAGTTTATGGTGCAGCGCCTGCTATCCTTCTAACATGTTCCTGAAACAAACCAAATAAAGTATACTTAAAGTTTGAAAAAATTTCTAATAATTTTAAACTATTAAACTTGAAATTGCATAAAATAATATGAAATATATATTATAGTACATAATAAACAATTCCAGATTTATTTATCTAAATTCACAAAAAAAGTATCCTAATTAATTGATAATTTATAATTTAAATAATTTAATGTAGCATTTTCAAATTGAAAAATTTTTCAAAATTAAAATTGTTTATTGAAATTTTAAAAATTTATTAAAAGAAAAACTGATTGTAAGTAATTTTAAAAATAAACAACCTATCTATAAGTATTTTTTAATGTAAAACATTTAAAAAAAAATTTACAGGCAACTGATTAGCATTTGCTATATTATCGTGAGGTCCTTTCTTTTTAGGAGGCAGTTTTGGTAGCAATGAAGATGTATCAATATTTAGATCAGGGTTTTGTTTCATCACTGCTTTTTTCGTATCCTCTGCTACTTTGATTACTGCTTCAGCGTTCAAACGGCAATCATCAGTCCATAATGGACAACTGTAAATAATTGAAACTACTAAATATTGTTAAAAATTATGTAAGCATAAAACTATATTTAAATTAAACTAGTTTCGAAATATTATAATAACAAAGTAAATTAAGTATTGAATTATTATGTTTTAAAATATATTTTATATAAATTAAAAAAGTTTTTTTTGCTGTGTCTCTTAAATGTCATCAATTTGTTTAGCACTTAAAATAACATTTATAAACTAAAAAAAATTATATATTATCTAACATTTAAGCAGTATTATTAATTATAAAATTATAATACTTACAGATTTGAATTTTCTCCACCTTGAGGATTAAAATGTTTATAATTTGTTACAGGTTTATCACATAAGTAGCACATTGAAGCACCACAATGACAATCCATTTTATTACAACCTTCTTCTTTATAAAACTGTTTTTTACATTGATAACATGTGCGCAATAAGGCTTCGGTCATTTTTTCTTCAATTAAGCGTCTAGCTTTGTCAGCTTTTATTACTTCATCACATCTTAATGGAATGTGATTTAATTCTTTGCATTGACTGTGGTAATTAAAAAATCATATAAATATAAATAAACTTTAAAATAGTAAGCTTATAAAAAAACAGAATAAACAGCAAAAAGTAATGAAAAAAAATATCATTTTTAAATTTGATAATAAAATAAATATATTCATTGTACTTTAGCTTTAAATTTTTATAATTTAAGTAAATTATTTTTAAAATAAATTTTACCGACAAGTTTCTTTCATACACTCAGGATTAAGACATTTAAATACTTTATCTTCTGGAGGTGGTATAGAAGCAAAATGACAAAATGGACATGATACTAATCCATCAACTTCAGCAGCCATAACTTCAGCTGCTTGTCTCTTTTTCAAAAGAACACTAAATTTTGTTGGTGGCAAAACTTTTTGTAAAGTGGCTAAGGAGAATTCATTTTTACATTCTGTGAAACAACGCACATGAGCTTCTCCATCTGCTAATGTTGATTCTGTCCCTCTAATAATACATTCGTAACAGAATACATGACCTTCATTGCATTCTGAACATTTTGTTGGCATACATTCGTCATTAAAACAACATTGACACGTTAAAAGTAAATTTTTTTTCTATATATAAAAAAAATTATAAGTTTAGTAAATTTTTATATAAATTAAAGATTAATGATGCCTTCTTAATTATAGCTTACTTGTAATTCCTTAAATAATTGTTCTTCTTTCTCTTTTAATGTGTTTATGTGATTGCAAATAAATTTTTTATTTTTAATGAAAGCTATTTCTTGAAGTAGCGGAATATCTTCTGTTGGCATTTCAACACTCATACGTTTAGATTTCATATCAGAACCAAGTTCGCTTAATACTTTTGCAGTAACACTAAGATTATATTTACTCATTTTATATTGCCAACAAATTGTACTTATCTAGCAGGTTCAAAAAAAGGATTTAACGTAAATTTCATATTAAAATTATAATCTTAAAGTTATGTTTAATACTTACTTTGGTTTTGTTAAAAAATGATTTCAAAAATTCCATTGCAATAGGATGATAATTGCATTGTCTTTTTTCATTTTCAAAATGATTAACTGGATTTGGAAATAATTCTAGAAATTTTTCAACATTAAAGTCAACTGTGTATTGTTTTTGCTGCTCTGTAATTTTAATTTTTGCTAAGTACTGTTCTTTTGTAGGATAATCACGTGTTTCAAGTTTCTGCTGAATGAATTCCTCCAAAACAGTTTTAGAGTTAATATTTTCTTCTACAAATTTTCTAAGATACGTTGGATCTGCATCAGGAAATATTCCTAAAAGATATTCATACTGCTCATCAATACTCAATGTGGTAATTGTTTGCTGTTTTACATAATTTTGCACGGGTTGTAAATGATCATGTCCTTTGTTTAATAAATGATCAATTAACATATTCAATACAAATTCTTTATCATTATAATTAGTGAGAAATGGAGGATTTATACAAATTTCTTTTACATATGATGATTTTACATCTGGAAACATAGATCTCAATTTATTATAAATTGATCGATCGGGTACTTCATTTGAATTGAATGATAAATCAATATCGGTAGATATTGAAATGTTTTCACCTGTAAATTTTAAAATAAAATTAATTAAAAAAATATATATTAAAAATGTTATGTACTAGTTTGTAGTTTAATTATCAAATTAAATTCAAATGGTAAATGAAAAATAAATAATAAATTTTTAAAAAAATACTAAAGATGTAGAAACTAAGTCTTTAATTTAAGAATTAATAATTTTTTATAATAATATTTAATGTCTAAATAATAATTTTATTTAAAAATAATTTTAAAAATAATTTTATTTATAGGATTTTATTTAATAGATAAAATTAATAAAATTTAAAAATTTACTATTTTGTGTTAAAAATTTTGACACAGAAATGACATATTTTTAATTGTATATAATTCATAATAAATAGTAAAATAAGATTGTATACCTATATCTATAATTTCCATTGGATTTGAAGAAACTGTAAAAAATGCTGGTTCAGGCATAGTTTTTGATGTAGATTGAACTGGCATGGAATAATTTTTTGCAGATTTATTTAATTTTTGTGATAATGATGGTGGAGTTGACTTTCTTGACGATAATGGTAGTGATATTCTTGATGTATTTTGCAAAAAAATCTTTGATTTTATTGACATTAAATTATTATCTTTCATTTGTTTTACTTTTAAATCATGATTTAATTTTGAATTTATATAATTAAATGTTGCTGGACGTATATAAGAAGTAGGTAAATTGGATTTTTTAACAATTTGCTGAGTATGAATTGCATTTTCAAATAATAATTTAGCTGGTTTAATTACATCAATCTTATCTGGATTTTTTCCTGTTATAGTATTATAAAAGATTAGAAATTATGTATGTATATGTATAAATTTACATATTACAAATAAATTTTTGAACTTACTCTTATTTGGTGATATTTTAATTTCTTTTGCCTTATCAAACTGCTTTTTCTTTGAATCATTGTATAAAAAGTTACATTTTTTTAAAAAAATAGAATTATTTTCAGCTTTTTTAAAAGAATCATTGAAACTTAATAAGGGGCTTGGATGTTTAAGAATTGTTTCAGTAATAGATTGAGAAAAGTCATTCAATGAACCACTAACAATCGTTTCATTTCTTTCTTTTTTGAATGCAGAACCAGTAAAAGAAAAATTTTGAACATTTTTAGGAAGTGTGAAAATTGAATTATTACTAACAAACTGATCTTTTACTTTTTCTTGTGCAATAGAATTAGTAGTTTTAATTGGTAGTATATTATTTTCTACTTTCTTTACTGGTAGACATGAATTTTTTTCATTAAAATTTAAAATTGTGGAAAAAAAATTATTTTTAGATTCTTGATTATTTTGATTTTCTTCCTTAACTTCAAAATGAAATCCATTAAACTCTGTAGTTTTAAAAGTTTTAGAATCTGATTCCACATTAGGGGTTTTATCTAACATCTTAAAATTTTTTACTTCATTTGTTGTTGGCAACTGGGACCAATTATTACAATTAATAGAGTTAATCAAATTTTTTTCTTCAAAAGTTGATGTTTTTAAAAGTTTTTTTTCTTCAGATATTTCACTATTTTGATTTTTTTCTTCAACATTAGCATCGAGTTCATTGCACTCTAATAATTTGGAAGACTGAGAGTCGAGTATTGCATCAGCAGTTTTAATGAATGAAGTACAGTTTTCTATTTTATTGGATGATGGAAGTAAATTATTGCTAGAATTAACATTTTTTTCATCAAAATTTAATAACTTTGGAGATTGATCATCATTATTTATTTGATTATTTTGATTTTTTGCAGTAACTTCAAAAGCAAGTCTATTGCACTCTGATATTTTGCAAGCTTGAGAGTCAGAGATATCTTTATAAGTAATATTATTTATTTGCGAATTTGTAGTTGAATCTAACGACGATTCGTCAAAATCATTATTATCTTCTAATTTTAAAGATTTTTCAGAAACTATACATGTATCACTATATTGTTTTCTTTTACAATTTATAGTATTACTTGATTCTTGACTCATCAAATCCCATAAAGTCAGTTGTTTTCTGTTAGGTGAATCAATATGTTTTTTTAAAATAGAATATATTATTTCTAAATCAGCCCATGGCACAATTTCTTGTATGCACACAGCATCACTCTGAATTGATTCATCGAAGATTATATGTGTTTGTAAACCATTTGAATTATTAAAATCTTTACTACATCCTGGAATAGGACTTGGTGATAGATGAACTGATGAGTATGGAAAACTTTTTTTTCCTACCCTACTGTTTAATTCTGTTTCTAAAACAAAATGTGTAATTTATAAATAGAATCAAACTTAAGATAATCAAAGTAAAAAAAGAAAAAAAAATAATAATAATAATAATTCACTTGATATAGCAGTATTTTAAAAAAATACAAAGCATAAGAATGGAAAAAATTTTTTAAAAAAAATATTTTTTATTAAAGAAAAAAAAATAATGATTCCATACTGAAATTGATAGTCTCAGTCACAAAAATGATGATTTAATATTATAACAAAAAATCTTGATTCATATTTTCATTGGTAATATTTTTAATCTATTCAAAATTTTTGTATAGTTATTATAAGAATCTTGTTACAATAAATATATTTAAATATTAAAAAATTAGATAAATATTTTATTTTAGAGATTATACTTTTGTTCATTTCTTCATCATCATTTTTTATATCATCTTTTATTTACATACAACATCATTTATTATTTGCATTTTGAATATAAATGTGTCAAATAAATTCATTTGAATATAAATATAATTTTTACCAGTATCTTTACTGCATCCAGGAACAGGATCTTCACTTATTAAGGCATCATTAGAATGCATATTTCTGAAATTTTGCATATTGTCCATCCTCTGAGTATCAGTATCAATTATATTATTTACATCCAATGGTTCTTCATCAAAAATTCTTTCTTCTAAATTGTTATTTGGATCATTATTATTTTCTTCTAACATTTCATTAACTTCAGCTACATCATTAGGAATATTTTGTTCTTCTAATTGATTCAAATTTGAAGAATGATGTTCTTTATACATAGGTAGACATTGCATTAATTGCATTGGTGCATCTTCAAAAGTCTCAACTAAGAAACCAACTGCTCTATTCCACTCATCATCAGGTTGCTTACATAAATCAGAATCACTTAAGCCATGACAATCAGTATCACTTATCTCATAATCTTCATTATTAATTTCAGATTCTGAATCGTTTTCTGTATTATTATTAAAATTTTCACTCTTTGATTTTTCTGTATGTTCGTTTACAGATTCATTAGAACAAGAATTACTTGTTAAATCAATAACAGGATGAAATTTTGGTGATAATTTGAGTTCAATGACACTATCACTATCATTATCATTATCATTTGATTCATCACTATTTATAACTTCTAAATCAGTTACTGTTGGTAAATTTTTGCAGTCTCGAATTCTTTGAGCATCTAACATTTCTATAACTATTTGTACAGCCTCTACCGAACCATGCTGTAGATGAAGATTTTCTAAAAGTTCAAAAACTGCAAATTCTTCAAAATCAACATTGCCATTTTTTTTGCAGTGTCTTTTTACAATGTTAAAATCTTCAAATATTCCGTCATACATTATGTTTATTATTCTCTCTAAAAGAAAATAATTAATTCAATTAATTATCAATTTATAGAATTGATAATACGTTAAATTATAACAAATTTTATAATTAAATATGTTTTATATCTTAATATAATTAAATTAACATAATAATAATAAGAATAGCTACAATACAATGTAAAATGAATACAAAGATTACATTTTGAACATTAGTTAAAATTTATTAAAATAAAATGTAAAATTTGATTCTAAATCTTCGAGTTCTAAAATACTTTATTTTAGAATTTATAACTAAAAAAAATTATTTTTTCATTATTTTTATTAATTTTTTTCTAAATTTAATATTATTTTAAATAAATTAATGTATAATAAATACTAATTATAAAAGTGTGAATTATAAAAATACATAAGACATCCAAAATAATATAATTTTATTTTGTAATATCATTGAAACAAATAACGATAAAAACTTTAGGAAAATTCTTAAGAGTATGTTATTATTGCAATGCTTAAATATTTCAGATATAATAAAACAAATTATATGTGATTAAATTTAAAAAGTTTCTTATTAAAATGTATTCAATTTATATTTTATGTGTACAAATTTTGAACATGAGAAATATTTTTTATAAAAACTTATATTAACAATTTATGTATTCTAATATTATTTTGTCTGAAAAAAAATATTTTGCGTAAATGAAAAATATTTATAAATTTTTGAGAATACACTCCCAAATTTTATTCTTCAGGTTCTTTTCAGCAATTTAATTTTAGTATACTAACCTCTAAATGAAGCATGGATTATCCCGGTATTAGAATTTTATTTGAATATTTATAAACTACAACTTGAATACATTATTTCTTCTTTTTTTTTTTAAATTTTCATGAAAAAATATTTAAATTGGAAAATCTATTTAAAAATAAAGTATCTCAATTCTCGTTAATTCCGACTTCATTGGAAATAAATACACTAATTCTTGCTTTAAAAAATTACTGACTTACATATTTGTAATCTTTCTTCATTATCTTTCATTTAACTATTTTCTTTTGTTTAATATTTATAGTAAATTGTGTCTAATGCTAAATTACTAAATAATTTTTAATTTTCATACAATTAAGAAAAACTCATACCTTATATGTAAATAATCTCGAGATAATAAACTAATGTGTTGTTTTTTTATCCTTATATTTTAAGATCACATACTTCAATTTTTTCATATAGAATTAGGACGGTTCATAAATATATTTTAATATATTTTCATCGTTTTTTAAAATTTATCTTATAATGTTAAAAATTAAATAAAAATAAATACAAAGAATATATTAAGGAACGTGGACTTATGAACCAAGTTAGCTTGCTCAATTTTTTTTTGACGGATTCCGTGTAGCGCACTTCATCTGCATAAATATGTCTCTTCGACCGTGGTTTCTTCTAATATAATAATATAATTTCGTTTTGTATATAGTTAGAAGAATTAGTACCTGAAAATAATCACTTAAAATATAGCATATAGACATATTTTTATGGTAAAAATTTTATGAATTATCCATATAAGTATAAAAATATTTTTCTGACGATTATTTTTTACATGTGTGTTTGGCTTCAATTGAATGTAAAAACATTTTTAATAAGCTATTTTGTACTTTTTGTATCTACTTTATCAAGTAATGTTTTAATTTTCTACTTTTTCTTTTATTTTTTTAAACGTATTATTGTACAGGTAATTGAAAATGTAATTTTTTTAAATAAAAATAATATTTAAATGGTTCATAATATGTTACTATTTAGGTATTATCAAAGAAAATAGATGCTTATAGAAGACTTACATACATTACATTAAAAAGGTAACCAATTCATTGGTCAGCATTTCTTTAGTATGTTCGCCACTGTCTAGATGGAACTGCTATCGAGTACGCCGAGTACGAGTACACATGCGCAAGAGCACTGTTCGCCAATGAAAACTTATATTGAATGTCATACGTTTTTTTTTTTTCAGAATAAGTGTTCCTTAATACGCTTTCGAATGGTTTATTTTATTAATTAATTGAATAAAAAACAATGGAAATATTCAAATTGTTTATTAGGCAAAAAAGTACTACTTTTTCTTTACTGATTATTTACAAACAAATTTGAAAGAAAATCCCATTATTCTTAAGTACACGATATTTTCAACCTTTACGAAGAGAATGAATGAGATCAAGATTGGCGTTTAAGTCATTGTCCAGTCAACTGTACATTCAATTGAGAACGAGAGTTTTTAACAAAAATGAGATGAATAAATACAATTTTACAAATATATACTACCGGAACGATCGTGCTCATCTTTGCACACTTTTTAAGAACATCTAAACTCACAACATTGTAGAGTTATATACTATTTCGATAAATATTTCAAAAGTTATTATCAATTATAAAAAATGCTCATTTTCGACTTGTGTTTGTAATAACTTTATTGTTTATTAGTGATTTATATTATCAAATCTCATTTTGTAAGCATTTGCAATACGCACAATTCGTCTGTTTTTCATTTTCATTTATGTTCTGTAGTTTTTCCAGAATACCGGAAAAAAAAAAAAAAAAAAAAAAAAAAAAAAAAAAAAAAACGATTTTTTTGAACCTAAATGTTTAAAAAAAACAATGACGTAGGTTGTAATTCATGACACACGAGATGAGAGCCTTTTTCTATTAATTTCCTAAGACATTCCAATTGAAAAATCGCGAATAAAAATTTTTCGATTTTTTTGATGATTTTTCCCTCTAGTTTCCTGAACTTATTTTAATGAATTAAATTATCTATTTACTATTTATTTACAATAATTTCTAATGTAAGTAAAACAAAGTAATGAAATTTTTACATTACCAAAATTTAAATTAAACCCAAAAAAAGGTGTCAAATCTATAAAAAAATTATTAAGTTTTTCGGTTTGTTTTTTTGTTTAGATCGAAAAATTAACGCGAATAATGAATTGATTAGATAAGCTATTTCATTCACTAAACACATGTTTATACACAAAAAGTCCATGCAACTTATCAATAATTATATCAATAGCTTATAAATAAATTATATATATATATATATATATATATATATATATATATATGTTGAGCATTTATAAATACAAAGAAGAAAAAAATAAAAAAAAAGTAAAAAATCACCAATAAATAACATGACAGCGGGTCTGTCATGTACATATTTAAATATAATGCATATAAAACGGAAACTACTGTCCGGTTAAATTATTATATATTGGGAGTGTGAATAAGTTCTCGCTGTTTCATCGTCAGATGGCGGTACAAAAATTTTGTGTGTATAATTCAAGATGATGGTGCATCTATATTGAAGTTCTATAACCTATGTTTAAAATCAGTGCGTGTCTTTCCATTAACCTATAAAGAACATTTTCTTTTTGTAGCGTAAAATATGTCAAATTTCGTGCCAAATAAACCGTTTTTGCGGGGAATTTTACTGCACTATTTTATTCAGAAGAAATCTGCAGCTGAAGCACACATAATTCTTGTAGAAACCTATGGTGATCATGCTCTGTCGGAAAGAACATGCAGAGATTGGTTTAACCGATTTAAAAATGATGATTTTGATGTTCAAGATAGAGAACGCAGTGGTGCACCAAAAAAGTTTCAAGACGAAGAATTGGAAACATTACTTGCTGAAGATCCATGTCAGACGCAATCCGATGTTGCAAAATCATTAGGAGTTGATCGAACAACAGTTTCGAAACGTCTGACAGCATTAGGAATGATACAAAAGGATCTTGGGGGCCGTACGAACTGAAGTCAAGAGACGTCGAAATGAGACGTTTTAATCCAATTTTTTTAGCAGGGATACCTCTCCAAAGTTAAATTCTGTACAAACTGAAACAAATATAGACACATTAAATTTATTTGTAAATCAAAAGTCAAGTTTCTAAAATGTGGTGAAAATGAACATTGCGATAATTTCTGCCCTAATGACTCAAATGCAATTACATGTATAAACTGTAAAGGTTATCATCTGGCCACGGACCTAAATTGTAAAACTAAAAAAATTGAACAGAAAATTCAAGATATGGCGATTAAAAGAAACTAGAAGGTTTATGAAATTAAAAACGAATAAAAAATTTATTCTATCATTAAAAAAAAATTTAAATTTATTGAATTTCCAGATCTAGTTGATAAGGAAAAAGAATCAACCTCTGTTTATGACTTCTATGCATTTATAGCATCACCCGAAAATGTTCGCAGGCAATTATTCCCACAAATAATTAAAAAATCGCTTAACAAGTCATTAAATTACGCTAATCCAAATAAAATAAAATCCCTATCACAACCAATAATTAACTCTTCAGAAAATCATTATTCTGCAACTTCATTAGCCTCTCCATAAACTAACAATAATAAAGAATATTATAACAAAAAATTATCTAACCCCCTAAAAAATAGTAACTCAAAAACCTTTTTCAGTGCAAACAATTCTTCCTCCTATATTGATGACAAGGAAACTTTATTAATAATTACTCAGACATTAGGCTTACCACCAAATTCAATAGACACCATTTTTTGTCAAATGAAAGACAGATTTCTTCTCACCATATCCCTACAATGTCACGATTTCTCAAAATCTTCTTCAAACCAAGAATCAATCATATAAATTAAAAATCTATTTTCAATAGTTTGCTAATAACATTCATCTACAAAGTTATTTCAACCCTGAACAAAAACGTCAAATAATTTATTTTACACCCAACTTTATCATCACAATGGAGCTTAAAGACTTAAAAACAAATGCAATATTAGAAACGTCTTTCTTATCTTAAATTCATTCATAAATATTAAAGTAAAAACCATAGATATAATCAAAACTCATTATTCTCCATTATCCTATAAATATAATTATCTTTTTCTATTCTTTAAACCAAATATAGATCTTGACTCAGGTAAATTAATCAAATCTGACTCAAACTCCCAACCTAAAGGACCACACACACAATACATGGAATTTTAGACACCCGCCGAATTGGTTGAAACCAACTCTTTCGATAGTTCTTACCCTTCTGATAAGAAGTCAGAAGATAAGCATCACAGAAGTAAAAATCCACCTACTCCTTAATCCATTTAACCCCTAAATACTATCCCTATCAAACCACAAGCAGGCTAACCCTCCTGAACCCGAGAACAGCGAGTTTATTTGCTTATTTTTTTTTTATATAATTAAATCCCAAACTACAAGCAGGCTAACCCACCTAAACCTGAGGGCCAGATTTATTAGATTTAAATTAAAAACACATTCGAATGCGACTTTCTCAGCAACATTTAGAGCGTTTTCGAAAGGATAAAGTGGATTTTGTGCGTCGATTCATCACTATGGATGAGACTTGGGTCTATCACCATGATCCTGAATCAAAACAAGAGGCTAAAGAGTGGTGTGAACCTGGTTCTTCGGCTCCGAAACGAGTTTGTGTCCAGAAATCGGCCAAGAAGGTGTTAGCATCAGTTTTTTGGGATGCGAAAGGAATTTTGTTTGTGGATTACTTGCAAACTGGTAAAACAATAAATTCTGAATATTATTGTAACCTTTTAGACCAGCTGAAGCTGAAAAAATTCGTGAAAAAAGACCCGATTTGCAGAAGAAAAAAATCCTTTTTCATCAGGACAATGCACCGTGTCACAAGAGCATTTTGACAATGGCTAAAACCCATGAATTAAAGTTCAAATTGTTGGAGCATCCACCGTATTCACCAGATTTGGCCCCTAGCGACTTCCATCTGTTTCCAGACCTAAAAAAATTCATGCGTGGAAAGCGTTTTTCATCAAATGATGAGGTCATAACAGATGTGGAAGCGTATTTTGCAGCCCTTCCAGATTCTCACCTCAGGGATGGAATTCATAAATTGGAATCTAGTTGGAACAAGTGTATTGATGTTCAGGGAGACTATAATGAATAATAAAGTGTATTTCAAACCATAAAATTGTGTTTTTCTTATCGAACCGCAAAACTTATTGAACAGCCTGGCATATACAGTTCTAATGACAATACAAAATGATTAATTAAAAATACTAAAAAAATACACTTATATAGATACTACAATTAAAAAAAAAATATAATAATCCAAACTGTCTTTCTTGCCTACCTTGTAAGGGATTTAGCTTAGGCTGAGTTGTAATTAATATTACTCTGAAAAACACTTATAAAGCTGTTTGAATTTCTAAAATACTTTTAGCAAAAAATAATTATAAAAATAAAGTATTGTATGAAACAAGGAAAATTGACTACACTGTGTTCTATGCTTCATTGTGCATATATCTATTATACTATTTATATTATATTATACTAGTCTAATATAACTTAAATTAAAAATTTAAAAAACTCCCGATGTGTAAAATGATCCTTTAAAAAGTAAAAAATAATAGTTTCAAATTATTGGTCGATCCTCTAATGCGTCGAGGTACCGTATCAATTAAAGTGAATTTTAATGAAATTTAAGGCTTGATCTTATTCTTTTGGAGTTGTTAGATTTGCATATATTACGTAAGTATGTAAGTTTTGTTGCAGTTACTTATTTTGTTTCAAGTTTGTTAATTTAAATTGTCTATTTTGTTTACTTATCGGTCCCACAATAAGAAAAAAAAATGTTTCCGTTAATTGTATTTGAATCCTAGATTTTTCCCGATTTGGAAAAAAGTTTATAATTTTTCAGCAGCTAGATATTTTAGGAATTTCTAAGTTGCTGAAAGTATAAAAAATTAATAAAACATTGCAAATAAGTGTAATTGATTAAGAACCAATAAAGGGCAAATATTACTTACCACATATTAAACAGAACAAGTTAGGAGGGAAGGGTACAGAGGTTAGATTTTATTTATAAAACTTATTTATTTTCATTCTTTACATTCTAAGCTTTTTTTCATAAAGAAACAAGCAACTCCACGACATTGAAAACAAAACAAAAAAATAAATAAGAAGATTGTAAATATTTAAATTGAAAATAAATTTTTTATTTGAATGTCTCAAATATTTTTACATTTTAGTAATAGAATATTCATATCTTATTATTAATTAATATTGAATTTACTACTTTTAAGAACTAAGCTTAGAATTAACGTAAATTGTTTTTATAAATTAAAATGGTGAGTGACTCACTCGCGAGAGTCATAAATGATAATTGAAGAACGTATTTTTAAATGACAATGAGTTACTTTTTTAAACAATTAACCCTTTACACTTTAACGCATTTATCACTTTAATTTCTATTTAATTTCATATGTCACAATAAAAATCCATTTACTATGTGAATCATGGTGAGAATGTAAAGTCTTTTGATCAGTTAGTTAAGTTGTAGATGATCGAAAATTAACTTTTAAGGACCAACTGAAAATAAAATGACAAATGTCTTGGAAATGAAGATATAATAAATATTATTCAAAACTTTTTAAGGTCAAAATTGTATGCCCAAACTGTAATAAAGAAGTCCATAAAGAGAAAACTGAATTTAGTTACTAAATTCAACAAACATTCTATTTGTTTTTTTCTGTAAAATAATGGATCTAATAAGAAAACTATGGGATATTCTATTTTTTAAAGTTTGAAATTTTTGGATCTTATCTACTCACCGTATTAGAATGTTGAAAATTCGAAACCAGATTTTTTATCAGTGATCTCGTAAATATGTCAAATTACATAGATTTGAAATGCAGCATTTCTTAATTCCTTACATGCATAAAAGAGTTGAAAATTTAAAAATCTCAATTGTTTTTCGAGTTTAAACAATACATTTTTTTTTATTTTAAACTTCTTTCGAAATATTTTATAAAAAAAAAAAAAAAAAAAAAAATTTGAAAAAATTGTTCTAATTTAGTAATTTTATATAAATGTATATCATTAGTCTCTTTATGCATTTTTTTTAATTTGTCGTTTTAAAAATTGCATAACTATTTTGTCCACTTTTCATACCTTTTTATAAAATATTTTCATTCACTTTAAGAAAATGATTTAAAAAAGTTTTTGAAAATAAAAACAGTCCTTTTCGGCGATATTTAGTTGAACGATTAACATTAATCCAAAGTATTACATAGTACATTAGCAGTACATTACTTTATTTTAATAAAATAATTCGATTCTCATAAGTACATCATTATATTTTTTCAATTTAAATTTTCGCGGGTTTTATCAAATGAAAATATAATACATATGTACAGGACAAGACAAACTGTACATATGCAAGTGTAATACTTACACAATGTTACCTACTTCTGTAAAGGCATATCAAATATTATATCAGTGTGCGTAAATAGAGCCAGCCATATTGCATGTACATTTTGCATCCCGGGTGGAAAAATGGCGGAGTCGTATTTTGCTGTTTTGTGCAATGAAAGAATAAAAGAAAGTGTGTGACGCTTATGCAGTAAAAATCATATTTAGAGACCTATACGACTTTTGCTGCGTGAAAAACGTGTTTCACTAAAAGATTATATTTGTTGCCTCTGTATAAGACTTTGCAGATATTAAGAAAGTTATTCACGTCTATTCTCTGTACGACACTCGAGCAAGTTTCCTTCTAGTTGTCGCCTCTGCGCACGCATTTTTGGTGTTGGCGTGCTGTTTTTTTTTTAAGCTCAAAAGAATACTTGAGATCGTGCGTTTTTTTGATTCAGTGGAACCTCGTTATCAAACTATTAGTTTTACGAAATTCCGGCGAGATGTGAACCAGACAGAGTGCGTTTTTGTTCTAACCTGTAAAAACTTTTCTTTAATATTGCTTATTAATAATTCTTCAGGTAACCTCTAAAATACTCGAATTAAAATACTGATTTTCAATAATTTCGGTAAAAAATAAAAAAATATTATTGTGATTAAAAAAAATTACTATTTCTATGTAATTAAAGTTTAATATTAAAAAACAGTGTTGCTCTTAAAACTCATGGTTCATTCAACGCTTTCTGAATTTTTTTGTTTATAACACGATACATTTAGATAACCTTTTTGTACTAAATATTAATATAAATTTGTTTAATTTTTTTCGTTATAAATGCTTTTGATAAATCAGTTGAATATTGAAGTTCATATCATATTTATCATTGATTTTATTATTCAAATTTTATCTTCGAAAATTTATAATCAATTTTAGTTTAGATTAATATTTCTTCTTTTTTGTTAGTGTTTTTCATTTAATTGTTATAGTGGTGTGTTTCAAAACTGCTTACCATGAACACTGTGCAACACGGGCGGCGCTAAACTCGAGTAAACAAAAAATGGCCGTCAGTAACATAAGACCAGACCCATTCCAATACGATCGATTGAATATTTTGAAGTATTTTTTCGAATTATAACGATTTATTATGACACAAAAGTAATGTAAGATTTCTAATTTTTTATATTTATTTCAAATTAAATTTTCATACTCTCAGAATTTCTATTATTTGTTACAAAATTTAGTTCAAATATATACCCTTATATCATATTAGTTATTTTTATTATTTATATTATTTTCTTTTTTTCTATAGACGTGAAGAATAATTTTGTATGTTTATTTTTATTACTATGTTTTATATCAGTAAAAATTTCAATGTAATTAATCAATATAAACTATTTTTATTCGGTTTCTAAATAATTTTAGTTACATTTTTATGACCATCTTTTTAATCGTCGATACGTGTAAGCATATCTTGTGGCAAATAATAAAATTTAAAAATATACATATTTATACATCATAAAAATAAAAATTTTTTAAATATTTAATTTCACAGTTTTTTAAATAAAATTTTATTTTAGATTTCGGAGTCTCAACAAGAGCATATAAAATAAATTAATACACAATTTCAATCATGGTTTCCAATGATTTTGATACTGAACAATTTGAAAGGAGGCTCCAAACATTAAAGGATTCTCAAGAATCTATACAGAGTCTGTCAGCATGGTGTCTAGAAAGAAGACAACATCACAAAAAAATTGTTTCAACTTGGTTACAAGTTTTGAAAAAAGGTAAAAAATTTTTTATAAATATTAATAATTATTTCGTAAGAATCACAATTTAAAAAAATGTATGTAAAATAGCTTTTGTAAGTATTTTTTTTATATTAATTAAATAATATAAATTTTAATTAATTTGGTTTTCATTTTCAGTAAAAGTGGAACATAGGCTTACACTTTTCTATCTGGCTAATGATGTCATTCAATATTCCAAGCGAAAAAATTTTGAATTTGTGGAATCATGGGGTACTACTTTGCAACGAGCTACGACAATGGTTCGCGATGAAAAAGTAAAGCATCGCATTTTGAGGATTTTTAAAATATGGGATCAGAGACAAGTTTATGATGAAGAGTTTCTCACTGATTTGTCAGGGCTCATTTCAGCAGCCCCAAAAAAGAGAGTGGAACCTCAACCTGTTCAACAGCCTGAAGAATTTCAAGCTGCTCTTCTTATCTCTACTATGCGATCATGTGCCACTTTAGAACAAGCTACTGATGCAAGATTAAAAGATTTGAGAGATAGCAATGTAGATATTGATAATGCTGAAGATTTATGTTCATCTTTGAAAGATCGAAGAAGAGTAGAAGATGCTGAAAAAGAAGTTGATCATGCTGCAAGAAACATTGAAAATTATGTTCGAGCACTTGAAGCAGAAATCAGAGAAAGAAAACAGGTTCTTGAACTACTTGAACAAGCTGATCAGTTTTATGAAACACAGAGAGGAGAAGTTAAAATTGTTGTTAATGTAAGTATTTTTAATTTTTATTATTAATAAAATAAATAATTAGAATTCTATAATGCAATAATTAAGTTTTTTTAATTAAGATTTTAGTTTTTTATTTATTACAAAATTATAAATGTACATCGATAATATCATAAAAGAAACTTTATTATGTTACAATTTTAAATATTTCAGGCTTACAGAAATTTTGGAAGTAGAGTAAAAAATTTAAAAAAGAAACTTGATGAGCTTTTACCAGCTTTAGCTTCACCTATTCCGTCACCAGATATCAATGCTCCGTCTCCTAGCCCTGACAGTGACATTGATCTCCCTGGGGAGGAAAGTCAAATTAATCAGTCTTCGTTAATAAATGTTGCACCTCCATCAATGTATGGATCATATGGTCAAGATTATAACCCAGTATCTGCACCAGTGAATAACACCACTTCAGATTTTACAAATAATTTTCAATCTTTTATGGGAGGAAACTTAGACTTTGATCCTGTAAGATCAGTTTGAATAATTTAAATTTTAATTTCATAATATACTAAATTTGTTGATAAATATTTTATTACAGAGAAGTATATTTAATGAGGGTTCTGTGACATCTATTAATAGTCAACAGTATGATTCTTCAGAGGTACGTTAAAAAAGTTAAAATTTAATGTTTTATATTATCAACAACTTTGAATATTTTACTTGAGAGTAGTGTGTAATTTTTTTTTTACAGAATAAATCTAGTGAAGTTATTGATGTTCTTCCTCCAGTAATGGAAGCAAATAATGATGAACCAGTTTCAAGTTTTTTAAAAACTGTGCTGCCATCGTCAGATACAACATCTGATTCATGTGGCATTCCGGGACTTGGTTTAGATGCTACAGATACTATGTCCGACTCTTTGCAGTGTAATGATTATAGACCTCCCATTACAGCACAAACTCCAACAACTCCATTGTTAGGAAGAATGATAAATGTTCCTGCAACACCAATAGGAAATTTGAATCATATTCAATTAAGTCATAGCACACCGTTACAAACCAGAAGTTTAAATGGAGAGTCCCATACTCCCTCACCTTATTCTAGTGAAAACAGTCAAAATAATGCTTCTGTTCCTGTTACTTCATTTGATGGCTCTATTAATGTCATAAATCCACTTCAGCCTCCTCCTATGCCACCAATAGAATTTTTAGATGATAATAATTGTTACAACAAATTACCTCCTAAATTTCCCACTTGGACATTTGCTAATGAAACACCAAAAGAATCAATTAAATGGGAAGATAAAGGTCAGCATAAATTGTGCATTTGTAATAAAATAAATTAAGCAAAACATATATTTATTTATTCATTTTTTTTCTAGTTGTATTTCCAGTCATTAATGATACGAATCCAATTTGGCCTGTCAATGACAATAAAATGAAAAATCAGTGGAATGAATCTAGCAATGAACAGTGGGACATGGCTAATGAACCTCCTTGGTCAGAAAATGTTAGGGTAAAAGATGAAATTCTGTCAGAAACTCCAGAATCTCCTCCTTTGTATGAAAAAGCAGGCTTTAATGAACCTGTTGAGTATAATGACTCTCAATCACAAGAACCTATTCTTAGTAGTGTGGGTGATGTTGATCATAGGTAAGTATTATTTTATAACTTTAACTTTATTAGAAATATATTAATGTTTTAAATTTAGTCTTCTCTAAATAAAATTATTAATGACTAGGGTTTTACCAATGCCAATGTCCATGGATAAACAAGTACCTCATCGTCTTGTCAAAAATGCTGATGTTGATCATCGCAATCTCATTAGTCTTACTGGAAGTCCAGCTAATAACAGCAATGATGCACCTTCCGGATCTCTTTCAAATAATAGTTTATGGACAAATACAGACCAAGACTATAGGTAAGAATATTTTCAATTAATTATATTATATCATTATTTATTATTTCTTATACTATTATAAAAATTCAAATATTTCTCGTAATAATTTTAATAATAAAATTTAAACTTATTTCAATTATTTAAAAAATATTTTTGTAAATTTATATTTAAAATATATTTAAAATATTATAAAAATATATTTGAAATATATATCAAATGTTTAAAATATAATTTGCTTTACAGGAGACCGAATATTCCAGCTGGTGACAATGTTGAAAGTGTTGATATGGAAATGTCAGATGAAGAGAGTGAGAACAAAAAAGGCAATCGAGTATTGGTAGATGTAAGATCTCAAGATCGAGATATGCGAGTGCCTAACATGCCTCCTGTACAAACTTCTGGGCCACAACATCATCATGCAACTGATATGGACATGCGAATGATGCCAGGTTCTGGTGGTCCTATGAATGCTATGGTGAGCAGTATTAATATAATATATGTATTATTAATCTTTTTTTTTTTTTTTTTTTTTTTTTTTTTTTTTTTTTTTTTTTTTTTTTTTTTTTTTTTTTTTGAGAAATTTCAATGGAGATCCCAAAACAATAAATTGACTTATAGTTTAATGAACGAAATTTTCACTGCAATATTTTTGGAATTTTTTTAATATCAATTTCCATTTTATTTAAAAGAATTCACAAAGGGGTGGAAATCTTGGACCAGAATTACGAGTAGATACAAGACCACCACCGCCACCTCCTCCATTACCATCATTTCATCAAGGACAATCAAACTTTTCGCAAAATCAACCTGAATTTCGGCACAATAAATCTATAGATTTTCGATCTAATCAATCATTTCATCAAAATCAAGATTTTAGGCCGAATCAAAATTATCCGCCCGTTCAGTCAATGCCAGATTTTCATCAAGGACCTCCAGATTTTGATTTTTATGAAAATCAGCATGGAAGGTAAACACACATTTTTTATTAAAATTAAAAATTTCAAATATGTTGACAAGCTGATTTTGAAAATAAGATTGTTTTGACTACTTATTTTTAAATAAAAAATTTAATTTTTTTTAAATTTTATTTTAGTGGGTTCGGTCGAAACTCAAAAAATTAGATTTTCATAATAAAAAAGAATGTTGTAATTTAGAAACAAATTTAATGTATCATATTAAATTTGTTTATTGAAAATTTGTAGTTCCAGAGGTTCACCAATACCAAGAGGTGGAAATATGAATCGAGGAGGGGCAGGTGGTGTTGTATTCCGAGGTGGTGGTGGACCAAGGCCACCATGGATAGATCGAGGAGGACCAGGGCTACGACCAATGATGATGGGTGGTTTTCCGCCTCCTGGTCCACCAGGACGTGGCATGAAACCTCGCGGTAGTCCGTTCCGTGGCGCTCCCATTTTTCGTGGCAGAGGTCGAGGAGGCAACGGCTGGTAGAGGGAGTTAAGCATACGGACTAAGATCTAAGATTATCGATGACCAAGCACTTGCGAGAACTGGCTGATACAGTTCTTCGATCGTATACTTGTATATAGTTCTACTCATTGCTTTTATTCGTGCTATGTATACATTCTTTCGTTCATTATATACATACATCGAAAGAAAACGATTTTACGGCATATAAAAAATTGTTTTGTGAAGCGAGAAGTCAAGTGTAACTTGGCACTTGTAGGAGTTTTGTTAACTCTGTACTTTATGTAATTAATGTTTCAATCTGAAAGTCGAATTGAAGCTATGTTGTGACTTTTCAGTGTTTTACTTTTTTCATTTTTTCCTTTTCTATTAAAAAAAAAAAAGCGTATAGATTTTAATTCATCAAAGTTTTGTGGTAAATCTTAAAGAAAGTAAAGCATTGTTTAAAATAAAAATATTATTTTCATATGATTTGTTTTGATTTTTTTAACTTAATTTTTTATTTTTAATATGTATAAACAATATTGATACTAATAAAATTCAAATTTTATATTAAATAAATTAAGTTCAAAAACAGTTTTAAAATTAAATAAATTTTTTACATGAAATACTAAGGATTCGTAAGAAAAATTTAAAATACTTTTTATAGGTGATATAGATTTACCACACAATTAATAAAACTATACGATTTTTTAAAGACTAAAAAATAACTTCATATATAGACTTGAGAACGATTTTTACTTTGTTTAGTTTGATTCGATTATTAAGATTCGCACGCATGTAATGTAAATAGGTATCATCTTAACTTTGTGATTAATGACAAAGTCTGTTTATTCACAGAAAACCTTGTAAGAATGCGCCTCTCATATTTTCTATTGATATAAATAATAAAAACATAAACATACAGATACATAGATACGAGGTATGTTAGAAATTATTTTCAAAGTATGCCGAGTGAAAGATAAAATTAAATACAACGTTAATGTTGCGGGGCTCTAAAACAAAAAAAAAAAAAAAAAAAAAAAAAAAAAAAAAAAAAAAACAAAAAAAATATGACTGGAAAGAGCAATATTTTGTAAATAAATTATGTCGAAAAAATCTTGTAGCACTTTGGAATCTAGCTATACGCTAAATAACATTTATATGTTGACCATTCATTTAAAACATTTAAGAATATGAAGTCATTCAAAGTGCTCGTACTGTACATGATCGTCTCATAATGTAGTCACTAGTTCTAGCATTTCACTCATTGTTGAGTGATTATTGTTTCTTTAAACTTTAAATGTCACAATTTTTTCGAATTTAATGATAAATGTATTAATAAAATACAATGCTTACGTTCTGATTCGCGTTTGTGCATTTCTTACTCGATGAATCGAAATGCATAAGACAAGATCTACACCGACTGAATTTAATTCTTTAAAATGCAATAAAAATATAAAATTTTTATAAATCGTTTGATTTTTCAGTAGAGCAAGCAGCAGGTGAAATAAATTATCAGTTAAAAATTGAAATTTTCTCCAAACTTAAAAAAAAATTGCATTTTCTGTTTGCTTCAGTGAAAATTATAAGATATAATATATAAAATTTTGTATTTGTGTTGTTTTTTAAAGTATTCATTGAAATGTAAAAATCAGTAACAAGTAAAATAATGTAGATTTTAAAATACCAGTTACATAAAATGTTTAACGTTTTATCGTATGCTTTCATGTTTTGCACCTCATTAATGAAATATTTTTCTCTGTATAAAACGAAAGGATTGATTCCCAAATGCTTTAACTGATTTCTTTAATAAAAAAAAAAAAAATTGTTTCCTATAGAGGTCCTTGTCAGCATCCAACATTAGCATAGTTGCCTCGTACATTCAAAAATAATTGTATTTTATTTATCAAATATGACAATTTATTTTTTTCATGTATCACTTAATATCTATAACGTTTATAGAATCGAGAATTCACATTATATTTTTTGTAACTTATACAATGAAATTGCGAGGTACACTAACTTTTATTTAATCTGATTTGTGTATTATTATTTTTTTATGTTCTTTCGTTTTATGATTTATAATTTTAATAAAAATTAGTAAAATGTGGCGTTTCGATGCATTCTGTGATACACGCGATTCATTTCGTACGTGAGAGAAGAAAAAATTTAGTACAAATTTGATCAATAATTGTCAATCCGAGGACTAAAACTTTTGGAAAAGTACTCAGCTTAACATATATTGTTTCTATAAATTATGAAAATTTTATTCAATTTTAACAAAAATTTGGCACAAATACAATTTACATCTCAACCTTTTTAATCATAAATATGTACATTTTTATATAATATTTGCTTAAAATATGAATATAAGAATGTTATTTAAATACTTATCATAAATTGCCAATAATAAAAATATTGAAAATGTAGTTTATTAAAAATATTTACTTTATTTAATTATGAGTAAATAAATTATTTAGAGAAAAAAATGAATGCAGGATAATTTTTTTTAAAAATAATGGTACAAAAATTTTAATTGTGGTAATCAAAACGGCCAACGCAACGTGTATTCATTCGTGATTTAAATTAGACAGAATGACAAATTATAAAAAATGTATTTAATGAAAATTAATTATTTTAGAAATATTGTATTAGGACCAAAAAACCAATCGATGTACAATACATTCAGTAAAAAGAAGAATTAATAATGGGAATATTGCAAACTGTGCAATACGAGAGATTATCAAATTATAGACAAATATTATTTATTTTGCAATTTATAATTGTTTTTATATAAACTACTTTTTTTTTTCATTTACATTTTTTTTTCTGAAAATATTTTTAAATATTTTTCTTTAAAAAAATGAAGTTAATCATTGAAATAATATAATAACTACGTTTATTTATTTAAAATTATTTGTTAATTTTATGAAATTTAATATATTTACGAAAATATAATTTGAAATTTTAATATTTTTACGATGCTAATTTTATAAATAATATTTTGTAAATTGAAAATTAATTTACTTTATACAACCAAAGTTGAAAATTAATATTAAAATAAAATCTATATTTATCTATAATTGATCATTTAATGTGGTAAATTTTATTTTGGAGTATTATCAACAAAAGAAACTTTTAAAATTAATAAAATGAAAAAATTGAGCTAACTTATTACAATATTCTAATGCATTTTGTGTTTATAGTTATAAATCATTTTTTTTTTTTTTTTTTTTTTTTTTTTTTTTTTTTTTTTTTTTTTTTAAGATAAGTGCAAAAAAATCTCTATTTTAATTAATAAAATTAGCTATAATTCTAAATAATAATTATTATTATTATTGTAAATATTAAAATGTAAATATTGAAATTATATTCTTTAATAGTTTTTCATTTATAAAATACACATTTTTGTAAAAATAGTGATATTGCAGTATAAAAATAAAACACTGAGTTTATTTAAAAAAAAAAAAAAAATTAATAAATTTTAATTGTTGAATAAAACATTTTTTATATTTTATAATTATTTGTGAAAAAAATTATAGCGATATTTTTTTCGATTCTTTATAATTTTTAATTTTTTATTTCAATTAAATAAAACTCGTTCACAATTAATAATTTACGTTTATATTTTAGTGTAAAGATATTTGGTTTCAATTTCAAGTTGCATAATTTTTTTTTATAAAACACTTAAAAATTAAAAATTTTATAAGTAAAAAAAAAAATTTTGTAATTCTAATAAATAATTCGTGTCTAATACCTAATATACATGTATGTCCTTCTACTTAAACGAATTAATAGGTATTTTAATTTTCTTAAAAAAAAATTTAAAATATTTAAACGATAACATTTTGGACGTCGATATATTAGATTGTTATGAAAATATATTTTATTAATTAAGTCGAAATCAAATCTAACAAACTGAATAAATAAACATAAAATTTATTTCATTTAAAATATAATTCATAATAAAATTACTGATATAAACCTAATAGAAGGTAAATTAAAAATTAGTTGATACAATCTAATAGAAAATAAATTTTAAGAACTATTGAAATCGTTTATGTTAATCGAATTTTATTTACTAGTTTAGTCTATTAAAAAGGGTGTAAAAAGTAATTAAAAATTATGTAAATTAAAAAATTATATTATTTCAAAATGTATTGTAATATATATTGAAGATATTTTAAAATAATAAATTTAAACTTTTATGATTATATATAGAAAATCATTGTTAAAAAAATAAAATATCGATAAAATATATAAATACATATACTTAATAAAAAATATCAGAAAAATAATTGAATTATTATTAAAATGTAAATATTTTATCAGAAAAAAGAAAAGATTATTAATGAAATTACTTTTCCAAAAGAAAAGAATCTCGGACACAATTTCATAAGTTGCTAGTCATGTCGATGTGAATTCGCTTTTTGTAGATTTAAGGCGAAAACCACTGTATTTTCTCTAAATTATGTATAATAGTTTTATTTCAGTATAATTTAGGTAATATTTAATTTTTTTAATTTAAATTATAATAATAATAATAATAATAATAATAATAATAATAATAAATAAACGCATAAAAATTTTTTATTTTAGTAAAAGATTTTAGTAAACTATAAATATATGTGTATGCATATAAAAATAAAATGTAGCTGCGTACTATGTATGCCAAATGATTTTTTTATAAAGTAAAATAAATAATTTATAACAAAAACTGTCTAAAATTATTAAAAAAAAAAAAAAAAAAAAAAAAAAAAAAAAAAATACCATTTTACAATAAAAAAGATATAAAGTAAAAGTTTCAATATAATGTTGCAATATATTTTAATGAATAAGAAGATAATTATTTCAATTATTTTAGTAAATCTATATTTAATATAGATATTTTATTAAATATTTGATATATAAGTTCGCTTCTTTTTATCTAAGAGTAACATCACAAAAAATATAAGTTATGGTAATTCATATAAGTAACTTTTAATGCAAGTATTTCTTTAATACTTACAAGAAATTAATGATATTTATTTTATTCTATTCAATATTTGATACATGTTCATTGATTTTTTTTTCAGAAATTTTATGGCGCAGAATAATTAAAAAATATTCAATAAATAAGTAAACTGCAACAATTGTTTGAATTATTTTTATTACTCATATTTATGAATTTTATAAATTTTATTTCCAATTTCATTGTAATAATATATTATTAATAGATAAAAAACGTGCACTATAAAATACTTCAGAAAAATAATTTGTTTATTACACGTCAATTTTATACTTTAAAAATAACTCTTCTTGTGTAGCTGTAGAAAGTTTCGATTTGAGGCACTCAGAGCAGATAATTAAAATTCAGAATGATACTTTTTTGATGAATCATCAAGTTTTAAGAAACTTTTTTAATCTTTTAAAAAAATAAAATTGAAATAATTTGTTTTGTTATTGTCTTTTTTCAAAAAACAAATTATAATAAACGAAATAAGTAATTAGATATTTTTAAAGAAGAAAACTTGTTTTTCCATAAATTTAAAAAAATCGAAGTCACATTATTAAGAAAATATTAAAATGATAAATATTTTGTAGGACATTAAACATTCAAGTCGATAATAACATTATAAAATATTAATATTTTATTATATATTGCACTCACAAATGTATTCCATAGTTAAATTTTCTAATTTTTAAATTAATAATTGGGCTGGAAATAATATGAAATCAAGCTCACATATGCTGTGTTTCATTTGGCGCGGTTTTATTAAAAAATAGTAGCGTCAGTGTTACCAATCTAACGAAATCCGTAAATTTATTTTGGCTAAATCTATTTGTAAGTTAAGTATCAAAGCATTTTAAAAATTGAATGCGACTATGATATTTAAAATATTTAATTTAGTGTAATAGTTTAATTTAAAAAATTTAATATATATATATATATATATATATATATATATATAACAGTTTAACAAAATATTTTTATTTAAATCCTATTGAAAAATACTTTCATTTTAATCAATATTTATCGTGTAAAACTTTTGGAATTTTTTCGACTACTAACTTACTACATTTCTAACAGAGTATGCTATTAATTAACAAACACATGTTTGTTAATTATTAAAATTTGTTTTAGTGGTTAAAAGTTAATATCTGTTAAATGTATAAAATAAATTCATTTATAGCCAGTAAAAAAATTGCATACATCTATCTATCTCTAAATAAATATCTATTCAACATAAATATCAACTTAAAAATCTATGTTAACATATATTCTCGTGGAAATCACTTGAATCCACGTATAATCTACCTAATAAATATGAAGATAGATATTTTTGAAAGTATTTTTATTTCATTACTTATTGAACAGGATTTAATTTTTTTCAACTGCTTATTTTTTATAATACTTATTAGAATATCTTTGGACACTTGTAATATATTCACATATTTCAAAATTATTGAAATCTATATATTTTTTAATGATGTATATACAGGGTGACCCAATTTAAAAAATGCACCTTAATAACTCAACAGGGAGTGCTCCAACCGAATAAGTTTTAGAGGCAAAAGTTGTAGAAATGCAAGGGGGAAAGAGAAGGTGGCCTTGAATTTGACCAGGACTATGACCTTTAAGGTTATTTTAAAGTCAACTTCAGATTTTTGAACGGGAATCCCTATTTTCGTCTCACAGAAAGATATATTTTGATAAGATCTACAGCTTTTATTCTAAGAATTTTTCAAGATTTCTCGTAGTTTTCAAGATAAACGTAAAAAACTATGATTTTTATGGCTTTTTCATTGTTTAACTGTCCCGTATATTATGAAAAGTGGTTTCATTAGAAAACATCATGTAATTGAAAAAATGTGGCTGATTTTGCAATTTTAATTGAGCCCTTTGACAAAATTGCAATCTTCTTTCAAAATCACGTTACGCAATTCTTGGGTTAAAGTGATGTGATATGGATAAAAACGATAAAGTCTCATAATTCTTCTGATTGTTGCCCTCAGAATACCAGATCGTATTGCAATTTACCGAGTTGAATCATGAGGATCTAAATAAATACTGACAAGCACTACTAGTACTTGCGGATCGTTAGTTTCGATCGTTATTATTCTGCGGCGTCGCCGTGGTCTTCGAGGACCTTGCCGCTCACGCTATTAAATTTTGAAAATAGTTCTCGGTATCATTCGGATGATGATGCTGTTCGGGAAAACGCGCCCAATATAATCGTGCTGCTGCACGATAATTTTTATGAAATTCACCTAAAATCAGTAAAATGTCTACAATTTCGTTGCGTGCATAATCAGGCATATTTGCTCCAGTTGTATTATATTAAATAAATAACTTCACACACAGGATAGAAAAAAGAAAAACTATCAACAAAAAATTTATTTGGAAAAAAATTCTAAACGAATAAAATTGAATTACTTAGTTTTTAACTTTATAAAAAATCTAATGAAATTTTATTGAAATGACGATATTATAATGTGGTTGTTGAACACATAAGAGCTTTCTAATTCAGAATTAGTATTTCTAACAAAAAAATTTATAACGATGACCAAAAGCAGGAAATGGTACTCGCGGAGGTAGACATTGACCTCTTAAGTTTTTTCTTTTGGTGTATCTTTGAACTATCTTATTCTGTTCTGAACGCCAACTTTTATACGTCTTCAGAAATCCGAGTCGAAAACATAGTGAAAACCACGAGGAACTCATAAAAATAGTATTTTTTCGCATTTATCTCGGAAAATATTGATAATTTAAAAAAAAATTTAAATAAAAGTTGTAGATCGCATCAAAATTCATCTTTTTTATTGTGCGTATTTTTTCCAAAGATGATATTTTTCGAGTTAAATGCGTTCCAACGCATATCAGTTAAATACGTGGGTTTATTAAACACTTAAATGCTTCTATTTCATTTTTTGAAAAAGAAGCTTCTTTATGCATTTTTACACGCTAATTGCAAATATCGTATGCGAAAGTATCGGAAATTTATTTTCATGGGAAAAACAATAAAGAAACTCATAAACATCAGTTTTTTGCGTTTATCTTGAAAACTACGAGAAATCTTGAAAAATGCTTAGAACAAAAGTTGTAGATCTTATCAGAATATATCTTTCTGTGAGACGAAAATAGGGATTCCCGTTCAAAAATCTGAAGTTGACTTTAAAATGACCTTAAAGGTCATAGTCCTGGTTAAATTCAAGGCCACCGTTCGCTTTCCTCCTTGCATTTCTACAACTTTTGTCTCTAAAATTTTTTCGATTGGAGCACTCTCTAGCGAGCTATTTCGGTGCGTCTTTTAAATTGGATCACCCTGTATACTGTTACAAAAAATTAATGGGACACCAATTTTTTATGCAAAAATATGACTAAATTCAAACTTCTATAATTTTGCAAAAAAATAGACACAAACAGATAAACAAAGAAGCAAATTAAAACTTAAAGTTTCTACTTTTTAAAAATGTATTTTAAATTTCAAAAATATTGAAACTTCCAAAAAATTTTTTAGCTAGAAAAAAAAATTTCAAAATTTTGAAATTTCTTTCTCGTGTTTGAGCAACTGCGTGAATAAAGATAATTTCTTTTCGTAAACAGTACTATCTGAACTTGAAAAATTTACTCTATAGCTTTAATTTTTTTTTTATGTATCCCTCTATGATTTTTTCTAACTGAAAAATTCCACTTTGAAGTGAAAAACTTTTGACTTTGTTGCTACGTGAACTCTGCTGCACATGTTTTTGCGCATCTGACACAAAAATCGGAAGAGCTGAAAAGTTTTTTTACTCAGCAAAAAATCACCGTAGCTCAAAAATTCCAACGGCATTCGAAAAAGTAGGCAAAAATCTTTTAAAGTAAATATTGGATAGTCTAAAAAGTATTGAGCCTTTTTTTGTCATTTTTCGATTGAATATTTCTTTTATTTAAAATGGATTTTATTTAAGTACATATTGTCCATTATTATCTATGACCTTTTGCCATTTTTTGGGTAGAGCCATTATTCGATCTGTGTAGAACTTCTGTGGTTTATCGTCGAAAAACTTGGCCAAGTGATTTTCACAGTCCCTTTTTGAAGTGAATTTCTTTTCATTAAGGAAGTTTTGCAGAGACCGAAACAAATGGTAGTCTGATGGTGCAAGGCCTAGACTATATGGTGGATGCATCAAAACTTCCCAGCCAAGCTCTGTCAATTTTTGCCGGGTCATCAAAGATGTGTGTGGTCTGGCATTGTCATGATGGAAGACAGCGCCCTTTCTAGTGATCAATTCTGGCCGGTTTTTTTGAATTGCTTGTTGCAATCTGGTTAATTGCTGACAGTATAGAGCCGAATTGAGTGTTTGGCTAGGTTTTAGCACCTCATGATAAACAATTCCCTTCCAATCCCACCATACACACAGCATAACTTTATTTGGTGTCAATCCTGGCTTTGAAGTCGTTTGTGATGATTCACCTTTTTTTGACTATGATCTTTTTCGAACGACATTCTCGTATCTTACCCATTTTTCATCGCCCGTAATAATTTGCTTCAAAAATGGCTCGGTTTCGTTGCGTTTTATTAGCATTTCGCAAATGGAAATTCGGTCGATCAAATTTTTTTGTGTTAATTCATGCGGCACCCAAACGTCGAGCTTCTTTGTGTATCCAGCCTTACGCAAATGGTTCAAAACTGTTTGGTGATGGATATTCAGTTCCTTAGCAATGTCATGGCTGCTTATGTGTCGGTCTTCTATTTTTTGTAAGATTTCATCGACTTTTTCAGTGATTGGTCGACCTGAGCGAGGTGCATCTTTGACATCAGAATTTCCCGAACGAAAGCGAGCGAACCATCTCTTGGCTGTGGCTTTTGATAAAGTATCTTGACCGTAGACACCACAAATTTTTTCACAAGCCTGCGATGCATTCTCACCTTGATCGTAGTGGTATTGTAAAATATAACGAATTTTTTCAGAAATTTCACTCATTTTTAAATGAATACAACTTTTGACACGAATGACGAAATACAAAACTGTCCATATGAAAATTGTAGACTGGAATGTCACCTTTCAAACGCATGTCAGTTTGATTCAATCTGATTAGTATTGCCCGATATATGACAACGAACACCATCTAGTGACAAAAAAGGCTCAATACTTTTTAGACTATCCAATATTTAATTTTACAATTTTTATTTATTTATTATTTTACTGTTTTAAATTTTAATAAAAATATAATATTATTTTTAAAATTATTCATCGTTCAATATTTTTAAACATAAGCATTAAAACGTTTTGAATTATTAATAGTTAAACATAAAAACATTTAATTTTTAACAAAATTATAATAAAAATAAGCATTAAGTAAAACATAAAAAAGCTTTGCACATTAAATTGAACTTTATATTTATTTTTATGCTAATTTATTATTGTATATTTAAACTAATAAAATCACGAACTGCTTGCAATATCTTTTGAAAAATTTGAAATCATGCTAAGCCTATTCTTTCTTGTCGCTTTGTATTCAAGAGGTGGTTTCACGTAAACGTGATGCAAGTGGCACTTCAGAGGTACATGCGATTGCATAAACGCTCTTAAATTTATTCAACATATCAACTATTAGATGTGAGAATAGAGAAAATTATATCGAAAACTTTATACTTCATGAATAATTTAGCAGTTGTTGTCAAAATATATTCATGTGTAACTGATTGAATTTAAAATTTATAAAAATATGTTCCTAACAATGCGCAATCAATCATTTGTCGTTTTATTAAATGA
This sequence comes from Chalcis sispes, assembly GCA_949987625.1. Taxonomy (NCBI): domain Eukaryota; kingdom Metazoa; phylum Arthropoda; class Insecta; order Hymenoptera; family Chalcididae; genus Chalcis; species Chalcis sispes. The sequence continues at coordinate 21,866,136 of OX465094.1, forward strand.
ATCTATTAAGTAAACTCGTGCAAAAATATAAATTCATATACGGGTCGTTCCTAATATTTGTTTAGGTGCACGTATTAAAATCTCGCGCGTATTTTTGCTTTTCGTTATTTTGAGAAAGCTTTGATTCTCGAGGAAGTCTGGAGGTTGTAGAGCCCTGGTGCGAGGACCTCGCTCCCACATCGTTAACGTCGAAGACTGTCATTATCTACGATGAAAGAGCTTTTGCGCGTAAAATTTTAACGAATGATTATTCGATAGTTAATAATTTTAATTTCATTTTTTTGTATTTTTTATATTGTGGCTCTTTTTCTTACACATTGCCATTGGTATAATATTTAAAGTAAATTAATTTATTGTATTGTGTATAAATTAATTCCGTTTTTTATTTTTATTCATTAAAGTAACTTTAAATCTGATACTCTATATGTATACTGCGGCTTTTTTTTTTATTACATACTTATTTTTATGATATTCAGTAAGTTAAATTTGCATAAGGACTAGTGATACTTGGATTTAAAGCATACTTTTTTTCGATGTTAATCCACTTACGGATAAATTTACTGACACGATTCGATCTTAAAATAGTTCGCGTTTGTTCCTGTAAATGAAAAGGACTAATAGGTTGAATTGAATTTTTCGAATTTAAAACAGCGCTTCTTCTTTTATATCAAAAAATCAAATATCTGAAAATATAGTTATCTTGTAATCAATATACATTTTGTAAAATTAAAAAATATAAAATTGATAGTACATCAATTATCTGAAATGATCTTTGACCCATCCTACAGATAATTATCTGAAATTTTCTTTTCATCAAGTAAATCTTATTAATTTGTACTGTGATGCTTAAAAAATTGCATTATTAATATAAATTAATAAGATTGTATGTACGTGAACGGAAAATGAATGAGTAAGTAGTATATAAAGATTACTTGCAATAATTGCATATTTAATGTATAATAAAATGACAATCTGCAATAAACAATGTATATTCTGGTTGTAATATTGAATTGTTACATATGATGGCATATGCGTGTCAATGTGTGCGTGCATACAATACGCTTTTGATAAATAGTATAATTTATAAGTTATGCTAATTCAAACGTAATGAATTGAGTAACAATACAAAAAATGGTCTTCTATCTGGTATCATAATAAAATTGCATAATGTGGATTATAAAACATTATTGAATTTATTATAATTTTTATATATTAACCGGTACCAACGCGACGCAATTTTATATCGCAAGCATAAAGTAAAAACCTTAAATTACAAGACCGCGCCTTTAATTTGTGAGTGAACACGCGACTTTTTTGAAAATTAACTTATTGACCTGAATTTTAGGCGTGTTGAAGAGCAAATCCAATTACTACATCGCGAGTAATATAACGCTATGGTTGCATAACATATTTTATGAAATATTATTAGCGGATATTAATTTAATTTTAGATTTCTTTACCTTTGATGACGGATTGTGTCAGTCGGATTAAAAACTTTTTTTAAAATATTCAAATTCATGTTATCATTATATGAAGTGTTTTAGAAAAGCTTTTAATTTACTTTTCAAGTTAAAAAAAATCTAGAAAGAATCTAGAGAAATACAGGTGATACTTTGAATAGAGGGTAATGCTGTATACAGTAATTAAAAAATGCAAATAAATAATTTAAAGTTTGATATACAGCACTGCATCGAAGCTGTAATGTCTAAATAAAGACAAATTTATCATACCACAAATAAAAATAATTCAGTTTTGCAAAGTACGAGTAAAATCGTTATGCTTTTTAACCTTTTAGTATTATAGTGTGAATATGGAAACTTAAGTTTTCAACTTATTATACATTAATACTGTAATAAAAAAATCTGATTTTTTATATTTTAAATACAAAAAAAAAAAAAAAAAAAAAATGGATTTATTAAAATAAGTACAAAGAAGCCATTATTCTATAAAAAATTTCTGTAAACTACTGTAATCTTTCGTTAATAAAAACAAGTGAAATAAAAAGAAAATATTATACAGGAAATTCCTGCATATTAAGAATATAGAACACATCGACGAAGAAGATTATGGAAGATTATGCTGGAAACGTAAGTTTTTGTCAAAAAATTCCAGAATTTACAAAGATAATACAAATGTAGTTGTTATATTTGTACATAATATTTTACACTTGTTAAAACTAATCTTATTTAAAAAAAAAAAAAAAAAAAAAAAAAATAGTAATATCTATAATAAATAAAGGAAACAATTTAATTCAGACAATCGTACAGATATAAAAAATAAATTTTTTCAACAATAAAAATTTTTAATGCAATTAATTTTTGAGAATTGAATATTTTTTGTTTTACAATAGTATGCAAATTACTGCTGTATAAACGGATAAGCTGTTTTATTACAAGCATTCTCGCACTTGCTCGGCACAATTGAATCTCTTTTAAACGGTGATTTATTTCCAGTGCTCGTTGATTAATATAATACATTACGAGCGTTAATACATATTTTTATCACAAATTGTATATTGGCTAAAAAGTTTTTCGTGCGCATGGCTTGTTCGAAAAATTACTAATCTTTGTTCATCCCTATTCAAGCATAATGTATATGCGAAAGCAACCCGTCTGTACATAATGTATTTCATCGCAGATTTTTCATCTATCGAACGCTTCGCGAACTTCGTTTTTTATATGTGCCTTCAATAATTTTCGTTGTTGTCATTTTCGAAAAGCTATTAATTATTGACATTTAATAAAGTTATAGTAATCAAGTTGCATCTGTATTGAAATAAGGGTTTTTGAAAATAGATGCTTGAAGCCAATACTCTTCTCTTGAAATTTCGTGTTTCATATTTGATTGAATAATGAAAATTGACATTTTTTTTTCTAAAATAAACAAACATGATTATTAAAAATTTTTTTCTTTCTTCACTTCTATAAACATTATTCTAGTATACATTTGATTATAAAGCGTTATAGCAGTTAATAGGAGTTTTAACGATTTTTCCATAATCAAGTCACTAACATGTTTACACATAAATACACGCGCGCCAACACATAAATACATGCATATACACGTATTCACAAGTTACATCAATAATCTAGACTAGTAAATATAATCTAGAATAGGATTAAAAAAATTAATCATACGAATTCAAATAATGTGAAAAATGTCTTAAATTTTTAAACGTCACTGCGATAACTATTGTCAGAATGATATAAAAATAGGTAAAAATAATAAAACTCTCATTAATAAACGATTATTTTTATAAAGTATTTTTCTCACTCTCGTGCTAAATACCAATATTTTTCTTTGTGTTAATTAGAAATATGCTAAGAACAACTTTAAAGATTTTAATTTCGATCGTTGCTTGTTTTACGCAATATTTAATATAACTTAATAATTGCAACATTGTAAAATCATACAAAGTAGTTTTCCTTTAACAAATTAATGAATTATATCTTTATGTGATACTATAAAATAGTGCGTTAAATAAATTATTTTTTTTTTTTTAGATATTTCTGTCATAAATTATATTATATAATGTGTTTGAATATTTTTTCTACGACTTTTCTATTATTATCATTATTTTAAAATAATCTTAGTAACATACTTTTATTTCTTTTGTTAACAAAAAGGACATTTAAAATTTTTGAATAATGTATTATTAATTATCTTCATTCAATCCGATGATAAAAAGTAAAGTTTATAAAATCATATAGTCGTACGTATTTTTATTAGAGTTTCGTGGTTTTTCTATCAATTACGCGCTATTGTTATATTAAAAGATAATGGCATTTAACGATTGTGTCAAGAATAAAATAATTTAGGTCTTTCATTTTAATAGGATATTAATATTGTTTGTAAATAAACTAAAATTTTTTAATTTATATAATAATTTATTTTAATTAACGCGAAATATGTATATACGAGATACTTTAAATATTATAAACTTATAAAAGATTTTAATGGATATCCAATAAACGGTTTTGTAAATGCATTAATTATGCCAATAAATAAATATATAAATAAATATGATAAGTATGATTTTATAAAAAAAATCAAAATAGGCGTCGTAATAGTAATAAAAGCAAAGATGATTAAAGCTAAGTGATACTTTATGAGTAACATCAAAATAACTCACTCATGTATACATTGAGTTATGAAATATTCAACGGTATTGACAGTATATTAGAGTGCACGGCATAAATGTTTTTAATACCTTTAAGTAGTTGAACGAATAATAATGCCGTTAAAGCAAAACAAAATATTTACACTATTCTTATACAATAAGAAAATGAATGATTTTACATTGTAAAAAGCAGTTTTTTGTTAAATAAATTAATAATGAATAGACATTTTTCATAATTTTTTGAAAATACATTCTTTCTTTTTCATAAATATTGAAGCGCATCGAAAGATTTCGTTAAGGCGCATTTCTGTAGCTTAATAGTAGGTATTTTATTTATTAAAAAGTGACATTTGTTTGAAAATTAATTAATCGCTTTGAAGTAGTAACGGTCAAGTAAAATTTTATCAAGAAAAATATTCCTTTTTTAAATCAAGAGTACTAAAGTAATATTAATAAAATGATAATAATTTCATTTTTGTTTAAATCATATTTTTATTCAACTTATGCAAATGTAGGTCATCGAGGAAAATTTGATATTTGAAGATCACCGAGTATCAAATACTTTACAATAACACGAAGAAAGTTGAAAAACAGGGCACCTCGACATTTCGGCAAACTCGGCGTGACTTACTTCTTTTTCCCCGGAAAATTAGAAAGAACTGGAGGCGGTTCCATCTCGCAAGGTCGAAATTGTACAAGTGAGAAGACTCGCTCTAATTAGCAGTCTCTCGCTTGATCGCCCTTCGAGGAGGCTAGGACATTATGCGCGAAGTGCACTGGGAAACTCTGCAAGATCTCCGCTGGTCAAACTTTCCGATTGGCTTTTCTATACGCAAAAAAAGTTTTTCCGTAGCTTTTTTTTTTTTTTTTTTTTTTTTTTTTTTTGGCTTCTCACAAAAAACAAGGAGCACTCGATCGACCCTCTTTCGGGCTTTTCTTGTATTTAAGCGCATGCACGAGTCTCGCCAAGGCTTACTTTTCTTTATTAACTTATTAAAAAAAAAAAAAAAAAAAAAATAACGTGCTTCTTTTATTATTCCACGAACCTATTCTACTCTATTTATTTTATATGCTTTGTTTGACTACGAAGATTTGTAAGAATACGACACGATTACGTAACTAATGCCTAAACGGCATGCAAACACAATAGGATGCGTAGAAATAGAGACTAAAAAAAACGTGTTTTATTTACGTTCATTTTTTTGAAAAACTATTTTAGATTCTGCTGTTTATATTGATAACTTATTCATAAAATGATAAAATGATCGTTATTATTAGTGAAAAAATATTATTAAAAGTATTATTATTAAAAGTATTAGTATGCTTTTGCAATTAATTATTTTCAAATTTAAATACAAAAATGATTCAACTATGTTTCGCGTTTAAGCAAATCATATAGAGTAACAAAACAATAAAGTTTTAAAATGTATGAAAATCACATTTAATGCAATACATGTTTATTTACGCATACACTACCGAGAAAAAATTTCTTTGATCCAAAGAAAATTTATTTGGTTCCATGAAATGCCTTGATTGCCGGTGGATGATCAAATATTTCTTTGAGTAAAAAAATTAATTTATTTAAATAAAAGAAATATTTATTTTTGCTGATATAATATTGCATTTAATTAGAAAAATATTTTATTCAAAGAAGCATTTAATTCATTAATTTAAAAAGTTGGTTCTTTAATATAAACAAATATTTATATAAGATTATAAAATATGACTTTGAATTAATAATGTTACTGTATTAATTTTAGTTTTAAGTTGCTTCCATGTTTATTTTAAACCCAAAGACATATTTCATTAAATATAATATATTTAATGATTTATATATATTTCATGAAATAAAATAAATTGTTCAAAGAAACACTCAAAGAAACATTAGTTAGAGAACCACAAAATTTTTCGTTCTTGTAAAGAAACAAATGTTTAGTTAAATCAAATGATTTTTTTTACCGAAAGAAACGTTTATTGATATAAAACAAATTATTTCTTTTACTTAAAGAAAGATTTGTCCAAGAGAAAAAAATTATGTCTTATACTTAAAGAAACATTTGCTCAAATAAAAAAATTTTTTTTTCAATTCTAAGAAATATTTTATTAAATAAAATAAATCATTTTTATTTACGCAAAGAATTGTTCTTTAAATCAACTAAATCTTTTATTAAATTAATAAATTATTAAATTTTTTAATATCAAAGTGATATTTGCTTAACGGGTTACCCCCACTTGCGACTTTGAAAAAATCGATTTTTTGTTAATTGCATTTTTTTGAAGTTTAAGTATCTGAGAATATGACCTGGAAATTTCAAGTCGATCCGAACAAAATTGACTGAGATATGAGCGTTGAAAGAGAAGAATCCGTTGTGTAAAGAACCGGCTACTTTAAACTTTAAACGTGTTTTTCTCGAAATGGCATTTTTGAAGTCGGTGACCAAGATTACTCGAACACTAATGAACCGATCTTTTTGAAATTTTGCAGGCTTATTTAATAAATAAAAATGTAGTCTTTAATCCTTCGATTTTTTGTTTCGAAAAAAATGGCCGTTTTATAGCCAAAAAACGGCCGTTTTTTTTCGTTAAAATCAAACCATTTACTTTGACTGTCCGCCATTTTGTGAAAAATGAATATTTTTTTAAATCCTTTGATCAAAGACTAGTTTATACTTATATTTAACTAAATCTATACACATTTTTTGTTTCAAATGATCCACTTCGCCGCAATGTTGGTCACCGCAAACCGTATAAATAAAAACACTATTTCATTGGCGGCCATTTGCCACTTAACAATGTAATATTTTGCAATAAAAAAATTACTGAAAGTTCTTCAAGATGTATTCCTTAAGATGATATAATAATCGTTTAAAAGAGTTTTGTAGTTTTCTTTAAAAAAATTCATGAAAAAGGCCTTTTTTGTTGAGCTACAACTGGCGGTAACCCCTTAAGTCAAACTAAATATTTCTTCTAGTCAAAGAAATACATTTTCATGAATGTTATTTCATTGAGTCAAAACCGCTTTTATTAAATCAAAGAAATTTTTTTCTCGGCGCATTTACTGAAATAAAAATAAGTGTCAACGTAAACATTCTCATTTTAGCGCTTGAAACATCAGTGAAACAGCATTTTAAAATCAGATAAACTGATTTTTTGCTGAAACTGAATTTACTTTATGTAACCGAATTTCGAATATCGATTGGTCGGAGAAAAACACTCACTCGAAAACATATTAAGTTTTGCATTTTCACGTAATTTAATTTTCGTCTGTTTCTTGCACGATATTAAACTTTGAAATTATTATCGCATAAATTTATGATATCAGCGGAATATAACTAATATAATTTCATTAAAATTATTTTATAAATGAAGTATCTTTGCTCTTGTTATTAAAATATTAACATTAATTTTTTATTTCTACTTATACATATGACATACTCTACAATATACTGACAGCAATAATTTATTATTCAAATAAATCTAGTATACAATAATATCAATTTTATAATTTTGACAATCAAAATTTTATAATTTCAAGCTCAAATTTTATTCACACGGATTTATAAATGTTTGTAAAATTTATATTCAACCATCAAAATATCTAGAATATATTTTTCAGATTTATTGATTTTCATAACTATAACATTATGTAATATCTTGGCTACCTATAGATACACAGAAACATTATTCTTTCATAATTATATGAACAATGTAATTTGCAGTGGAAAACTTAGCAGATTTGTTTTAAGTCGCCTGTGATTCAACTTTCTACGATTAAAGAGTTTTAATGGTATAGTGGTAGTTTTCTCGATTATTAAATATTTTCATCTATAGTGTTATATTTTATGTTTGTTGATTTATGATTCTTTACTTTGGTAATATTATATAAAAATTAATAAAAATAGTAAATTTTTTTCAAGTAACTGTAACAATTATAAATAATTGAGTAGTGTGAATTATAAATAATTGTTCTCGGAAATATTCATTTATTAATCCTTAAAATCCAAGATGTTTGTTTTTGCATTACTCGCTCATAAGAGGCCAGAAAAATGAGGTGAAAGCTTATAAAACATTTATAAGAATGAAAAATAAATAAAAACTTTTCACTTGGTTTACTTAGAAAATCAGCGTGTTGAATTATTTTTTAATTTTACAAATGAAATTAATTCATATAATTTTTTTATCAGTGGCTTAAGTTTCAGTCATAATAACTTTTTATCAGGAACTTTTGCTATAAAGGTTAATATTATAATTATTATCCTTGTCTCAAGATATTATATGTTTTATATATTTATTTATGTATAAGAAAGATATTATTAATTTTAAGAATACGCTTTTTCTAATTTATTTCATTATTCAATGAAATAAGTTTACCAAAATTTTACAAAAACTAGAAAAATCGTAAAGTGTAGAGTAACTAAAAAGAAAGACAAATTCTTGAATGATCGGATAAACTCTGAGCCAACAACCCTATGACTCAGACACAGGATGATAAATATAGAAGAAAGATGTCTTTAGGGTTCCGGAATGAGTCAGTAAAATCACGAAACCCTAAAGCTAAATCCTTTGACTCTTCATCCTTTTAAGAGTTCGTGAGTGCACTCATATGTAGATCCGATCGACTTTTCTTCGAAAATGCTCACATACACACACACACACACACACAAACATAAAAGTATATAAATCCTTCCTTGTGCGAGCACCCCCTTTCGCGCATGCAATACGCGTGTGTATAACCGCGAGGAGCGCATGCGCGCAACGCTTCCCAAAGGTCCACCACCAGCTGTGTAATTGGTCTGTCTATTTTTTTGTCGTTAAAAGAGCGCGGTGTTTCTCTTTCGCCCTTATTTCCTTTACAGCGATAAAAGAAAAAAATAAAGAAAAGGAAAGAAAAAGAGAGGAAGGCATGTCCGGTAGTCATATCCGTTAAAACATCGTCGCTTATAGGACCTCTCTCGCGTGTCGAATGTGGCTTTTCCCATTCGTGACGACGCATACGCTTCGCCGTTATATGATCCTTTCTCGCGTGCGTCATATGTATAGATACGCATACAACACGTGCAGCTCACGATGTTGTCGTGCGCCACTGCCGCTGCTCTGCTGCTGCTACTGCTACTGGATCGGCTTCGGTCGATAGAGCCTCGCTCACCTCCGACCTCTCGCTTCGTTCGCCTATACTCTTTTTTCGCCCTCCCATTTCCTCACTATCTCTTTCTCTCTCTTTCTCTTTCTCTTTCTCTCACGTTTTACATCTCTGTTGCGCTCTCTCGCGAGCCAGTTTGGTATTTTACGCCCTTGTGTTTTTTTACGGTATATCGTTCTCTCTCGAACGTATTCTCTCTGAGCGCACGCTTTTCTTTTCTTCGTACTCTCTTCCTTTATTTTTTTTACGTCGCCATAACCTACTTTGTCATATTCTTTTTTCTTATTTTCAGACCCTTTTTTGACTTTAGCTATCTCTGGTTATTTTTCATCTTTTCATCTGTCCGTCCACCCCTCTTTTATACGCGTGAGTCACTATACCAAGTTGTGTCTAACTGCACTCGTCATCGTTCTACTGAATGGTTGTATCCACTCCGTTCATGTCCTTTTCTTTCTCACTTAATTGTACGAATTTGCCTCTCGTTTATCACTCTCCCTTTTCTCTCTTTATTTTATTTTCTCGTAAAGGAATTGGGATATTTTTCTAATTTTATTCTTCCTCATTGTAATGGAAGAAAACTTTTTTTCCCTGCCTCACTTTTGCTCTTGCGTGTCTCTCCCGCTCTTTTTTACTTAATTTTTTCAGCCCCTTTTGCTCTTCCTCTCTTTCTCTCTTTTTCTCTCTTTCTCTCTCTCTCACTCTCTCTCTCTCTCCTTCTTGTGCGCCTCCCCTCCAATCGAGATGTTTCCACCCTCTCTTTTCTTCGCTGACATGCAATAGCAGCGAAACGCGCCGTTGCTCTGTCAGTGGCCTCCCGAACGCACGAGCGCCGTGTTGTCTTATACGACTCTCGTGTCGCGCGCTTTCGTGATTACACAGTGTGCGTGTGTATATATATATACATATATGCATATAAATCTGTGTATATGTATATGTGAGTGCGTATAACAGCCGGTCGAGTAACGACGTTTAGTTTTGAATAATCTTACGGGCGCGTATCGTAACGACATACGTCGCCGACGCGAATGTCGGTGATAATGCCCGAAACGAAACGATAAACGCGACTTAACGTCGCTATTGTGTTTTTAAAGCAGATATATATAAAAAAAAAAAAAAAAAAAAAAAAAAAAAAAAAAAAAAACCGACATGAAAATAGAAAAAAAACGGAACAGGATAGGCCGATGGTTACGAGGTCACGATCAGTGCTGCGAAAACGGAAGGCAAGTATATGCGAGATTACAACCGCTACTTACAAAACGTCAGTTACATAAATAAGACGCGAGCGTGAATCGTTCCGGTGGAAATCCAGTAAACTTATTTTTTTTGTTTATCGCATTGTTTACCGCTTCTCGAGACGAAATATATGAGTGTTCTTCAGACGGTTGGTGAGTGGAATAGTCTAAGAGATATTTTTTTTCGGCGTAACAATTGTTCGGTGAAAAAATTTGATTAGATGTTGGTTAATTGGACAAGCAGTTCGTAATTTTTATCGCGAAGTCATTAAATTCTACCGTTATACGATAAAAATAAGTTATTTTTCAAAATATTACTTTCACTTTGACTTTTAAACGCTACGAAATTTATTTGGGTCTCGTTCTTACTTTTTCCATTGGATTCTGAATTTTCATGAAAATGTGATATAAACTTTGATTGAAAGAAAACATTCATATGTTAAGAAACTATTGAAAATCTCTAACGGAGAATCTATGAAATAAGTATTAGGTATCTTTAAAAGCGTTCTACTTCATTTACGAAAATTTTAAAAAGAGAATATTGTGTGATAAAATATTGAACTGCATTTAATTTTTTAATTAAAATTTTCTACCTTATCTTAAAGGCAAAAATGAACTATAATATACTATTTAAATAAAAAGATACATTATATTCTTAAATTATTGATCGAAGAAGTTCAAACAAAAATAGACGGCTGTATTGTAAAAAGTTTCCTACCGCATAATTACAAGAATTTCATTCAAGAAAAAGTATACACCTTTGTTTTGATAGTTTCACTTATCTCAGCGTATAGCCGTACACTTATTTTTTATCAATCGTTGGCTTAAAATTCGTTTCAAGTAAAAGATCAGGTAAACCAATAACTTCACGAATATGTATAAATTGTAAGTTTGGCTCCGTGACAAAGTATTGAATTACGAATTGTGGCTTCAAACTATCTATACCACCCCATGTATGTCAATTTTGATGTATCAACGAACAGTTACAGGATGGTATAGACAGTAGGCCAATTGGGAAATGTCGATGTTGTATTATGCGCGTGTACGTATTCCGGAGAGGAAGAGTGAGAGAGAGAGAGAGAGAGAGAGAGAGAGAGGGAACATATTTCTCGTCTCTTTCAATTTGAGCATTTCGATTCGTTATTGTCAAGAGAGCGTCATATACATATGCACAACACATTGCTGTTGCTAGTAAGTAGAGTGGAAATGATCCTAGTTTGTATAGTTTGCGTTTGGCGAGCGCGCTTTAACAGCGCGAAGATATACGAATGTTCGTTCGATGATTGACTTGTGACGAGGATGATTAATTATCACCGGTGAATAGAAAATGGATTATTCGATTCGTTCTCGCAAATATTTTTAATTATGTAATTAGAATTATTTATTAGGTGATTATTTCTATTCTTGATGGTTCGTTTGACTATTAGCTTATTAAATTAATCCTACATTTATGCATTGATTATCTCTTGAAACAGATTAGTTATTTTTTCTCATTCAATTTTAAATTTAGTCAAGATAACTTAAATTTATTTCTTTACACTATCGTTAATTTTAATATTAAAGCTGATTTTTCCACATTATATTAAAATATTTTAACATACTTAAAATGCAAAAGAAAATTTTAATGCTATGTTAAAAATAGGTTATTAACAGAAATAAATACAAATACGAAATTCGAGTACATGAATAATGGAAAAAAATTTTAAGCGCTCGATTAGATTTTTTGAAATATTTAAATGCTTCTAAATTTACTTTTCAGTAAGATAGTGCAAGGATAAAACAATTATATATATATATATATATATATATATATATATATATATATATTAAGTGAAAAAAGCATTTAAACAATATACAATTTTTTAGAATTTTTTGCTATTTACAATTTGTATTCTTATTAGGAATAAATATAATTATGAAAAATTTTAAATTTGAAAAGAAAATAGCCGTTTTGAATTCATTCATATTTTTAAAAAATTTTAAACAATTTGAATATTTATGATTGTTTAAAATTTATTAGGCTTCGAATGAATGACTATTATGGAACTATTCTAGATATATTAAAAAAATTAATCAATAGTTCAAGGTTGCCCACAAATATAAAAGTCTTAAAAAATTTTTATAAAACATCTTCATAGATTTGTTTTTAATCATAGAAAACATCCATAAGTAGTCAATTTAAGGGATTAAGAGATAAATTATTTTTGTAAATATAATTTTATGCTGTATGTTATTTTGCGCTAATCACTAATATTTTTATATTTGATTGTAAATTTTTTTAAATAATAATTGAGGTTCTTCAAAATTTTTAATCATTACTTATTCTATTCTCACAAACTGAATACGAATAATGAAATTTTTCAAACTTATTGATCAAAATTTTTATCTTAGAAACTATTATGTTTTGAAAAAGCACATTAAGATACGTTATTTCTTGGAGCTATTCCGATACTTTTATATTACATTATTTTTTTTTTTTATGCCCTATAAATAAAGTATTGATTTGGTAATAATTTTATATTATTAATCAAACGTTTATTACAAGTACAATATCCAGAATATTTTGTCAGTATTAAAAACAATAATTTTTTTGAAAAATATATTAAAAGTATGCGTATTCTTTTAAAATTATTGGTACCTTAAATATAAAAACAAGTTAATAGATTTGTAGTATAAATAGAATATAGATATAGGTATAATATCAAATAAAAATCAGTAAGGAGTTTTATTAAAAAATTAATACAAATAAATAATCCCGATTGAAACTCACAATTCACAACTCTTACATCATATTCTAAAAATCTAGCTAACATATTGTCACTTTGATTGCTAAAATTATATAAAATTTATTTAAATTTGATTAACGTGTAAAACAACTATTATTTACTATTCGAATTATTTCGAAGTTATTTATAGTTGACATTCGTATATTTCAAAATTTATAATAAAACAAAAATGCAAAACCAAAAAATGACATGAGTATCCATCGACATGTTTTTTATAATTTTCGTCACGTATGTAATAATTGCAAGTATAATTATTAAAAAAAAGGGAAAAAGTAAATTAAGAAATTTGGGATTTAAAAAATAATAAAATTTTTTACTTTGAAGAATGATATTTCCAATAAAAAGGAAGTTTCAGAAATAGAAATTTTCAAACGATGAGTTCATACGACAATGAAAGAACAGATTACTGGAAAATGTACAAATTGATTCTAATTAACATTATGCGATTGTAATATGTTAAGATGCAACTAGTACTTAATAGCAATTCAAGATTTGATTGTTAACATTGATTATTAACAGTTTATAAAAAATTTAAAAATTGAATGTAATGATTAAAATAAAATTATGAAATTAATTTTATTCTTTATTATATATTTTTATTGTGTTAAGAAAAAATTATAAAATAACTTACAGTTTTTACGACACAATGAAATTCAGCTACTTTATTATTTGCTTTCTTCCTGAAAATATCCAGTAGGATTTTTTTCATAATAGTTGGATTATTCAAGATCCGACTGGAAAGACAATTTTAGCTGGATATTCAACAAGTAAATTTTTAAAATTTTCCATAATATATTTTTCAGATGTTTCAAGATAAATTGAAAAAATTGCTAATTGTAATAATAAATAAATTTTTTAAACTCTATATAAGATCATTACAGTGATAAAACAATTGATCAGCATTTTGCCAAGAAAGAAATTTCATTGTCAAAATTCACTTTAATTTTTAAATTAATACCCTTTTGAAACAACAATAGAATTATCATTTTTTATGAAACAATAATTCGTTTGATTTGTAATAACGCCAATGATTTTTAAGTTTTTTTTTCCTAAACAAAATCATTGGCTTTTAAAAATTATCCAGTTTTTCCTAACGATTAATTTGAAAAGTTGTTTATGCAAATGTTATGCATGTGCAACTGATATTATTATCTGTTGCAAATGTAACTTCTGTCAATGTTACATTCTTTTTGCATTTCATTATCTAATCGTAAAAGAAATTACACAATTTTCCAACATTTTTTACAATGCAGAAAATTAATATCGGCAAAAGAAAAAAAATATATAAATCAAGAATTTTAATGAGTGATACTTTTAAAAATATATAAATCAGTCGTCAGTGATAAGATATTCGTAACGCCATACCAGTACTATATAAAAATAGCCGGAGTGAATACGAGTAGAAGCTGATGAGCTTACGACTACATAATACGGGAAAATGCGCGCGTAGGCCGGTAAACCCGAGCTTTATATTATTAAATCAGCTCTTAGAGAAATATTTATTGAATGAAGTAGAGAATCTGCTATGGTTGGATGCGCAGTATCGGTCGCGATTTGCTGATTAATCTCTCGTTTACTTCGGTGTACGATACGACCGCTCGACCAAGCTGTCGTGTAACGATTTCAATAATTCAATGCCTTAAGCGCACGTAAGGTTGGATAAAGACGAGAAAGGGTGAGAGAGAGAGAGAGAGAGAGAGAGAGAGAGAGAGAGAGAGAGAGATGTTCTAGACTCTGGATGACCTGCTGCTTCAATTTCCAATCAATATGTAGTCTCAGCTTCTCTATTCTTTCTACTTTAGATGTATTGCCATTGTAAGTGAGAAAGGTTGATTGTGCAAAAGATTTTTTGAGGTGCATTTTTTTTTTTTTTTCATTTCAAAAGTTCATCAATGATAAAAAAATTGTAATTTTTTTTACATCTACTTTCTGAAATGTCTCAATTTTTACAAGGAAAAGAAAGTTATTTTAATATTAACTTAAATATATAGAAATGCGTCAGTTTAATGGTAAAAGTTTATTTGAAAAATTAATATTTAAGTATTACAATGAATAATTTATTTATTGTAGTATACATTCATATAATATAAAAATACTGTAAAATTATAAGATACATGTTATATATTTTAAAAAATGTTTTTCATTCGAAAAGAAAATAAAATATTTAACTAGAACTTATCATATTGATGTTCATTTGTTTTTTTATAAGAATCTTAATAACTATTATTGTACTATTTAATGTTTTAATTGATAAAAAAATATTTTTGTTCAAATTAAATAAATTCAATGTTTTAAACATTATTATTTTATAAAATAAAAATTAAATAAAATTAAATAAAAAATATTTATTTGTCTACAATGTAACTAAATAAAAATTGTCTAATTTCATTACTATTGTATTATACTGTCTACATTTTTTACTTTATTTGTGGTTTTTAATATTTAGAATATAAATTATTAATTCATGAAAATATCATAAAAGACATCAATTATATTACAATTATTTAATAAGTATGGCAAAGACTTTAAAGCATTTAGTTCAATAGGTCAGACAAATTTTATCAAATGTTAAATAAATACCTGCTTCTAATTTTAACTGTTAAAAAGCATATACGTGTCAACTTTTTAATATTTGTTTTGCATTTTCTTTTTCTAAATAAATTCAGTTTGAACTTGAATTAACTTTGTTAAAATAATTTTGTTTTTTCAAACATTAAAAATAATTCTAAAATGACTGTTATGCAAAAATGATACGATTTAATTCTTTGTCAATACTTATTTAAACAAATTTTGTAATTGCAAAAATTTATATGTTTTTATTATAACAGAAGGCATTTTCTGTTGTAAATGATTGGTCATATCGGAAAATATTTTCGAAGTACATTCTTTATTTGTTATAATTACTTTTATATAATTATCAGGTTCTATTTTTCTTAAATGGCATTCAAAATTAATAATGATTTTTGTCTTATCTTTTGAATATTTTTCTTTTAGCATACATTTAGAAATTTCTATTTCTTTCTCAAGAGGGTTTATTGATAAATCCTTTATTTTGATGCTTTTTCTATTAAACCATAAGCAATAATCTCCTTTGCAGTGCAATATAATTTCAGATTTATTCTTGCTGTTAAAATTTTGGTAAATTTTAAATTCATGATGATTTTCTAATTCTTCATTTTTAATTTTAATTTGAAACATCAATACTTCTTCTAAATATCTTATAACCATTTTAAAAGTAAAATCCAACCAATTATCTTTAATGGATAAATGGTTTTTTTGAATATTTACTTTTGAGAAATCTTTTAAAAAATCATTAAAATAAATAGAAAAAATGATAGATTGTTGTTTATTGTTAATTGTTAAATAATTAGAAAAATCAAATATATTTTTTAAAAGATCTTGATAATCATTTTTTAATGAATTTTTGATAATATTTACAGCTATGGAACAATATGCTTGAAAATTTTCTAAATGTTTATCTTGAATATTTTCTGTCAAATTACTATTTAATTCATTTGGATCTTGTACACACATTGGTGTCCAAGTAGTTAAAATATTAACATTTTTTGTATATTCTAGATATTCTTTGTATCTTACCATACTAATTGGTAAATTTTGTGGGTCATTAAATAATTCTTTTTTATGCAAAAGCCCATCATTAGGGCAAACAATAAAAAGTGCAAAATCATATTTCATGTAAAATTCAAAAAACCCTTCTAATAATTCAGGAATATCTTTATTTTTAAAATAGTTATTGAATTGAGAATATTTTAATGTTTTATTAAAGTTGACTTGCCAACCTTTTACAGTTATTGGTACTGAGCACCTTTTCTTCAAATCGATAATACAAGGAACTAATTTTATTTGTTGGAGATAAAATATGAATAATATCGATAAGGCATATTTTGTAATGTTAACATCTTTGTGAATGGAAATCCAGTATTTTATAATCATCATTAATGGTTGAAATCTAGGATCGAGTGAAAGATAGTACTGTACCAGCAGACTATTATGCACCGCTAGACTGCTTTTGAAAGAAATATCACAATGAACATTTGTAGGGTTATAAATCAATTTAATTATTGGTACTTTTGAATGACGAATAGAAAAACATTTAGAAAAAATTTTTGGATTAGACCTTATAAGTTTTTCAATTGTAGAAAACAGAACACTTTTAGAAAGAATGTAAGGTCCAGTAAGATTGCTAAAATCTTCAACTACTGGTATACCTAAAATTATTTTAATAAATATTAAAAATATATTTTATGGTTTTGCATCAAATAAATAAAATATTGTTTAATTGTTTACCTATATTTAAATAAATATCTAAATCACAGTTTTTAAAACCTAAACCAGTTACAGTTGATCCGAATGTATAAGTTTTACAATTTGGAAAAATAGGATGAAGAATTTTTTCTAATTTTTGACACACTGGCTCATAGTGTCTTTTAATGTCTTCTTTTGTAAGTGAAATTGTATTCAAAAAGGCTTTGAGTTGAATGTCAAACGAGGTTTTGGTATCAAAAATTATTTTAATATTGTCATAATTTAAAAAATCACATTCTTCTGAAAAATTATATTAATTTTCTAAATAATTATTTCTTATAAAATAAACAATTTAACAATTAATATTTGTATTACAGTTATCTCTACCTTTAGAATAATTATTAAATTTGCCATGATATACATTTAATTTAATACCCTTAATAACAAGTTTTTCAGAAAGCAATTTTTCAACAGATTGTCTGTAATGTATTTGTTTCGATTAATAATTAAAAATTTAATATTTTTATAATATAATTTTTTTAACAATTACATACCGGTTTTTGAATCTGACAATCACATTATTTTGTTTATTATTTATCAGTTGATAATTATTTATTTTACCATAATTTGAAATAAACTTTATTAAGTCACTAATAACAATAGAAGGAGGAATGCACTTTATTAATACCGAATTCTCCCATGTAACTTTTTTTATGTAGTTTTCATGTAAAGAATATTTTGCATTATTTTTAGGTGCAATGCTTTCTTTTAACATTTTCACACTTTGGAAGCATTATCTAAAAATTAATGCTAACTGATTAATAGCATTTTAAAAAAATATATAATTATAAATATTACGTAAAGACTAAATGATTTTAGAAAAAAATTCTCAAAATATTTGTAAACTTAATGATTTATAATATTTTAAAATAATAAATAATTATTAATTGAAACATTTTTATTCAAATATTTTATACCATGCAATGCATAAATTTTTGTAAATATTTTTCAAAATTAAAAATATTTAATCGTATTATTTTACAAACTTCCACACAATTTTTTCACACAACTGTTTTGGTTACTTGCAACACTTCTTTGTTTGATGCGTATAGTGAATGCACACGTGCCTTTTCACTTAAACAGACTTATTCACTTCAATTATTTTATAAAGTTGAATTATCTTTAATACCAACTGTTTATTGTAATAGTAACTATATGAGTTTCTAGCAAATACTTTAAAACATCTTTAGTAATTATGATAACGAAAATTATATAAAATATTTGAAAAACAGGTGTTTTCATAATTTGGAATTCCTTAATAGTAAGTAACTACAATTCGTTGAAAAAGTGTGAAGAAATTTTTTTTTTACAAAATTTGAAAAATCTTTGGGAATTTTCTTACACTTTATGGGAATATTTCAGTAAGGCTTTACAACGTTGCAGATCATAGCAGGTTGATAATTTTTTTACACATTTACTTATAATTAAAAATTTATGTTAAAATTAGAAACAAAATAATTTTTATTTGGAATGTAATAAAAAAAATAATAAAATTAAATTGTTGATCGGCGATCTGTTTCTAATTACTTTTAAGATTTATATATATATATATATATATATATATATATATATATATATACACAAGTTTTCAAGTTACTAAAATTTTAAATGACTAACGAATTTACAGCGTTTTTGAAACGTTTTCAATGCATCATTTCAAAAAACTTTTTTCAACAAAGTATTGTAGTTCTATTCAAAATATCTGATTAAAACCAATTTATTTACATAAATATACCTTGAAATAGAAATTAAAATTGTTTAAAATTCAATCGATTTAAATTACATCATAATGAGTTTTTCATAAGTTAATATTTAAATACTTTTAAATGTAAACTTAAAATATTAAGAAAGATTCTTATTTTAAGTTACTTTTATTTTGAATTTTGTTATAAAAATATTTTATAAATTATAATTAAATTTTACTCTATTCAATTTTTTAATTGAGATTGATAATCTTTTCCTAGATGGAATAATAATTTCTTTTATGCTTCTTATTTTAAGTTTCTTGATAATATTAATTTAAAAATTCTTGATCTTTGCTTCAATGTTCCAGTTCTTATAGATGTTTGTTATGTGTGATTTATTATTTATTATAATTTTTGTCTTAAAAATCAAAGCAGTGATATTTCAAATAAATATTTGTTCCAAGTTTTTTTTATTTATTTATTTTTTTTGTTCTCTTTTAATTGTATTTTACAACTAATTTTCAATGTTTATGATGCTCTGTTAATGAAAATTTAATTATTTAGAGTAGAAAAATTGTATATCAATTATAAAAATTTTATCGCGAAGTATTTACGTATTATGAAAATTAAATTTTTTTTTATTTTTAAAAAAACCTGTACTCGGTTACATCTTGTACAAAAGAATTCATTGCTTTTTAAGTATAAATAAGTTGATTTTATTAAGTACATTTTGCGTTTTAGGGATGACAAAACAAAAATTTTACAAACTTAATTAAAAAACATTTTTGAAAATAAAATCAAGAAATTACAATTAACGACTCGGTAACTTTTTTTAGAACACCTTTCAATTTCATGCATATGAATGCATCAATTTGAATTTCTACTCTCAGAAATTATATTCTTTTTAATTTTCAGTTAGAAGTTGAGTTTGACGTTTTGCTGTTCAAATAATTCAATAAATGAATTTTGAATTTGTTTGTATCTTAAAAATGTGTATTTTTCCAAACAAATGTATTACTTGAAATAAAGAGGAAAATCTCTCATTTGATTTTTATTAGTATTCACTTCATGATTTATACGACACCAAATTTTATGTTGGAGAAAAATATTTTTTAATAATTTTGTGAAATACTATTGTATGCCCTAAAATTTCGTTCCAGTACTTCAACTTGTAAATATTATAAAGCCATTATTTTATTTTAGGTCGTAGTCCTTAACGCACAACATTCTTTATGTCCATTGCATAGTAAATCGTTTACAAGTTAAAGCCATTTTTTATGCTTTGTACTTGTAAGTAAAAAACTTTACTATGTAAAAGTTTAAAATTCAAGTCAAATAATTAGTATTTGATACTATCTATTTTCAATTGATTTATATGATGGATAGATTTTTTCTTTTCAACATTTTTTCGTGCTTGGAGATTGAAATTATTTAATGTTTGAAAATAAAACTATAAATAATATTTACGATGGAGGGAATTCTAGTAACACTGGAAAAATAACTTAACGCATTTTATTTTAATTTGGTTGGAACAAAAGCATTTATGCGAAAGTAGATAAGCGCCTGTTGATTGAATTTTAGTAGAAAGTGTTTACTCTTCAAAATAATGTAAAAGATGTCTCTGGCATTGACCACTGAATAATTAATTATAAAGCAAAATCTACATATGTCTATAGTTCCTAAATTATTTTTAATTCGTAAATTTGTTTTAATTATTATTGTTATGCATTTTGTATTATACTTCATATTTTTAATATCGAAGTTCATTTATAGCAACATTTTTAATTATTTTCAAATTACAAGTCACGTAATAGTTTATACAGTTTGTTACTGGTAACGTAAATTTTTAATATTTATGTTTACAAATTTTCTCTTGCAAATAGAAGCTAACACATATCAAGCGCAATTTTTTTACTTTAAAATACTTTGAAAAATATATAAAAAAAAAAAAAAAAAAAAATCAAAAACAAAAATTTTAAGAATGTTGATATTTTTTATGCGAATAAATCTAAAAGAAAAAATTTTTAAAAAACTTGTTTCACAATAAATTGTAAAATAAAAAAGCTTTTTCAAAAGTATAAAACCATTCAAAGCATTAAAATACATAGTGAATAAGTATTTTTAAATTTTAAACATTTTTTTTGTCATAATTTATTCGAAAAAGTAACTTTGAATTTCAAAACTTTATAAAGATTAATTATTTTTTAAATAATAATGTATACACAGTACTTTTTCAATGTTAATAAAGCCTAAATATATCGAATTAAAAATATTCAAAAGCTAATTTTTCATCAATAAACTTGAAATAATTTATAATACTAGATTAAGTTTATTATAATGTTCACATATAAAATTATACGATGTAATTAATTTTCGCAACTCGATACCGGCTATTATAATAAGCGATAATTCAACGAACGTAAAATTTTATCCTAGCCAACACTTTTGTTTCTTTCCAGCTCAACCTAAAGGAAGGTTCACCTCGAAGTGTGACCGATAAGTCGTCTCATGCTGGTGCAAGCAGCAGCCCGCTTCACGGGTAAATCCAGCAGCGACGGAAACAGCGGGAACAACAGCAGCAAAACCATCAGTAGTAGCAGAAGCAGAAGCAGCAGCAGCAGTAGCAGCAACGAGAGTGTCCGGAGGCGCTCGATGCCGAGTAGCGGGGTCATCGATCGTTTAGCCGTAGCCGTGCCGTCGAGGCAGCGCGGGGAACATGCTAGAGCGTGGCGAGCCGGCGCCCCGTTTCGAGAAACGCTTCTCCGAGCAAGCTCGTGTTAAGCTGCTGGCGCAGCCGACCCCCCGAGGCCCTCCGCTCCGACCGCCGCCGCCGTCGCCACCACCCGAAGGATGAGCAAGAGCGTCGAGCTTCTCGCGAGCTCCGAGGATGCTGAGCCGACACACGGTGAGTGCACAACGCGGCTTGCCAGCTGATTATTGCTGATCGAGTCGGCCGACCTCGTGCTCACACCGAAAGAACTCTCTCTCTCTCTCTCTCTCTCTCTCTCTAGAGATTTTTTTCTTTCATTTTTATATTTCTGACTTTTTATTCGAACCTGATAATGTGCATCTGATGGATCAGCAATAAAATATTAAAATTGAAATGTTAAAAGTCAATTGATCTTTTACAAACGTTTGGAATTTCATGAGAACCTTTTTTTAAAAATGCTCAATATTTTCATTGCTATACAAAGAAATTTATTTTAGATAAAGCAGCGAATTTTTACTATTAAGTAATTGAATAAATTATAAAATTATTTGAATACGTTTAAGCGAGAGCTTTTGATTAAAAAATTATTCAACTCTTAAATCAAGTGAGAAAGCAAATTTTAAATTTTTTTATTGCCTTACTTATATTTGGATGGCTTTCAAAAAACTTTTTCGGTCATGAATATATGAGCATATCAGTTGATTGAGAAAAAATTTGTACCAAAGCTTATGAAACTTAGGAAGATATTTGAGTCATACTGTGCGTCGGATGCACTTTCATTAGAAATTTTTGTATTTCAAACTTGAGCAGACGCAGGAAATAATTAAGAAAAGCAATATTTATTATGATAAATGCATATCTCTTATCAGTGAGTTTTTGAGAATATACAAAAAAAAAATATATATATAATAAAATAAAGAATATACAAATATAAATAAAATAAAGAATAACAAATATATATATATATATATATATATATATATATATATATATATATATATATATATATACGTTTGAAAAGATATAAAATTAAATATTAAATTTTATCTCAATGCAAGAAAAAAGGTCATGTAAAATGTTTTTCAAAAGTTTCACAGGAGTACATGATAATGTTAAAATAAGAGTAGAATATTTTGAAGTGCTTTAACATAAAAACAATTTAGTAAAATATTGGAACAGATAATATTTTCGTAATAAAATTAACAAGTAATTAGTCAAATAATATTTCTGTATTCACGGAGGGTTCTGATCTAAGAGTGTAAAAGAAGACAATTTTATGGGATCATTTTTACGAAAAAACTATCAATGCTATCAACAATATGAAAATAATTAATGTTTTATAATATTTAGTTATGGCGATTCTTAAAAAATTACCGTTTAGTGGTTTAGTTAACCAGCACTTTTTTCGATACTGAAAGATAAAAAACTTGGTTGTTTTTAATTTATAGAAAATTTTTCGTCCTGTGAATTTTTAAAAATGGAAAAACTTCTCTCTTTATGTTGTAAATTCAGTTACAGTTTTTTTTTCCTTATTTTTTACCATATTAAAGAACTATTAAAATAATAAAATTAATTTGTTTAAAAATTCTAAAGCTAAAACTATCTTTAACAGATAATTATCTTCAATTTGAAATAAAAAAAAAATATATATATATATATATATATATAAATAGATTAATTTGATTTTGAGATATTTGTCTTATCATAATTTTTAAGCACCGCTATAACCAATTGTATAAATCTTATTATGGGTGTAAAATTTTTTATTAGTACATATTGAATTTAAATTGTTTAAAACACTAACAACAAAATGTTAAAATTAAAAGCGTTAACAATTTTTTGTAAAAGCAGCACGAAAATTGATCTTTCATACTTCTACCTTTTTTTTATAGCGGAACCTAAATAATCATATTACGAAAACTTTTAACAAACCGAAGGTTTTATTCTAAAAATTTTTTTTTTTTTTACTTTTCTCAACTATATTTCTAAAGATAACAATGGTTTCTCAACAGTACAATACGAATTTCTCTTTGACTTCAAGTTTTATACCAAAAGTACAACAAAGAATAATAATTTTCGTAAATAACTTTACCGTTCGTTTTCATGAAAGAAAAATCAAGATTTCATTGTTACATTTTTATAAAAATCTGTTTAGCCAAGATAAAATGCTAAGAAAATGTTTTTTAAATATTCGTTGTGTAGTCATTGAAATGAAAATAACATATTTAAATGTTTAATGAATATAATACATACTATAAGCTTTAAATCAATATGCAAACTAAATAATACAAAATTATATATAATGTAATAATTAAAGATCCAAAAAAATGAATTAGTTACAATATTAAATAAAGAAGTTGATCATATAGCAAAAAACAAAAATATTTTCTTACATCAATAATTTTTCTACATTTTACAAAAATAGTTTATGGTGAGATTTTGTTGTGTAACTATTTGATTAAAATTAATATCGCAATGTTAAATTAATTCGTTAACAATATAAAATTAAATAAAATCGGCTTCGCGAGAGCTAAAAACTGTTCTTGGTTTAGCTAATATCTATATACAAACTTATATACTCTGTTGCTACTACTAAAATACTAAAACGAAGATTCTGTTGCGGAAAGTAATAAATGCGACAGTAAGAGAAAGAAAGTGTGATACAACAGTTATAAATCTCAAACATAATCGGATGTCAGCACTCCTTATAGCTTTAACGGCGACTCGGTAACTATTTCACAAAAATCTCAAACAAACACGTTACAGTTATTCGACACGCGCGCGCTTGTAAACCCGAATTTTCCTTGTCTAATTACCTCACAAGTAACTCACGGGTAGGATAGTCCTTCTTTTTTCACGTGAAGTGCGCCTCGACCGTTCTCGCTCTCCTACATAACGACTCTTGGCGGATGAGCACATTGTTATGGGAAAAGGGTAAAGAAATTTAAAGAAAAAATATATTTCATGGCAATATTTATTTTTACTTTCAAAATGAGTGTTGAACTAAATGTGAACTATGATAGTATACGTGTCATTGTAATTTACGTTATTTTTTTTTTTTTTTTTTTTTTTTTTTTTTATATTATCGATTTATCTTAAGAGGATTACAAAATCGAAAAAATAAAACTTAAGTTTTGAGGAACAAAATTAACGTTAATTTAGAATTTAAAGGTCAATTTATGTTTAAGAATCTTTTTTTTTTTTAAATGGAAAATTTTACATAAGAATACGGTTTGACACATGGGTTAAGTGACTTCCACAGGTTACTTGAAAATCGAATATCTCTCAAACTTTCCGGAAGAATGACCAATATTTCTGGCTTAATGGAATTGTATATATTGATGAAACGTTTACTAGTTTCGTTTCGTTTCGTAAACTCTATTCTTTAAATAAATCCAATAGCAATAATGGCATAGTAGATTAATGACGCATGATCAGATATTTTCGTTCATTCGATGAAACCTTTCCTATGTCAATTGATAAGTTGATAAATGTTTCGTTTAAGAAATTGCAGATGCTGATATCAAAAAATGAGTTCGATAAGTATTGAAAAATCATATTCCAAATAGAGAGTAGTGCATTTGATTTTGAACTGAATCCAATTAACCTAAGAGTTTAAATTTTTTTTATGAAAAATAACCCAAATATTTAATTACATAATATGCTCAGAAATTCAATATCTGAATATATTATCAGAGTATCTCCTTACAATATTCTATGTTCTTATCAAAATAATTTTCAGATTATTCTTATAAGATGTTCTGTGACGATTGCGGATTTTCAATTAAAAATTGTGGCATTTCTAAGGCCTTAACATTATTGGTAGCACTAGCAGGTCTTCTTGCTCTTCGAACATCTTTTATTGAACACAGGTCTATAGATGCAATAAACAATCCGAATAACAGTTTATTTAAAAAAAAGGACATTTAATAACTCCCTTGTAAAATCTTATTTCGTTTTTTAACTTTCCCTTTATGAGAAAAACAGTTATCTCAGTTTTATCCAACTCTATTTCTGACAATTCACACAGTCAAGATAAATAAGTAAGAATTTCGAAATTGAATAAGAAGAGGAGTGATAATTATTTAAAAATGAATAATACAATATAAAGTAGGGTTAGTAAATTGCTAATATAGTGATATATAGAAATGATTCCTGGCAAGTTATATTATATAAATAATTAATATAGTCTTTTAACTTTTACATTATTTTTTACTAATTGCAGTCTTCTGACTATAAAAATCGCTTTAATCCATGGGTCAATCATATCCGAATGTAAAATCTCATTGGATTCTAAGGTCAAAAATAAAAATAAGGTAAAATCGCCGAATTTAGTCTCCCTTTCTGTTGTTTTTCTTTACATAACTAACATTGTTTTTGACTTGTCTGGAATCAGAAATCGATCGCCTTGAAAAGTCAAGGAGCATCATCGCTCCTAGATAAAATATTTTAAAAAGAAAAAAATTGTTCAAGATGAGTTTTTTTTTAAATATTCCTTTTTTTTAATATCAAAATGAACGTTATTTGCGTATGATAAAAAATGATACGAAAAATTTTTAATGATGTTATATATGTTTATAGGATGGTTGTGTGACGTAATAAATAGCAAATTTCGATGATGGCACTAAATGTCTGGTTTATTATAAAAACTATTGCCAAAGTAAAAAGGGAAAAAAATAATAAGAAGCACGAAACGTTTGCAATGCTTAAGTGTTGCGTTGAGAATCCAAGACCTAAATTTATTTATCTTCACGGTTTGTTTAGAAAATAAAAATTTCTTAAACCATGTGTACTAAGTACTAGTTATGTATTAATAATAGTCATAAGAATAAATTATAAATTCACTCAATGATTATTTTAGTTTCAATACCGATGACGGGGAAAAGGGACGAAATTAGGAACCCGATATTTTTTTTTTTGATTTTCACTTTTTTGTTAAAGTTAACAATAAAGAATTTGTTACAAAGTTGACAAATTTTGTATTACTTTTAATAACAAAAGAGTACTTCTGTTAGCTTTTGATAGTTTATTTTTTATTTATCTATAATATATTTTTTCTATGCTCTTTTTATAAAAATGGAGCCATATTTGGCAACTTTACCTAATCCATCAAATAACGAAAGTTGATCTTCAAATGATTTTAAAAAGGACTTTAAAAAAATCATCATTGTATTTATCCTCCAAAGTCAAACAACTTTTATGAGTGATTATTTAGATTTGTCATTTTTTCCAGTTGATTATTTCAGTCCGATTATTTTTGAACACTGGACAATCATAAAATGAATTTAATCTGATAAATCTCATAAATGTCATTATTTTGCCTTTATTACCGTATAAAAATAAATAACGATTCCTCAGTGTAATTAAGTCATTTTTACGAGACCGAATCGCTCTATTTGTATTAACCAAAAATTTATTTTAGGGTAAAAAGGAATTTATCTTTTCTATTATTTTTTAAGTTGAATGTCGTAATATTAATGATGACTTTAAAATGAGATAAATTCAAGTTTTGGTCACATTCATACCACTAAACATTTATATAAAAACTATTTTTTTTACTATTACATGTATTTTTATATTAACTAGTTAATAACAAAGTTTAAAAAATAGTTTATATACCTTTAAGTGAGTTTTTATGCGTTCACAGGTATATATTATTGTGTTATTTTATATTTACGTTCCAAAAAATAATCATATTACGCAATATTCTGTACTTGAATATAAATTATAGAAGTATATTGATAAAAATAATCTTTTACCGCTTTGACTAGTAAGTATTTACTAAAAACAATAAAAAAAAAAAAAAGAGGAATTCAAATGATATTTGAATGAACATAGAAAAAGTAAAATAAAAATTAGTATTTAACAATATGTGTATTACATGTTTTTAATTTATTCACTAAGTTAATAAAATAAAAATGTTAAATAATTAATTATTTTTTCCAATAATTACTTCGACTTGTTGGGAAGAAATTTTTTTATACATTTCCGTTATTAAAAAGAGAATAATTAAACGAGAATAATTAAAATAATATCGAGCATTAACTTCTCAGTACAGCTTATTGTTGAAAAGTAAAATAAATAAATAAAAATTTAAAGCTAAAAGTATTAAACGTAAAAACACTTTGATTCAATCGATTAATCCTGCACGTACATTGAAAACACTAGTACCGGAGATTTAAAGAATTACGCGCTCGCAGATATCCAATTATCTCTATCGAAGCTCTAAGAAACTGAATAATTCTTTTCGTCAAAAGTCTGCGCAGCATTAACGTTTCGACCCCACTGTTTTCTCATCTTTGTTTCTTCTTCGTGGCATACCAGGCTGTTCAATAAGTTTTGTGGTTCAATAAGAGAGGGTGTTGCTACTATCCTAAATTTTTTTTTGTTATGTTGGTACACTCTTCATATGAACGTATGTGAAGTTTCATTTCAATCTCTCAATTCATTCTTTGTTTACAAGCCATTTAGTATCGACGTGTCACAGTATTTTTTTACAATGGAAAAAATCAAGTATCGTGCAGTGATTGAATTTTTATTTTTGGAAGGTTTAAAAGCAAAGTAAATTTATGAACGAATGTTAAAAGTGTATAAGGGCTCTTCGCCTTCAATAAGTATAGTAGAAAGATGGGTTGCTGAATTTAAACGTGGTCGTACAAGCCTTGAAGACGATCCACGTCAAGGACGTCCAAAAACAGCAACAACACCAGAAATCGTAGAAAAAATACAGGATATCGTACTGGAAAATCGTCGAGTGGCTGAAAGAGATTTAGTAGAAGCCCTAGGCATCTCATTGGGCAGTGTAAGCAATATTTTGACTGAAGTATTGGGTTTCAGAAAGCTGTGTGCACAATGGGTGCCGCATTCGCTAACAATGGAACAAAAACACATTCGAATGCGACTTTCTCAGTAACATTTAGAGCGTTTTCAAAAGGATAAAGTAGATTTTGTGCGTCGATTCATCACTATGGATGAAACTTGGGTCTATCACCATGATCCTGAATCCAAACAAGAGGCTAAAGAGTGGTGTAAACCTGGTTCTTCGGCTCCGAAACGAGTTCGTGTCCAGAAATCGGCCAAGAAGGTGTTAGCATCAGTTTTTTGGGATGCGAAAGGAATTTTGTTTGTGGATTACTTGCAAACTGGTAAAACAATAAATTCTGAATATTATTGTAACCTTTTAGACCAGCTGAAGGAAAAAAATTCGTGAAAAAAGACCCGGTTTGCAGTAGAAAAAAATCCTTTTTCATCAGGACAATGCACCGTGTCACAAGAGCATTTTGAAAATGGCTAACATCAATGAATTAAACTTCGAATTGTTGGAGGATCCACCGTATACACCAGATTTGGCCCCTAGCGAGTTCCATTTGTTTCCAGACCTAAAAAAATTCATGCGTGGAAAGCGTTTTTCATCAAATGATGAGGTCATAACGGATGTGGAAGCGTATTTTGCAGCCCTTCCAGATTCTCACTTCAGGGATGGAATTCAGAAATTGGAATCTCGTTGGAACAAGTGTATTGACGTTCAGGGAGACTATACTGAATAATAAAGTGTATTTCAAACCATAAAATTGTGTTTTTCTTATCGAACCGCAAAACTTATTAAACAGTCTAGTAGTTCGATGCTTCGGTCTTTCTGCTTTCAATTGAATTTCATCATTTTTTTCTAAATTTTTTTTCTCTCCGCTCGACTGCATGTATTAATGTACATACATACGTATAAAGCGAGAAATGAAGATGAAGATTCGTTTAATCTCGGAAAATCCGCGAATAAAATATCGCGTTGAGGTAGCTTCTTTCCATGCGGTATTAATTTTCTTCATTGGGATTCTTTGTTTGGAAAATCTGTGGATTCAAAGTTTTGTAAGATTCATGCGAATGCCGAGGTATGTACGAGCTTTTTCGGTTTTATTAGATCGGAACCCTCCTCAAACAGTAACGATTTGTTTGTGTGCGAATGAATTAAGATTAATGTATTGGGGTATTATTACTTTCTTCGATTATGGAATCGTTGAAAGAGGAAAGGTGAGTGTGAGAATGAGAAAGGTGAGATATGAGAATCTTATAAAAAAGTTACACGTCAAAAGTACACAAATTAATGTTTTGTTTCAAATAAATTAAGGCTTCGTTTCATAGCTGATATATATAACACATCGTTCAATAAGTCCCGAGACTAACAACGAAAACAACATTTTTTTTCAAAAATCATTTTTATTCATCAATATAATCTCCTTTTAGAGTGATACAATCTTTCCAACGCCTTTCCAACATTTCTATACCATGTTTATAGAAGGATTTATCCTTTGCTTCAAAATAGGCTTCAGTTTCGGCAATGACCTCCTCATTCGAGCCAAATTTTTTTCCCTGGAGCATTTTTTTGAGATCAGCAAAGAGCCAGTAGTCGCTGGGGGCTAAATCTGGCGAATACGGGGGGTGGGGAAGCAAATCAAAGCCCAATTCGTTCAATTTTGCCATTGTTTTCATGGACTTGTGGCATGGTGCATTGTCTTGGTGAAAAAGGATTTTTTCCTTTTTCATGTGCGGTCGTTTTGCTGCGATCTCCTCCTTCAAACGTACCAACAAGTCAATATAATAATCACTGTTGATCGATTTACCTTTTTCCAGGTAGTTAATGAAAATCACGCCATGTGTATCCCAAAAAACAGACGCCATGACTTTGCCAGCAGACTGCTCCGTTTTTGGACGCTTTGGGCGGCTTTCGCCAGCCATGCGCCACTCAGATGATTGCCGATACGACTCCGGAGTGAAATGATGTATCCATGTTTCATCCATGGTCACGTATCGACGCAGGAAACGTTTTTTATTGCGAGTAAATAGCGATAAACAGCTCTCTGAATCGTCGACTCGTTGCTGTTTTTGTTCCACTGAAAGCAATCGCGGCACCCACTTGGAAAAAACCTTTTTCATGCTCAATTTTTCATGAAGGATTGTAAAAACGCTTCCAGATGATATCTGTGTCATTTCTGCAATCTCACGGACCTTCACTTTGCGATTTTTCATTACAATTTTTAACACTTCACTCACATTTTCCTGTGTAACGGCTTCCAATGGCCTACCCGAACGTTCCGCATCGTTTGTGTCCGTACGACCACGTTTAAACTCAGCATGCCAACGACAAATCGTTGGTTTGGATGGAGAGGAGTCCGGGTAATGTTTTTCAAGCCATTGCTGGGCTTCTACGGTGTTTTTACCCATTAAAAAACAATGTTTTATCAACACGCGAAACTCGCTTTTTTCCATTTTTCAAACAATTACAAAGTGACTTTACTTTAACCTCGATAACTCTGCTGTCTGTGATCCGATCGACGTGAAATTTTTACACGTTTCATGTAAAGGTTCGCACTCTATGGAAACGTGGCCAGTTTGGTACTACTAGCACCATCTCTGGGTTAGCCTCGGGACTTATTGAACGATGTGTTACTAGGTGTACAAGTATGAAATGCGGATTTTAAAAGAAAAAAAAACACGTTAAATTTGGTAGAATAATAAGAAGTGCTTTATTCAAAGTATGCTCTGTCGCTTTTTATACATTTTTCCCATTTTTCGGGCAATTTGTGAACACCACGCCAGTAGAAATCTTCTCCTTTTGCCGCGAACCATTCATCGAGCCATTTTTTGACACCTTGATAGGAATCAAAGCGCTGCTCAGTAAGTGCGTGACCCATCGATGCAAACAAGTGGTAATCAGAAGGAGCCAAATCTGGTGAGTGAACCGCATGAGGCAGAACTTCCCAGTTGAGTGCTTCCAATGTATCGCGAACCGGTTTTGCATTATGTGATGGAGCATTGTCATGGAGAAAAATTACTTTGTGTTGCCTCTTTCTGTATTCTGGCTTTTTTTCAAGCAGCAAACGATTTAAATCGGTTAATTGTTGTTGGTAACGTGTAGTATTACCCGTTTTCTCAGGTTTCATAGCTCATAATAGACCACGCCCCTCTGATCCCACCAAACACAGAGCATCGTCTTTCTGCCAAAACAATTTTGTCTTGCGGTCGATGTGGATGGTGCTCCTGGCTCTATCCATGATTTCTTGCATTTGGGATTTTCAAAATAAATCCATTTTTCATCCCCTGTTACTATTCGATGCAAAAACGACTTCCTTTTGTACCGAGCGAGCAAAATTTCATATGTGATTTTGCGATTTTCCAGTTGCCTGTCATTCAACTCATGTGGTACCCATCTACCGCTCTTCTTCTTCTTTTTCCCATCGCTCGTAGGCGATTGGAAACAGCTTGTTGGGAAACTCCTAATTGCTGTGCGAGTTGTTTTTGTGTTTGCGAATCATCTTCGTCCAACAATGCTTGCAAACCCATATCTTCGAATTTTTTTGGCGATTTTCCATGTTCCTTGTCTGCAATGTCGAAGTCACCTTTTTTGAAATGCTGAAACCATCGTTCACATGTATCTTGCGATGGAGCATGTTCACCATAAGCTTCTCGTAGTAACCGAAAGGATTCAGCAGCAGTTTTCTTCAAATAAAAACAAAAAATTAATGCTGCCCGCGAATGCTCTTAGTTCGGTATAAATTTTGACATATTAAACACAACAATATAACACGATGCACACACTTTTTCTGCCTATCACTAATGCGCGTCTGAACTTGTTGATGACACAACAAAATGGCACAGTGTCAAATCATAACAGCTTAAACTGCATTGGTACACCATCTGTTGTCTAAAATCTGCATTTCATACTTGTACACCTGGTATATATTTGTTTTATAACATACTGTAAATCAGATAATCACTTGATGATGATTTAAACAAATTAATTTATAAAAATTCTTTAAAAGATTAATTAAAAAAAAAAAAAACCTATTTTACGTTTGTAGATATTAAACGGATGATTTTATAATTTAAAATTATTTAAAAATTAAAAAATATATGTTTCTTTTTTCTTCGCGTACCTATTTTTACTTTAAAAATAAAACTTTGTTAAAAAAATAAAAAATTTATAATGTTAATAATACAAGATAAACATTGATTTACAATATTTCAAATTTAAACTATTGATTTAAATATTAAATATTATTACTTTTGAATTGTGAATAATTTTGAATTCTTGCATTAACAAAAATGCTAATGTAATACTTAATAATGTAGCTTAAATATTATTAATATAGCATAATTAAAAAGAAAAATCATATATTCTTATATATAAAATGTCATTTTGAATAATAAAAAGCAAATTTTCCAAGTAATTATTTAAAGCTTTTATTATTCCAAATTGAATTTTAAAAAAGGATACTATAAATATTATATTAACATTACTTTTAAAAACAATGTCAGTAAAGAATAAGGGCATCGATAGTCGATACGAGAAATGTGTCGCCGCAAGTAATGTACCATTTTGAAATTCTAAGCGAGAACATTTTTTTTTCGAGTAAAACATCCTTTCATCTTAAAGTCAGTGAGATAGATAGCAGACTGTGAGGAATTTTTAACTTATTGAACGCTTAGTAAATCATAGCGATTATTTTTTATTTTAAATTAAAATAGAAAATTCATTTGTTATAAAGATAAAGTAACATTTTTTAAACTATTGATTAAGCGCATAAAAAATGTTGCTATACCAATGCTATACCAAGCAATAATACTATACCAATTAACAATGGTTTCATTCGTACTTATTCGTTTGAAATAATGAGAAATATATATTTATATGGTTTTAAAAAATAATATTATATATAATCCTTAATTTAATAAAATGCTAAATATTTATTTTAACTTAATTCATATAAATAAAATCTTTTTTAATAGTTTACTTAAAAAAAATTTGTTTAAATATATTTCACGATAAATCTTTCAAAGCAATAAGTTTGCAAATTTGAGTTTTTTTAAAGAGGTAAGCATTATTATCGAATAATGCATTGGTTAAAAATATATTTTTTATTCAAATTCAAGAAATTGAAAAATATATTATTTTTTATCGAAAATTATTGAAACAAATGTAATAGGAATGGTAATTGAAAATATTCTTTAAAAGAAATAGAAATAAATTTTTTTTATTATTAATTAATTAAGTATTAATTGAATAAAATAAAAAAAAAAAAAAAAATGCAATGATAATAGGTAAAAAAAAAAAAAAAATGTACAGCCTTAAATTATTTTATTTAATAGTTTGATGTTCTTATTGGTATTTTTACGACATAAATACTTAATAGTAATTGTATATTAGATTGGATTGTATTTATGCTTTGGAGATGTCTAAGCGGCCGTCGGAGAAATGTCAACCAGTGCATTCAGGTTTCTCGTCTATCTTATTATTGTTTATTTTAATTTTTACTCATTATTTTAAAATGCCATTTAATTATATTCTTCTTTGATAAATGTTTTCCATGAGTATTTGTAAGTGTTGTCTTCATCAATAATGTAAAAAAATTTTTTTTTTTTTTTTTTTTTTCAAATACTCAAATAATTTTTGTGTCTCACTTTTGATCTACAGATGGAACAAATTTGACTTTTAACTAAAATTGTAATGTTTTAATATAATATTATTACATAAATCGCGAATCTCTTATTTAGATACATTTAAATACCATTAAATCGAAAAATTCTTAAACTTCTCACATTTGCTACGAGAAAAAAAAAATATAAATTAAAATTTACTTTAATTAACAAACTTTAGATTACTCAAAAATTTTTTTAAGTAAATTTTATATAATTTTTTTTCTACGTCGTATTTTTCACGTTAGCAAATTTAAGATATTCTTGCAATTTAAAAATTATCCAACTGAAAATAATGAGGTCGTATTATAAATATTTTTTGACACACGAAATAATGAGTTTCTTACTTATAGTGCAGTTTAAAATTTTTTAAGCTTATGTAAAAACGTCAATCGATATTTTTCTTTTCGTTTTATAAACTAGCCTCTAATATTCAACGTTTGCATTATTTAAGAAACCCAAAATCATCTTGAAAAATAATTTACATATCGGTAACCTCGTTCTCAAGAGTTTTACCGTTTTATCGTCGTTTTTAATAACTTATTTTTAATAATTTTTACATAAAAAAATCGCCCTCTTAATTAAATCAAGAACGGAATTATGAATTTTAATGGTAGCAAACTGTAGATAAATAAAGATATACACCTATTTAATGTAAAAATTGTGACGAATTACGAATACATCTTCAAGTGTACACAATTGTATATACGGTTATATAAACACAACAATCAATTAAAATAAACCGTCGAACGGAAAATAAAACAATAGTATCTAATATTGATTTTAAAATTTAATCTCTTTTTATTTTAAAATATCAATTTACTTTTTTTTTCTTTTTTAATCGGCTTTGTTTTATTTTTAATCTTCAAATCGATTTTCTGAATGCTCGTATACGAGTACTTTTCATCAAAATAATTTTCTTTTCAACTTACTTTAATAATTTTTCGCTTTTGATAAAAGTTGTAAATCAAGAGTTTAAAAACGTTCGGTATGAATTTGCATAAAAATTTGTGGTTTTGCATGGTTAATGGTTTTACGTGTGATTAAAAAATATTCTGGTGTTGTTAAGTATTATTTATGCTTACATTGTGATAAGTAATTAATCATAAATGTAATGTTTTTTAAAAGCCCAATATTAAGTTTATACTTTATCACTACATTTACATAATTATAATTTATTTAAAATTATATAAATAATGTTTCATATAACAAAGAAAATATGAAATTAATTACTACTGTTAAGTGAATAATGTAAATATAGTTTTAATAATAAAATATTTATTTACAAATTTATTACGAGTAAATTTATTTTAAATTTAATATGAATATTGTGAACGTTTAAGGGAAGGTTTACCTTTTTATTGACCAAAACAACAGTTTTTTTTGGAATTTTTTTTTTTCATAGAAGGAAATTAATAAACAACTCAAATTGTTTGCTACTTGTTTAATACAATAAAAAGTACAAAAAAAAATTTTTTTTATGACAAAATATCGTGACGGTAATTAATGGCACGCCCCGTAAAGTGACCATCTCCAAAAAAGGTGGCCCGCTGTTGGCCACTCTAGCACCTGCAAAAATGAACGAAAATTAAAAATCGAAAAAGTTTTATAAAATATATGAGTGTAGTCGGCATCTGACTTATAATCATCGCTAAAAATTAAAAATTAACAAAATGGCGGGCATTTGAATTTTTTTTTTCATTATTGAATTTTTTTTCACTCTTAAAAGTACTCTAAAAATAAAAATAATGCATATATCATCTTGATTGTAGTCCACTTTCCGATAAATAATTTAAAAATTAAAAAAAAAAAAAAGGCGATCCATCGAGTAGTTTTTTAGTAATCGTGGCCAACAGTTCGAAAAACGTGGTTTCGAGAAAAACGCGTTTAAAGATTTGATTAACGATTAATCTGTGTTAACGTCGGTCTCGTTTTTGTTCCATAGCTTTAAAAAAAAAAAATATATGTATATATATATATATATATATATATATATATACACGACCAAACGGTTTTGGGAATATATTCTACACGTAATTAACAACAAAAAAATGTAAAAAAAGAAAAATCGATTTTTTGGTTCAGAAAAAGGTAAACCTCCCCTTAATACACATGTATTTTACAATACACTATACCGATTTTTTTTAACTTAATTTAATACAACACAAAAGAAATTCTTTCGATGTTTCAAAATAAATGTGATATCTTACCGTAAAGCGCAAAGTTAAAAAAAAAAAAAAAAACAAACAAACAAAAAAAAAAATTTGAAAGAAAAAAAACAATGTTTTCTTGCAGAAGAGGAGAATCGCTCGGAGGAGCGTTCCCGATTGAACTTAAACGGTAGCCGGCAGCTATCGCGCAGTGCGACGGAGCTGCGCGAGAGTCCAAAGGGTGGCGAGAGTTCATCGACTGGTCGCTCGCCTGAGCATCGGCGCTCTCGGACGGGTGACAGCGGTGTAATTCAACGATTGCGCCATCATCGTCACGTGTCCGTCGCCCAGCGTACCCACACCTTTTTCGCTACTCTAAAGTCGCGCTGGGTAAGGAGCCGCAGCAAGGAGCGCAAAAAGTCCAAGGATGCGCTTCTCGACTCTCAGGGTAAGGGCAGCGGTAACCAGGAGTCCGATTACGCCGCGGATTATTCGTCGGAGCACAGCCGAAGCTCGTCGGCGACTCAGAGCCCGGCGAGACACTACCTCAATCATCCTGGTATGACGTTTTTTTCTTTTTTTTTTTTCTTTTAGTTTATGTATAATTATAGAGATCGATTGTTTAATCGTTATTGAATGCTTTAATTTAAACGAAAGGTTACTTTCATTGAAAGAATGAACAATTGCTAAGATTAGTTAGAGAATTGTAATAAAATGATAGTTTTTGATTTTTTTAAACAAAATTATATATAATTATTTAAATCGCTCATATTTCTACAAAGTAACTGTTATGATAGATCACGAACTTCGCGATAAACCAATTTAAATAAAACTCGCGACCTTTAAAAAACTCACGGTTCTAATTTGCCGTTTACGTCCATCTTTCGAAAATAACGCGGGTGGCACCTATGAATCTTTTCACTTCGAAAAGTTGGAACTAACTCTTTTGCTTATTATTTCCATTTATATATAAGGAGAAAGGTTCGCGAACGCGTTTTTACGTAAGACGAAAAAGCTTTCAATGTTCTATTGAGAGTCGTAACTGTTTTTGGGGAATCCCGCAAACGTTCAATTACGACGTCAAGGATTTTAAATCCTTAGCGTTAGTAGTGCATGCTATACAAAAGGAAAAAATGGGTATTCGAAGCCATTACCAGTCATTCGAAGGAATCGGTTTCAGTACAGTCTGACCCTTCAACGCCACACGTTTCTTCGAACCGAGGAAATCACACTTGCTTGGCTTATAAAAAGTACCCGACTTCGGTACAGTATGGGCCTGGTGTGATTAAATAAGACGCTAATCATTTTTTCTCGCCCGAGTCGTCGGCTGCAGTTCAACTTGAAAGCGGGGTTAGATTTAATAAGATAGGGCTATGATCCCAGGTCGGCTTCGGTACAGCCTGACAAACAGTTATCGTAGTATAGGAAAAGGGTTAAAGTTGGAGAGAAATATTAGAAATAGGCTGATCATTTAATTCTTCTATTGATAAATATTATTATGAATGGTAATAATATAAAATAGCTTTAGATTAAATCTTACGTTTAATAAAAATTTAAAATAATACAAGTTGACTTAGAATAATAATCTTAATATTATCGATTATAATACGAGGTTGCTCTGAGCGTACTCGTGGAGGTTTCCTCAAGAAAAGCCATCGAATACATCAATGCACCGGCTTTTATACTCGCTGGACCAAGAGTTTTTCGGCGGTTGGAAAAACGGCGAGATAAATTTAGTCCAATCAGAGCATTTTCTCAACACTACCCTTAACCTTCTAACATTACGTAAGACCGCGTAGGAGCACAACTGCGGAGGGAATAGGTTACCCGTCCGCCTACGCATTTTATGTGAAAGAGAGAGAAAGTATATTGTGCGAGAGAGAGAGAGAGAGCATTATCTCTCTCTGTCTCTGTCGTTCTTACTGGTAAATACGTCAGCTTTCTCTTTCTTTCCCATTTACAATTTGAAATTAAATTTTAATAATAATTTTTACTAAATTACATTACTTTAATAGTTACAAAACTAAAAAATAATAATCAAACTGATATTTTTGTATTTAAAACTATAATTATATCTAAAATAAAGTAATTATATAAAATACTTTAAAAAAACGTGAATATGTTAAATTAAATTTGCTGGTACATAGCTTAAATTAAAATACAAGTTAAGTAACGCGTTGGTGCATTATTAGAATGGGTTTTAACATAAGGTGGTTGACATATTTTATTGTTCCTTACGGTTGGCTCAAGTCATTAAGTTTATTATATAAAAATATTGTGTGTCTAATGGATACTTTTTGAACGTTTTGTTCGTAAGCCATCGTCTATTTTTTTCTATTTGTCAAGTGCTGGGCGCACATGTATTCGGGATAAGCGCGCATCCAAAGGAAAATTTAGCCGAGATTTTTCTTTTTTACCAAATTTTAATACGTTTTGGAAAAAAAAAAAAATTTTTTTATTTGGCTAGTAACATAACATAACATAACATAGCATAACATAACATTAATTATTACAGCAAGTTTATTCAAAGATTTTTTAAATATTCTAACATCTCTATTATTTCAATTTCAATTGAGATAATTAACATAATTAATTAAAATTTCTTGGAAAATACCGAAATCATTTTATTATCATACCTTTATTTTCTGATTCTGACAATTAATTTTATATCGTTTAATTTCAATATATATTTCTATTTTATATGCGGATACGTGTAGACTTTTGTTAAAAATTATATTTGTAATTCGTGTTACTAAAATTTAAAATTTTTATTTACCTATTTTCAAAAATATTATTTCTTTTGTATTTTTAATACATGTATAGATAAAAAATATTTTATTGTTTGTTGTATCTTTTATTATTTTAAAGAATTTTTGATAATTCTTGAAATCTTAATTTGAAGTTACGAATTTTTTTTATAATTATACGATCATTACTACGATAAATAATATATTCAATAATACTTTTCGGTGCTTTATTAAAAAATATTGCGTTCGAATTCTCGAAACTCGAATACTAAACATTTATAGTGCTATAGTAATGTCAGCAACGTAAAATTACTGTTAGCGTTATTACCAATAGAGTGAATAGATAAAGCTGTTTTATTGTAAAGAACCTTTTAAATGCTTTTAGGTTTGATGCCTTTCGATGGCAACAATACAGCTAAATATTAATTCATAATTTTTAATGTTATTCTCATTTGATGAATATCTTTTACATTTGAATATTGTAAATTGGATAAAGTGTCGAGTTACTAAAATAAAAAAAAATGAATAATGTATTAAATTATGTCATTTATTTTTATTAAATTTGGTATATCGATCCCAGTTATATTTATTTAAATTTTATCTATTTAAGGTAATAAAAATAATTGCAGATAATTACAATTTATTATTTCATTAAAAATATAAACATTTTACCTTTAATCAATATTTAATTTTTTTTAGAAATTTTTGTATACTATATTTTTAAAACAGTTTAACTTGATGAAGAATGCAAATTTTAATGCATTTGATTTTTTAATTCTATTAGATTAAAACAAACACTTTAAAGGCTTATTAGGATTTTTCGCCCATAGAAATTTTTACTTTTTTAAAAATTATTGATTAAAACTTTTTGATTTAATTCCATATTAGAATTGAGATAAGCTTACAAAGATTTTTATTGTATAAAAATATTTTTGAAGTGCATGAAACATTTAATATATTAATGTACGCCTAAAAAGGACGGAATAATTTTTATAATAATAATTATTCCTCGATATCAATTAAAACGCAATTAAATTAAGAAATTGGAATATTAATAAGTTTTTGTGTTTTAATTTCTTGCTATATATGCTTTGTCTGTCCTAACCTTCATCATAATTATTCCAATAGTATTCTGTACGTTACACAATTCTGCGATTTCAATCTGTGCATTGTTCTAAATTTCACGGTAATTTTGTTTTGATCCTAATACCTTTTAGAATGCTCTATTCCAAAAGAGTATAAGATTATTTTTTTATATTTGTATAAATGTAAGCAGGAAACGAAATTGATAAGAGAAAATTTTTAAGATATTATATTTTTATTACATTTTTTTTCATTTTTACGTATGATCACCTGATAATGTCGACTTTTTATCTTTATATTATCATCTTAATTTATGATCGCCCATATATATATGCACATGTAAAGATCTAGAATTCTTTTTAAGGGGGGGGGGGGGGGGGGTAAGGTTTTAAGGGCGAAAAAAAGGCATATTTTCATTATTTTTTTCTGGAGATATGAATAATGTTGGTTTATTTATTTCATGTACACGTTATAGTATAACATCTGTAGTATTTTTGGAAAAAATTTCAATCAAAAATATCAATAAATAAGTCCGTGACAGCGAATCTCCGGAGACGCTTTGACAAAAAGTTGTTATGCGGTGAACTTCATAACTCGTTACCGGATCATCTGAAACAAAAAAATCGAAATGCGTTTAAAAGGTGATAAGTTTTTCTAGGTAGTCAGAGAGAGTTTTTTTTTAGATTTTTTTATTTTTGGCAGCATTTGAAAGTGAAAAACGCGATTTTTGCTGAAAAAATTTCCGTGAATTTGTTATTATAAAATGGAATAAAATGGTAAAACAAAAAAAACTCTCTCTGATTACCTGTTGATTTATGTGTAGAAATAGTGTTCAAAATTGGAAAGAATCGGTCAAGTAGATTTTGAGTTATAATGTTCACGAACTTTAAAAATGACGTTTTCGGGAAAATCAACTTAAAGTTTCTTATACTCACAAATCGAGCATGAGGGCCGGTCGCTTGAAACGCTGTATCTTTATTAGTTTTGCTCCGATTTACTTGGAATTTTGACACAATATTCTCGACATGTTGTGCATTCAGAAAAAAAAATTAAAAAAAATGCAAAATAAAAAATTTTAAAACCTTACCCCCCCTCCCCCCCCCCCTTCCACCCCTTAAGAAAAATATATGTGACAGGCCGATGGACGGTTGAACGAATGATTTTATAAAGGTTTCGTTTTTCCTTTTGAGGTACAGAAATCTGAAAATGAATAAATTTATATTCGTGTTATAAAATCAATTCTATAAAATTATTATCGCGTTTGAAAATGTCACGCTGTAGGTATGTAATAAAAATTATCGAACAATTTTTCATTTCCTAAGCGGCAATGTCTACTAGTTGTATTGATAAAATTGCATGACATAATAGATTTAGAAATAATATTTAAGATTCTCTTAGAAATCTTATTTTGGAACTGAAAGACTATTTTGAGTATATTAGTATGAAATTAATGACAATGTTTATTCAACTTTACAAAAATATTCTTTATCTTGATTTTATCCAATTTAAACGAGTAATCATAAAATTTGAAAATTACATAAATATTTTTATTAAGATAATTTCGGCATATTTTTGAAAAGTGGATTCGTAATAATGTCTGTTAAATTTGAAATAGTATAACAGCGAATTATTTAAAGATGTATTTTAGTAGCATGTTATTACAAACGTGTTATTTATTAAATCTAGTCATAGTTGTCTCCCTTATTTATTAAATCGATTTTTCATAATTAATTTTGTTCTAATAATTTTTAACGGTTTTAACGACATATTTATAGTGGTATGCATAAAATTGAATGGCTTGATTTACATCTACCAATATTTTCATTTCTTTAGTATTATATAAAAGATATATAATTGGGCTTTAAAATTCAATATGAAAATTTTTTTTTTAATAATTCAATAATTATATAAACTTATGCTTATGTATTTTTACAATTGTTTTAAAATTTTATGAAATACTATATGTTAATATTTATTACCTTTCGTTTTGAACACATCATTTTTAAGACGTTTTTATCTTATAAATATTTTATATTATAGTTTTCTCAAGACAACTTATTAAAAAATCTGCGTAACAAATTTTGCTATTTTTATGTTAATTTTACTAGTTTGTTACATAAGTATGATAATTTGAGAAATCTATGGTGTAACATGTATCTACACAATATGAATAACAGCGTAATAACAGAAACTTTAAAATAAGTTTCAAGTTCTATCTGTAACTACTTGTTCTTTATTACTATTTATTTTTTTTTACATATACAATAAATTCTTACACGACCAAAATCAGGTGTAGAAAATTGTAACTAAAGAAATTCAAGCAGAGTACTTACTAAAAGTACATTTTTTTATTGAGAAATTGTATATATTTAT
Organism: Chalcis sispes; assembly: GCA_949987625.1. Taxonomy (NCBI): domain Eukaryota; kingdom Metazoa; phylum Arthropoda; class Insecta; order Hymenoptera; family Chalcididae; genus Chalcis; species Chalcis sispes. The sequence continues at coordinate 21,908,956 of OX465094.1, forward strand.
ATATTTTTTACACAATTTATACATTTTACATTTAATTTTAAAACGTTAATATTTTTTACGTTTTTAATAAAATTTATAATAATTCTATTGAAATTCTTAATCCTTTTGTATCCAAGTAATTTTATGACTTGAAGTTCACTCGCCTACTTGCTTTTCTCATTTATCTACATGCATTAAAGTTTATGATTATTCGAACGATAAAACTATTATCAATAAGTCTGAATATTATACACCGTGAAATTTCTTACCGATATAAAATTTTTATGTCACTATGGTCGTAAGATTTAGTTATGTAAATAAATAGTTTTTAACAATTTTTTGTTTACTTTAAATAAATCATTTTTAAAAATGAGTTAATTCCTCTGTAATTGTCAAAAATGTAACTATAATTTTTATAATAATAACAAAAATAAATAAATAAATAAATTAATAAATAAAAAATAAGAAATCATTGAAATAATATTATTTTATACCAGAAGGCCTGGCGAAACATTTTTGCTGCTTTTTCAAATGTAAAGGTACTTACTGAAATGATAATATTTATTTTATATTTTTTAATTTGACATTAAAATTTTATTTTAAACTGTCATGTGAATTTTGTTATTTTTACAGCACTACGCTTATCTTTGCTTTAATTTAATAGATTTGCCTATATTTTTAGAAAGCAAATCTATAGCCGAATAATTTCTATTTAATTAATGAATAATTTTCTTATTTAATTAATGTTTGACAAAGTTTGATATACAATTATTTTAATCGCGAATAATCATGCTTAATTAATTAAAGTATAAATATATATAAATAACTTGATTAAGTGACGCTCCATTACAATCTTCTAACAGTGATATTATTTTATCAACGTTTAAAAATAAATATAAATGAAAAAAAAAAAAAAAAAAATTTAGTCACAGCAATAATTATTAATAAGCATTTTGTACTTAATGAATTTTCAACAAATGAAAAATATAAATTGAGTAAGTAATTAAATAAAATTTCAATTTTTATTGAAAAACTCCGAAATAATATTTACGTTTACATAAACGTTGAATCCTTTTATTAATTTAATATTTTAAATTACATATAAATGTACATTTAAATGCTATATATAAATTATATAATTTCAAAATTGTTAGTTGTTCTAAAAAATACGTGTAAACGTTAATATTATTATTTAAATAATTATTAAATTTAAAAGAAATTTTAAAGTAAAAATTATTTACGTTTCTTATATACAGAATAACGAAACGTATTATTAATCAAAATTCATGTATAGTTGTGAATTATATTACTAATGAATTAAGAAATTATATTTTGAAATTTATTTTTTAATTTAAACACGTAAGTTTTAATAAATGGTATCAGATTCGTAGTTCTATTTGTATTAAGGTCGAATCTATTAATATGCTTAAGAAGAATTAACCAGGATATTAAAATAGTAATTACATAAATATAAATTAAAAAATTTATAAAGAACAGTATTTTTTTGGAACATTTATCATTGTTTTTATGAGAGAAAAATCTTAATTTTATAGTATTTAGTGCAATATAAAAATTTATGTGAATTCTTAAATATAACGTTATACATAAAACCATATTTTATAATTACTTTAAGAAAAAGAAAACGTTTAATTGTTAATAAAATAAATTCAATAATTTTATTTAATTTTATTTAAAATTTGTGATTCATATATATATATACATATATATTTTTTTTTAAATTCTATTGCACTTTTTATAAATTCGCCGATTACTTCTATAATGTACTAGTAAAAAAAAAAAAAAAAAAAAAAAAAAAAAAAAAAAAAAAAAAAAAATGGGTCACGCTATATGTTACGCTTTGCGAGTTTAAAAATCAGGTTTGAGTACAACGTTTATGGTGCTTAAATGTGTTAGTGTGATACCGGCGTCTGAATATCGGCCTTTGTGGCTACACTCAGATCTGTGGTACCTCTGGTGAACGTCACTTGGCCAAATATATATTGTGTATTATTGAATGGCAAATTGTGATTGTAGTTTATAGTGATGTTGAAAAACACGTTGAAAAATTTTTCATAATTGTTTTTCTTTTTAATATATTAGAAAGATTATATATATATATATAAAGTAAAATTTTCAATATTTCTGATTAATTGTGAATGAAATAAGTGATTTTATAATTGAATTCGATGAACTTACAGGCAATAGTAGCAGGTAAAAATGCAATAAAAATATTTTTTTTTTTTTTTTTGTATATTATGAGAAGCTTAATATTTTAGAATTCCCGAGGATTATTTACAAATAAATTTATAAACATTTAAAGTTTTTAAAATATTGCTAAAGTTATTGTAAAAATTAATTTTTTAGCAAAACAGTAAGAGTTTCAATAAATTATTATTGAATAATTTTTAAATTAATTATTAGTGTCATAAAAGGTATATGATTTTTTTTTACAATGAAAGTATTAAAAATAATACAAATTAAAAAAATACGGACAGTTTAAAAATGTAATAAAGTAACACAAAAAATATTACGTATAATATTTTTCAAATTCTATAATTATTTATTGAATTGAAACAACAATTATTTATTGAATTAATTTAATACAATGTTAATAATAGAATTATAAGCTAGCAAAATTTGATATTTATGTATACAAGTAGCTGAAATGCCTTTTTTTTTTTTTTTAATTTTTATATTTTTCTACATTTTTTAATATTTTCGTCTTTATAGTTTTGAAAAAAAAAAAAAATCCGCAGTTTTTTTTATCTTTCTAACAATTCGCTTGCTTTAAATTTCGCGCAAAATGTGTTTGCGCGAATATATATATATATATATTTTTACAGCGTTCGTAACTCTTGGGAATTTCCAATAACCTTGTGTGTCTTTAAATTTGTAAATGTAATTTTTGTAGTTTTGAAAGCTTATGTGCCTATACACACGTGCGCTTTTATGTTTATATGCGTGTTCTTTATTTTAGAGTTATGATAGATTTGAATCGTCTTTAACTTTTACAGTTTTTTCATGACGAGAAAATTTTTTTTTATTATTATTGATATATTGTTAAATAATTTTCGATACAATCGCGAATAAGAATATGTATTATTATAATGTTTTTAATGAAAATTTTATGTAGGTGTATTTTATGTAAAGTGTTTCAACCTGAATAACCCTGTGCTCTTTTACCTATAGAAATAAAAATTGTTCTCAAATAAAGAAAATTTTAGAAGTTAAGTTAAATATTGCTTAGAGATGTATAAAACCTTGTAAATTCTCAAACTTTGTAAAACTAAACTTGACTTTTTTATATTGAAGAAATTTAGAGAGTTTTAATGATTAAATTATTTGAAATATTAAAATAAATTTAATTTTTTTATAACAAATTTTTAAATAATTAAATAATTAGAAAAAATGAAATAATAAATAAAACAAACTACGGATGCGAAATAAGTAAAAAAAAATACTAAGTCATAAGAAGATATTTTACATACAATCAATTATATGAAATATGATATAGCTTGAAATATAATAAGCTATGCTGATTAACTTTTAAAATGCATATCAGTTTTCTTACTGAAACGTAGTTTTCAAGATACAACGATGATTTTATTGAGATAATAGTAAGTTACAGTATAAATAAGTTTTTGCGTCGATTTCACATTAGGCATTATTTAAATACTTTTATCTATCATATTTATATATCTATCTAAGACAGCTTTAAAATGGTATGCATATATAGTACGGTAGCATTAAAATTTAGGAAAAACGATGCTTGTCAATAGTTCACTAGTTGCATTTAATGCTTTTAGGTAGTAGAATTATGGAAAGTCAAGAGATTAGTGTATCTTAAGATTGTAAAAAATGAACGATTAACAACATTATTATAAAAATACTTTATTGCACGTTCATTTTTCCGATGCACTTTTGCACTGTTTGGCCAAGTGTGAGATAGTTCATTTGCTTCAAATAGTATTTCTATTTTTTATAGGCTATTTGACATTAGTTTATTCATAGTTTAACATTGAAAAATATTAATTTTATCTTTAAATAATATACGTATATTGCAAATTTAGGTTAATAAATATAAAATATTTTTTACCGTGAAATAAATAAATACAATTAATACAAATTTAATAGTAAGTAGAAAATTGGTAACAAAATTTTAACTTTTATAAAATTTTATATAAATTTAAGCTGTCAACAAAATTGTAAACAACACATCGATAATATTCGTTTTAAAATTTTCTAGAGTTTGCATATTTATAATAAATCTAGTGGGTTTTTTTTTTTTTTTTTTTTTTAATCATCTCTAATACATAATTGTACATTTTATAAATATCCCTTTCTTGTACGTATTCATACAAAACATTTAAAAATAATACGAACTCTTGTTTTACAGTTTAACTTTGTTATTATATTTTGATAAAGAGTACTTGACATAAGTTTGTTTTAGCTACATTTTATTTACATCTTCAAAAGCTGAGGTTTTCAAGAAAAAAGTTAATGAACTTAATACTTATTTGAAAAGCCTTATAAATCCCTATTTAGAAATAAGAATCAAAAACATACATCAAATTAGACGAATAACACAGTAATAAATTAGTCATTTTCATCAAGCCAATTCTCCCATTAAAAAATAAAACAAAACAAAAAAAAAAGTAAATAAAAAAAAAATCGTAGTAAAAACTAAAATAATTAATCTTTAATCTTTTCCATATTCCAGAATCGCCGCTGGTGCGCTCGGGCCGCAGTGACAAAATCGTGACGCTTCAGGACGATAGTTCGGGCCGGTGCAGCGACGGTTCGCCAAGGGCCCAGCATCCGTCCTCCTCGTCGACGTTCGTGGGTACGACGAGTGTCGGGGAGCCCGATAACGAGTCTCAGCAGCAGCAACAGCAGCATCAGCAGCAGCAACAATCGCAGCAGAGCGCGGATAATCAGGATGGAGCACCCGCCGGGATCCTGCAGGACGAGGGCGCGAGACGCCGCGAGCTCACTCTGCGCCAGTACGCTTTCTTCCAGCTGCGGCTACATTTACGGAGAGGTGCCAATCTCGTTGCGATGGATCGATGCGGTGAGTTCGCCTCGCTGGCGCCCTGCTTTTCTACCTATATTTCGGCCTTTGTCGGTGCGTGTGTGTGTGTGTATGCGCGCGCGTGGTTAACAATCGAACAACTCTCCCGACGCGCGCGACGGGAGTCTACGTCTGTGATGGGATTGCTTTGTATTTCCGTTTCGCTCGAATGTGGATATACTCGTACTTTTGTTGTACTATATGAGTATATCCATACATATATGTGTACATACATGTATGCTCCCGCGAATCCATGCGTTTGCTCGCTATTCCCATGGTGAGATATCCAAGAGCGATAGGCGTCTTGGAGTCTATGTTACATAAACGCGAGTGTGAGCAGGAGGAAAAATGACATTCGAGAGAAATGTATCTACACTTTCCGTATAAAATGAAGGCAGAATATTTTTTATTTTTTGATTTTTTTTTTCTTTTTTCGTACGAAAAATTTCCTGCTATATATTTTACACGACAATGGATTAACGTTTATATATAATTTTAATAGTTTCGATGAAACGGCATCGATTGGTTGAATAAATTTTTCACCGGATCAATATTTTTAAATTCGTAACGTTTTTTAATTCACAAAAAGTTCTTCAATTTTTATTTATACAGGTCAAGCTGTTTCATCTATCTTTTTTTTTTTATTCGTACATACATTTTTAAAAGACCTCATTCTTTTTGTACAAGTTATTTTTAGACTATTTTGTGAAATGTTTAGTTAAATTAATGACTAAAGTCAACTAGAACCATGTAAGTTTGCATACGTGATCGTTAAAATTTTATATTTTTTAAAAATTTATAATTTAATTATATTTTTTTATTAAATTTTTCTTTATATTTTAATATAATATTCTTTATATTTTAATTACAATATTTAATAGTTTTAATAACAGAATAAACATAACAAAATAAAATTATCTACACGAACAATAATTTACAAAAAGTTATAATATATCAAGATTACAATTTTTTTTGTTCGCTTGCGTTGTATGTAGCGAAATTTTGATTTAGAGAGTCATAATCCGATAAACGAGAAAAATCAATAATTCTCGTATTAAAGTAACATAATGTAGAACAAAAAATTGAGTTATCTTTTGTAATTACATCTTTTTAATCTTGTTTCTTTATGGATTTTCAAATTTTGCTAGAATTTCAGATAATAAAAGATCAATAATTGGTAAAAGTAAAGAAATATATGAATATGAAAAAAATTTATTATTAAAGTTTGACTTTTTAATAAAAGAATTATTTGTTGAAAAAAAATTAAGGAAACTTTACTATTTAACTTTGCTATTTAAAAGACAATGAAAATAAATAAAATAAAATCAACATTATCTGAATAAACTTTACAAAAATTTTATGCTAATTATTATAATATTAAGCTATAATTTATTAAATATTTTATTGAATTTATTTTATTTAGTGAAAGAAATATATATATGAAAAAAAAATTAAAATAAATATAAAATTTGAAATAAAAAAAAAAATTTAGTATTTTATCTGGTATCAAATAATTTATTAGCTGTAGAGCAAAAAAAAATCAATCAAATTTTTCTTAAAATAAGTAACCTATCATATTTGCTTTATTACAATTTTTGGGTTTATATCACTTTTACACTTTTATTAAATATTTAATTTTAATAAAGAATTTTTCGTAGATTATAATTTTATTAATAAATAATTAAAGCAGTCGAAGTAGCTAAATAAAAAAAAAAAAAATCAAAATTAATAACTGATAGATAAAGATAAAGAAATTGTAATAATTAAGCATTTTTATTTTATTTTTTAAAACAATAACAATTCAATATAATTTAGATTACGTAAAAAAATATTAATTAATAAAAGTATTTAATATTATTGCATATAATTATAAAAATATTTACTGTGTAAGTATTTCTTAGAATATTTTTTGAGAAAAAAGAACAATGTACGAATTAAGATACGCATACAATTAACGTTAATTTTTTTATTTATGAAATAAATTTAATAAGAAATAGTATTAAAAATATATTGACATTTTTGTTATTTATATTTAGGAGCTAGCGATCCTTACGTGAAAATTAAATGTGGCGGTCGTCTACTACATAAGTCGCGCACAGTACATCGAGAGTTGAATCCAGTATGGGATGAAAGTGTCACCTTGCCAATCGAAAATCCATTCCAGCCTCTTAATTTTAAGGTATATCGAGTATAAGATAATTATAATGTCGTTTATTATCATAATTAAAATCCTTAAAATAAAAAAAAATAAAGAATATATTTTAAAAAAGTGAATAAAATAAAATAAATTAAGTTGCTTTATTAATATGAAATATTTATTTACGAATTCACTCATTTTTGTATTTTTTTATTTGTACGAAGTTGAATGTTTAAATAATGATGAAATAATAGAAAAAGAAAGACGGATCAAGTTTTTAAGACTCGAGTCACTTCTCTTCGTCAAATATGATTGATGAGAGTTACCCATCAAGTTTATGTATGGGTGCGTTTTCACCGATTACATTTTACATACCATATTTTTCTTCTTTAAATTTTTAATTAGACGTAGATATCGCTGTAAATTAAGTTTATGTATACAAATTATAAAATTATTTCAAAATGTAAAATTATTTTAATTTTTTGGCAATTTTTTTTTTTTTATAGGTTTTTGATTACGATTGGGGTCTTCAGGATGATTTTATGGGAGCAGCAAATTTAGATTTAACGCAATTGGATTTAGGACATCCTCAAGATATCTCATTGGAATTAAAAGATCCTGCCAGACCTCGACAGCATCTCGGCGAAATTTTTATCACCGCTACGCTTTGGCCAAGAAATCAACAGGAAAAAGAACAGGTGATATTTTTATCACACACATATATAATATTTAATCTATAAACAAATTTTAATTATTATTATTTATAATATATTTATAAAAAATATTTATAAAGCTAATTTAAAATTTAGATAATAAATGATAAAGTATAAAAATTATGCGATTAAATTTTATGAAATAATCTTGAATAATGAGAATAATAATATTTAATTACGCGTTTTAATGATAAAATAAATCTTAAATTTTTTCAAAGTATCGCAGTGTAAAAATAGCCAACGTTAAAAAGAGAATATATATATATATACACACGTATCCAAATAAAATGATAAAGCAGGGAAAAAATTATTTACGTATACAACCTACCGCAAAACTGTAAAATGCTTCATTAAATAATTAAATCGAAGTAAAAGCAAAATCTATGCAAAAAGGGCGATTCTGATGATTAATTTTACCAAGGTTTAAAGGCAACGCCGAGGTATTAATATTCCCATATCGAGCACAGCTACAAAAGCTTTATTATCGCTTGTGGATAGCTTGAAAAGAGAAAGAGAGAGAAAGAGAGAGAAAGAGAGAGAAAGAGAAAGAGAGAGAGAGATAGAGATATGCATATAAGGGGTAAAAAAAAAAAAAGAAAATGACCGGTGCAACAACGGGGCGAGTTGTTGTGGGTGAAGGTATAATTGAGGTTCATTCAAGCGGAAGTGCCTCTGCCGCACGTCACGTAAAACTCGCGAGCGCTCGCTTCATTATTTGTGCGTCGATTGTGTGATATCGTTAAGAGGGTAAGCCAAGTTGTTTTGCAATATGCATATATGCTCGTGTGAACGATTTATCGAATTGAGTGTATTTTTTTTTATTTTTATTATTATTATTATTATTATTATTATTATTATTATTATTATTTTTTTTTTTTTAAATGAAAGTGCTTGACATTACCGTCGTTAAATAAATAAATAATTTTCGCAGCACACTGTTGCCTTTTTAATGTAATCTTTTTTTTGTTGCTCTTATGTATTTATAATATACTAAAAAAACAGTAAGTACTCGACAAATAAAATCAAAATTAAAACATTATTATTTCAAAAGTTTACATTTTTTAAAACCTATTTACCTACTTTGACTTCTTAAAATATGAAAGATGTTACGAGTTTTATGATTTGTTTACTGAAGTTTTAAAAAATGTTCAAAGTTTAATTAAGATGAATAAAGCTTGTAAAAAGGTTGTAGTTTTAGCGATTACATCTAACTTGATAAATGAATATAAATGACGGGAAATTCGTTTATAATATAAATTTTCAACTTTTTTTTTTTAGACATCGCTATTTCTAAAATGGGCGTTACAACGTCGTTTTCTTAAAAATTTCAAATTTCCTATGCGTCAAGTAGAACAGTTGCATATTAAAAAATAAAAAAAAAATAAAAAAAAAAAAATTTGAACACAAAGAAGAGAATTGATCTAAAATTACATAAAAGTGAAGTTTGATCTAAAAGACTAAAAGTTATTTTAAAACCATTAAAATTATACTTTTTAAATTTTACCTCAAAACACAATAATTATAACGTAGTTATAATTTTCGATGATAAATTGTAGTTGCAAAAGTTATTTATCAAATAAAAAATTTAAATTTAAATATTCCAATACATATTTAATATGTTTATAATGAATCATATATAAGTATGTTATATACATGGATGTAATTCTTCTTATCAAACGTTATATATTCTTAGGCAATAAAAATAATTTGCAAATTAGAATAATGTTTGCGTTTAAAATTAAATCTAAACCATCAAATTTGAAATTTTATTTCACTATTTGGAATATATATATATAAGTCTGTATAATATCGACAAATCTACAATATCAACACCGGATCAAACTTTCCTTAAAAGCCTATGAAAATTATTACTACGCTTTTTCTTAAAACTCACTTGTATATAATATAGGTATACCAAAACAAGGTCGAAAATTATAATTGATTGAACAGGCAAAACAATAGATTTGTGAATCTCGTATTTCTTTCATTTTTCACATACCAGGCACTCTATTATTCAAATAGATACGCAATATAATGTATTGATTATTTTTAGAATCGCAATTTATCTTATCAAAAAACTGAAGCTTTTAGTAGGTAATAAATTTGACATTAATCTTCCTCGTTTATCTGTTGAAAAGGTCTTGTCACAACATGTCCAACAACATGTGAACGTTAACGAATAAATATCTAATCATCTCATGGAATTGAAACTAAAGATATTTGTTTGTTTGTTATTTATAAAATGTTACTTAAATGTGCGAATAAAATATAATTACATTCAAATGCTTCTTATGTTTTTAATAATAATCATTTAAATATTCTTGAAAAATTATTTATGCGAACACTATTATTTTGCATAGCTAATTTTTCACATAACACGAATAGATTATTCTATTATATTTGCATATAAAAAAATATGTTTAAATTAAATACGTTTGAATGCGTTAAGCCGATTGATTTTCTTATCGAAATAATCGAAAATTCGATACAATTATAAAATACAATAAATTATAGTATATAAAAGAAGGTTCGTTTTTCAAAGGTATACGGAAGTGAATAATTGATATTGTGTTGAAATTATGCATTTCTATTAAAACTTTATTTTATTTCTTTTTTTTTTCGATTCCATTAAAAGTGATGATGCATTTTCTTGTAACTTTACCTGTTACTTGAAACTTGTAATTTTCTTATAATTCTCTGTAAGAATAATAATACTTTTTACATTAAAATATCTAAAACTTTTATACGATTGATATATTTAATTTTTTTTTTTTTTTTTTTTTAATGTATAGTAATTAAAATGGTTCGATATATGTGAAAAATGAAATAGAAGTATTTGTTTTGGTTAATTATTTCTAATATTAACAAACATTAGCGCAATGCTTTATTACATCGAACTTAATATTATAATCAATAATTTTATAATTCGTAAAACTAAATAATAATTTAATAACTAATAAGAATAAAAAGAGAATGAAAAATTTATTAATAATAAAATTTTCAATTTCGAATAAATATTTTACTTTTTATCAAATCAAATATGGAGAAATTATTATTTTTCTGTATTACATTAACATATGTAGAAAAAACGTTTTTACTACATTTATTTCAATAAATTATTCGTTAAAATAATTCATAAATTAATGAACTTCTTTAATTTATTATTAATGATAATGATGACAGATTGTAGTATGGTGCCATGAAATTTAATAAAAAATAAATTTGATTGTACGTTACCAACACTCATACAAGTAACTTATACGTCGAAAAATATTTCAAAACGAAAAAAAAAAGATCAGTCCACGGCTATTTTAATACCGATCAAAAACAGGTGCATAATCACTCCCGGCGTGTCTAGCATATATGAATCATCGCGTAAAGTCTTCAACTTATGCATATTCATATACGTCGCTGTTGCCAACGCGATACATATACATAATATAAGTAACATTCATACAGTTCCCCTTTTCTGAAATTAACGTAGTTTTCAGGCGCAGCTGTTTCCCGGCTCACGTTTCTCGCCTTTCGTTAATTTATGAACGTTCGCGTACTATACATACACCGCGAGTTTTATAGCATAACGCCGCGGTAAAAAAAAAATTCGCGTCTGTGTATAAGTTACGCAATATAAAACTCGCGTTACGATGGATTGTATTTCCTCTGACTCTCGCGTTATGTATACATATATGTTTGCATCGAGGCGAGAAGCAAATAGGAAGGAAGAGTTAGAACCGCGATGACAGTTGCGTAAACGAACGAAAGCGTTAAGCGGCTCTAATTGACGCCGATCGATGTGGCTTTGCTCTGACTCTTTTTTTCTTATTTCTCTTTATATGTGTACCCATGTACTTCCACTGAGTGCTCGTAACTTTTTAAGACATTTGCCTTTTCCTTGTTTTTATATCAAACAAGATAAGAGATTGCTAAGGTATTTGTCATTCTTTTTGTTTTTCTTTTTTTTTTTTTGTTCTTTAATGAGATGGATTGGTTTTATTCTATTTACTTTGTAAAGATAAGATCGAAGTTTTAACGATTAACAAGATAAGTGTAAAATAGGTGCAAAAAGATAACGAATCTTTATGGTCACATTCGATAATTGTTAAAAGTTTGTTAAAATTAACAGTTAAAAGATGACAAAAACTATAAAATACGTTGGGAACGTTAAAAAAAAAAAAAAAAAATTGCCGTTATCGTTAGTAAAAGTAATATTAGCGCAGTTGACTAAATACGGAAAGTTCCATGGTATTACCACAACGGAAAAAAAGGTGAAAAGTTTGTTAAAAGAAAAACAAAAAAAAAAAAAAAACAAAGTTAATTTTTTGTATTTCCCAACAACTAAAGTGTATTATATATATGTACATGATTTTACTTTACTTTTACTTACTTCCTGTACATATAAATTTTTCGCATCTAAAAAATGTTCTAGAAACAAAACATTGAAAAAAAGAATCAAAAGCAACCTTTAATTAATGTTGGTTGTTTTATTTTTAAAGGATTGCAATTTTCGCAGATATATACATATAATTTCATAATAAAAAATAATTATTGTATGTTTCTCAAAAAAAGTAAGCTAAAAGAAACGACTCATGCTTTATAACTAGTATAATGTTGCAACTTACTCGATAGGTTTTTGCCTAATATCTCTATTAGTGCATGAGTAATGATCGACTAAATTTTTTATTTCTTAAACTTAATTTTATTTTGTTTACAATTTATAATGTCTATTGTTTTGTAAAGCGAATATTTTTATATTTAAATAAAATTATTCTTTGTATAAAAATCAAAGCGAAAGTTATTAATTGTACTTTTTACTTTAAATATTTTATTTAAAATTTGACGTTTGTTTTTATTATACTAAACTAACTATACGGTAAAGAAAGAAATATATCTAAATTCCAGAAAAATCTAATGTTTCCAATTCCATTATGCTCTTATAATAATACAACTTTGATCAATACACCATTTATCAAAATCTTCGATAAAAGTCAATTATTTATATAAGTGAATTGTAACGTTTTGCTAAAAAAAAAAGTTATCAGAATCGAAAAATGATAACGAACTTATAAAAATAAAAAGCAAAAAATGCAAAAGAATTGTTTCATAATGAGGTTCAAAATGTGCACGACAAACGTTCTAATCTAATCCTTGCAAACGACTTAAAGTCCACTCAACGACTCATTGAAAGATCTATTAGATCTTTCCACGAGTGACAAGTGCGCGGCGATTGCTTACAATAAATAACCCGTACTATATGTATACGTTTCGTATAAGACGATATATATGTATAGTCGCACCGGCGCGTAATAGTGTTTACAAGAAAGAGAGAGAGAGAGAGAGAGAGAGAAAGAGAGAGAGAGAGAGAGAGAGAAGGACAGACGTAGCTTTGGCTTCCTCTCGCGCTAGTAGTCAGCGAGTAAGTGTGAGAATCGTGAGAAAAAAGAGGAGTAGGGGAACGAAAACGAACGCACGAGGCTTTGAATAGGGATTTAGCCGAGAGGAATCGAACTTCGACGTCAGTGTTGAGTCGAGCTTGTTCTCGGCACTTGCTGGTGGTATTTTGTTTTTTATTATTCTTTTTTCTTTACCTTCTCTGTTTTATTCTTCGTTTTGTGCTCCTTAATCTTGGCCGATAAACCTTCGGCATGTATTTAATAGTGCCCGTATAGTTTTCCCGGTTATAGTTCTATATTTAGTTGCTTATATACATACACGTATACTAGAAACTCAGTGTTTTGTCGGTGTATGTCCAACCGGCCAGTACTTTCTTTATTTTTCTTCTTTGTTTATAACGTTTCCGTTGCGATTTAAGTGAAAAGAAAGAAGAGAAAAAAATTAGCCGAGGTTATTAGTGATATTTGAGAAGTTTGATGACGGAGAGTTTTTCAGCATTGAAATATCGGAAAGAACAGGATGCGAAAGAAACGGAAAATGTTGCGGGAGATAATCGTGAAGCGATTGGAAAATTGCACATAAATGCGGAGGATAAATCGATAAAGTTTAAAAACGAAGTTGAGTGAGTTGTTTTGCAGTGTTCAAAAATTTTTACATTAGCGGATATTTTACTATAGTTTTTATATGAAATTTGCCATTTTCATTTTCCTTTACTGTTTGACTTGAATATCACGGCTAGTTTTTACATTGACTATATTCAAATATTAACTTGTGTTCATTTATAAATTCAAATTAAATAATTAGATTAAAATGATATAATTAGATAAAATTGATTTCATCTATTACGAAAATCGCGACGCAATAGCAAATTTCTAAGTGTGTTGGTTCTATCTCGTAAAAAGAATACGTTACTCATTCGGTTAAAAATTACATTTCAGTAAAAACCGGTAATTAAGAAATTGTGTCTGTATTACTTTCGTCATAGATATACGTAATCTCCAATTGTTTCAATTACGAGAAACGTCATTTACAAAATAATCAGATATAAAATTTGACCTTACAATAATTCGTTTATGTTCAAAACTGGCATAGCGACGAAATTCATGGTTAATTTACTTTGATAAGATTTTATAATTCTCTTTTTTAATTTGAATTTCTAATTAATTCATTGAAAACACAATAAATTTTTTTAATTTATTTTACTTTATTATATTTATTATTCATGTAAAATTAAACGTCAACAATATGTTCAATAAATATTGAAAAATAGAACTTGCTATACAGTATGTATACGTGTACCCAGATAATTGAAAAATTGATATTTTAAAAAAACAACGGAAATTATGCAATAAATGATTATTCAGTGCTAAACATAAAAATTGTTACGCGAATGATTACTTTGTTACTCTTATAACAAACACATAATATTTTTATACAGTCGTTTGTTGACTAGCAGATTTATCGGCATATACTTTTAGATTCTACAATGTAATAGATAATACTATTTTTAAACTATTTTTTTTTTTTCATAAGCTACATATATTATAAATGTATAGATTTTTCAAAGTGTGACTAAAAAATTCATTGTAATTAAAAAAAATGAAATTTTAATCTAATTTTTTATGTAATTAGTTATAGCATAAATGGATTGTGAAATATTTATTTTTTTCAACATTTTCTGTTTTTTTTTTTTTTTTTTTTTTTTAATTATATCAAGAAATCAATAACTTTCAATCCTTAAATTATTTTAAATTTAATTATCGATTATTAATTGATAAATATTGATACGGTAATCTTTTATACTTACCATACTTTTTATTTGCAAGGCTATATTTTATATCTTCCCGCGTGAAAATATTTTTTAATTGTCAAAAAAAAAACTAAAAGAAAAAAAAATCATCCTTCACTTTCATTAAGGATGAATCCAGCTCAAGACAATAATACCTTATCTCAAAAATCGACAAGATCCTCCTCGTCAAAGTCATCTGCGACCGAAACCGAATCCACGAGAGCAAATCAATCGATCAGTTCCGAACGCGTCCTCGAGCGTTTGGCCGACGGTTTGCGTCATCATCCCGAGCTTTTGAATAATCAATTCGAGCGTTTAAATGCTGGAACACCGACGGGGGGAGTTACTCATTCGAACGAGAAAAAGTGTCAAGCAGCAGTCGCTGAATTACCGGAAGCGCCAACGTCGAGAACGACAAAGCTTACCGGAAAATCAGCGCGAACTCGCGACAAGTTAACCATGACCGCGCTCAAGTTATTGGTCGAGCGTAGAGTCGAACTCGTTGAAAAATTGCTGGAGGCTAGAGCCGAGAAAGCCTGGGAGGGGTGCCTCGAAAAGCGCCCTTGGCTACAGCCTATCGAAACTTGGATGACCGAGAGATGCAAAGCGAAATTAAAGGATATCGATGCGCGCAATCGGGGATACAATTCCGACAGCGAAATCAATGATTTTCCGAGAAAAAAGGACGCGAGAAAATTTAGAGTTGAGTCGTGTTTATTGCTGTTTTTCTTTTTTTCTTTACATTTATTGTTTTAAGATCAAATAATGTGTGCTACCGTTATTTTTAAATTTAACCGTATGATGATTATTTTACAATTTATAAATATTAAGATGATTATTTGATAGTGTTAAATAACGCGAGCATAAAAGCTTGATTGTTATATATATATATATATATATATATATATGTACGACAAAATTAAAAAAATGTAAAATCATCGAAATTATTAGAAAAAAAAATCAATTTAAAAACTATTTTTTTTTTTTACATCGTCGTATCTAAATAATGATTTTTCAATTAGAAAGTTTAAATATATTTTATTAAAAGCACTCAACAATTCTTCAACTTATTTAGTTAACAATCTTTAAATAGAGAACTTGCAAAACGCAGAAATCTAGTAAAAATAAGTTCTAAATGCTTTTTTTAAATTTAAATATTTACAGAAAGCTTAGATTTCATTAAGGTGTACGAGTAGAGACTAAGACAATTTAATATGTAAATTTAACTTCTTAATTAACGAATGTCTTCACCATAAGAATTTATTTATTTCTAAGTTCTGAATTGAATTTGTATGTTAAAAAAAAAGAAAATTTAGAAAAAAACTTAGAAAAAAATTTAGAAAACTAAATATTTTTGTTGTCAAAAAGATTTTTATTTGCAAAAACAAATAAAATTTCTCGTGTAATAAAACGCTGTGTACAATTAATTAGAAATTTTTAATTATAAATGAATAGTTTATCATAACGAGAAATAATACCCTTATACATATGTGCCAGATAATTTTAGCTGTTTGCATTGATGCTTCAACAATTTTGATGATTCAGCTAACACAAGTGACACTATTGATTTCGTGCTCATTAATAGATCGTGAAGCTATTAGAACGTCCTATTCATGCGTGTAAATTTCAAAAATTATTGATAATTTGATATTAATAGAAATTTCGAATATATATGTTAAATTAAATCAAAATCAACTGTCAATTTTCATTTTTAATAACGTTTTTTTTTTTTTTTTTTTTTTTTTTTTTTTATATTTAACGACGATATTTATTATAAAAGAATAGCAATTGAGAACAGATTGAATTCTTCTTAGAAGTTATTTTACATAAGCTTGCAAATTTTGATCTTTAAATCAATAAAGCATTTATTAATATTTCCACAAAAGCTTTTCATAAATTATCTTGATCTACAAGAAAATATTAAGTAATTATTCAAGGTAATAAAGTTTAAAAAAAAAGTCGACGCTTTACTATTCAACGACGTGTATTAGCAAGAGTAACGTAGCGCACATTTTTTGAGATATAAATGGGAAAGATCCGATCGGAAAGTCGTAAAATAACTTTGATCTATAAGGGCGCTCCAACTTTACGGAGAAAAGCGAAAAGCGACGAAAAATCCGACGTCGAAGTAAAGGAGATTTTGGAGACTTCGCGATTGGACGAAGATTCGAAGAATCTTAAAGGTTCGACAAGCTCGTTAACCTCGAAAAGATCAGACTCGATTTCGCTATCTTCGACACCTGCAACTAATGCCGTCATTGATGTGCCGGACGCCGATACGGAGAGTTCGGTATCCCGTTCCGATTCCCCTGACTTCTTCGACAAGATCAAGGAAAATTTTAAGGATAAAATCGAAGATATACACAGGGTACATTATTAATTGAAATATTCAAAAAGAAAATAAATATGCTTTGAAGAGCTTTATCAAATATTATCTTAAAAATAAATCTCTTTAATTGAAAATCTTTAGTAAATATTTTAATTTTATTTGATTCATTTCTATATTTAGCAATATTTTCTTAGAAAACGCGAAAAGTAGTTTTTAATTGTTGATTTTTCGAAAGTTTCTTCTAAAGTTTTTTCAACATTAGATTGTATATATAAAAAAAAAAAAAAAAAAAAAAATGTGAAATAAAGGATTGAATCTACAAATGTGACAATACTTTGTTTCATTTTTTACACACATCATTTAGTAATGATAGATAGATATTTGATGCTAATGTAATTTGAAGAAAATTGTGTATAGTAATTGTACGCACTAAGAATTGATAAACAGAGGAATAGTGTTGAATCAAGCAGTTTACACATGATTCGATATAATTTAAAATGTAAATAAATGAAACTACTATTGTATTCTATAAAATCTGCTTCACTGTAAATATCAAGAAAAATTATAAAAAATCGAATTAATAATTATAAGGTAATGACATTTTTATATTGCGGGTGGATAAATAAGTTAAAAACAGTCCGGTTTTACAATAAAATGTTTTTTAAGTTAAATTATTAATTTTTTTTTTTTTTAATATTAAAACAAACAAATTTTCGATTTATTATAAAATAATTTGAAAATAAATTATAAATTGATTTAAAACTTTGCAAGGTAATAAAATATTTCAATCTAAAAATCAATCGCAAATTAAAATTTTTATTTAACTTTTACTATTAGTATATTAACTCATAATATTAATTAATAATATTGATGCTAATAAAACATTTAATTCATTTTGATTCTTCTAATCATAATTTATTTGTAAAAATATTTTATAATCTATAAATACTAAAATCTGAACTTATAAACACTGAAAATAAAGTCTTTGGTTATAAAATACATTGTAAAACACAATGTAAACTAAAAACGGTATTAATAATAATAAAAATTTAATTTTAAACATAACATCAATAAATAAATCAGATCTATATTTTATTATGATATTTTGAATCATTAATATTTAAGTATTAATTGTTATACAAGTTGAATTGTAACTTACAATGGAATTTACTAATTTCAGTACTTTCAAAGGAGCAGTCGATTGGCAGACGTGAACCGGAAGTTAAAGTCACAGATATGGAGTTCCGTTGTAACTATTGTTCTCGTCGAGGCGAAAAATTTACTGCCTATGGACATCGATGGTCTTTCAGATCCTTATGTGAAGTTTCGGTAAAAATTTATGCAAACATTTATTAATTTTACACGAATCGTAAATTTTTGTACTGTAAACTTACCAATATTATTGTATATATGTATTATCAAGGAAGGCATAACTCTTTATGATATCTACGAGGTGTGGCAGAAAAGTAATGAGACTGATTTTTTATTTACCAAAGTTTTTATTTTTGTTCAAACATCAATGTTTATCCCCTTCAAAGTAGTTCCCTTGGGCAGCTACACACCGATGGAGACGTTGTTCCTTTTTTTGGTAGCAGTACTGAAAGTCTTCAACCGGTATGGTCTTCAGCATGTCCGTTAGACTTTTTTGGATGTTTTCTAAAGTCCCAAAATGACGTCCTTTGAGGACATTTTTCAGTTTAGGAAAAAAGAAAAGTCACAGGGACTGAGGTCAGGTGAATAGGGGAGCTGGGGAACCATAGGAATGCCTTTCGAGATCAAAAGTTCTGTGACGAAGGGGGCAGTGTGACGTGGGGCGTTGTCATGATGGAGCATCCATTTGTCTGCAATGCGTGACGCACAAAAAAAACACAACTTCACTAATAGCAGTAACAAAAATCACGTAGTTAACGGAAGGAGTTGAAACTCGCACTGAGCCATAAGAGGATACTGATACACGTGCAAGCGATCTGGCAACAGCGCGCTGTTGCCAGATCGCTCGCAGTGTTGCTAGTCTCATTACTTTTCTGCCACACTTCGTATAAAAGATTTATTGTCGCTCGTAAAATTAAATCGTATAGTAACTTTCTGTACGTACGCATAATTTTTTCGTAATTTTTGGATTATTAATCACTGCAATCATTTAAAAATAAAGAATCTTTTTTTTCTTATCAGTTTTTAAGATTTCACGATTACATTTTAAATGTAATTTTCGAAATGGAAAAAAAAATTTTTTTTTTCAAAATTATTTTTGTAAAATAGAAACTTTATAAATTTATTTAATTTTATAAGGGAACTTAAGTCGTTTAACTTTAAATTTAAGTTAAAAGATAAAATATCTTATTATACTTTTTTGCAAATTATCAATCAATAAAAAAAATTTAATATATTACTATTTTTACGGGATTTCACCCCCTAGAAGTTTTTTCCTACCGATAAAATAAAAAACGTGTCTCTTATTTTTCAATATACTACAACACACTCTAGTATTATCAAAATCGGCGCAGGATACTTCGGGTACTTTCCTTGTAAGACCTACTGTAAAAAAATTATAGACTATAAACTAGCAAGTAATCAGGTTAACATGACTTTTTGCATAATAATGCATAGCTGCAAGTTATACAACTCGCAAAAAAAACTATTAAATTTTTCCCATATCTATAGTTTCCCCTTCAAATTTAGCTTAAAAACTTATCATCTTATCTAATCGATACAACATACGCGCTCGTTGACATACACTTTTCTGATTTCGAACAAGTCCGAAAACCGTGTAAAGAAAATCATTCTACTTCGAGAAGTCCATTCGACTATCGTGAAATTCAACTATCGTGGAAAATGAAGAAATATCTTATTCAATGTAAACTTTTACTGAATAAATGCGTTTTTCGAAAAAAGTTATTTAATATAAATATTATTATAAAAAGTTATTTAAAATTATTTTGCTACGAGCAAATAAGTTTTGAAAATTTAATGCAATTGAAATTTTAATGCATTTTTAAAAGTTTAAATATTCAAATAACAATGATGTGTTTGTATCGGCAATATTATACAGCTATTTATACATAACTATTATACAAGAGATGTCTTGAAAGTTTTAGAAATTTTACTGTAATTTTTTTACTACGTTAATTTTAATCAGAATTATAAGATACAAATTTTCCGATGTAATCTACAATTAATTTAGTACGCTTATCCCACAGTGTAACCAATTTTTTTTTTTAATCTTAAGTTTTAAAAAAATTTAAGTTTTCCGCGATTAAAGTAGAGCTCAATTTCTAAAACTTAACAAAAATCTCTTGTATCTATAAAATTTATAACATTGTAGAGAATTATTGTCTTTACCGATCCACAGTTTGGGAACAGAAAAGTACAAGTCAAAGGTAGCGAACAAGACTTTAAATCCAGTATGGCTCGAGCAATTCGATTTACATCTCTACGAGGATCCGTACCTCGGCCAAGAGCTCGAAGTAACGGTTTGGGATCGAGATCGCAGTCATCAGGACGACCTGATGGGTCGGACCGTTATCGATCTTGCCATCTTGGAGCGGGAGACGACGCATCGTCTCTGGCGCGAGCTCGAGGACGGGGCGGGAAACATTTTTTTACTGCTGACGATAAGCGGAACCACCGCCAGCGAGACGATAAGCGACCTGGCGGCGCACGAGGAGACGGCCCAAGAGAGAGCGCACCTCGTACAGAGATACGCCCTGATGAACACGCTGCAAAGGCCCCGAGACGTTGGTCATCTAACGGTCAAGGTATTTTAAGCGAATCGAGCTTATGCATATATCTCAGTCTCACTCCCTCTCCCTTTACTCTCTTTACTCTCTCTCTCTCTCTCTCTCTCTCTTTCTTTGTGTGATTGCTCTTGAAAGGATTGTGAAACTGGAAGCGTACACGACTTACGCAATTTGTCAGGTTTCCGTCTATCTAAATACGCACACAATCTATAAAATGTTGTGTATACAAGAAAATAATACCTCCAAATAACAGACTGAAACTCAAGATGTTCACTATTATCTAGATAATTTAATTACCGTTTTTTTTTTTATTTTTTTTATTTTATTTAATTATAGAATTATTTACTTTACAAGTAAAACTCGTTAATTTTTGTTTTACACGCGCATTTATTTATTTTAACATACATTATTTTAATCACATAAAAATAGATTCTTTCACACGAAATAAAGATTTTTTTAATAACGACATTTTTTTATACTCAATATGTGAAATAATAACATTTAATTGATTTATTTAAAATCAAGAAGAGAAAAAGAAAAAATTTAAGTCCTTAAAGTAATTTTAAATATACCAATGACTTGGTAAATTATCGATAAATAAATGAAAAAAAAGATTTTAGTTAAAAACATTTTACTAGAAAAAAAAAAGTTTGAGCTTCAAAATATTTGTTTATGTACAATAATATTTATAAAAAATATGAATGGTTTCCATGGTGCAAGTTACTCTAACGATCGATGATATTAATTTTTCACAAATTAAAGCATATTTTTACGAATAAATTGATCGTTATTACTTTTAAAATTTAAATTATAATGAATATGTAAGTAATATTATTATTTGAAAAGGGATAGGTTGTGAGTTCGAGCATATTACATCTATACATACATAAATTTCCAGAAAAGTTAATGATTATTTTTCATACAACAGAGTACAATTTATGTCTGTACATGTATCCATAGATGTCTCTTGGAATTAAATAAATTTCATTCAGTATTTGATTTCATATAAAAGTTGTCGAATTATTCAACAATTTACTTAATTTGACCCTAAATTTTACCCTAAAAATATTCAGCATCCCTTATCTAAAGTCAACTGCTCGATCGAACGGCGAATAAAGTTTTGCACGCGTTATTCCTAATTGATATTTTCAGGTTTACCGAGCGCAAGGCCTTGCCGCTGCCGACTTGGGCGGTAAAAGCGATCCTTTTTGCGTACTTGAACTTGTCAATTCAAGGCTGCAAACGCAAACTGAATACAAAACTTTGGCACCCAACTGGCAAAAGATCTTTACTTTGTAAGTGCTTTTTCATTGATCACTATCACTTGAAAAACATTAAGAATATATTTGACTTTAATACATTTTGTTAAATGATTTAAGTAAAGTCATTTACTCAATGATTTTATTAAAATTAATTTTTTTTTTTTTTTTTTTTTTTTTTTTTTTTTTTTTTTTTTTTTTTTTTTTTTTTTTTTTTTTTTTTACAATAAAATATATTAAGAATTTATACAAAATTTAATATTACATAATATTAAACTGTTGTCGAAAAATTTCTAAATATGAAACAAGCGACGTTACAATATTAAGTGATATGCAAAAAAGTCTTGACATTTATTGAATCATAGTAATAGAACACTTCATACGTACTAGAATATTCGTAATGTTATATTTTTAACGTTTTAAACGTAAATCTGAAAATTTATATAAAAGTTTTTTTAGACATTGTTAAAGTATTTTTACAAGGTATTAAGGGCAGCTTACTATTGTTATAAAGCGCAAAAAATGAATTTTACAACAAAATTTTTTTACAAAATTATCGTGTAATATATTTTTAGCGTTGAATAACTTAAATAATGTAATCTCTGTGTATAAAGATTCATATGTGAAATTAAATATTTGAATCATAAAAATATATTATTTATTTATAAACTATTTGTATACATATTGAGAAACGTTTATTTAGCAAAAATTTTATATTCATAAATTAGTGATATGATACGGGTGTAATTAATTTTTATAAAAAAGTTATACTTATATATCGCTTTTAATCAATATCACGAATTGACTTCTAATTCTATTGCATATTACTAAAATTTAATTGTTAAATCGTCGTTAGAGAGAAATAAAATGAGTAACATAAGTATATACGAAGAAAAAAATAATCGATTTATAGCGTTAATGATAAAATAAATATATTTATAATTTTGTTTTTACGCTTCGAGTTGTTTAATTATTAATTTTGAACTCTTCTTTATCGTATCTTTATCTTTAATATGCAAGTATTTTTTATAATATTTTTTATAATTTTTATTGTTTTATAAAAATAATTTCATAGAGAAAATAAAAAATTATGCACAAGGAAGTCGTGTGGAATTTTTCATGTGTTACCAATCAAATCATTTTTGTTTATTTCGAGTGATATATACGGAGCATATGAAAAGAAGAAAGGAACAACTGTTACCTTTTATAATTCATTACTTTTCACATTTTATCTTCATTTTAAAGCTTAAGGTTCATTCAATCTACTTATGATTCAATTAGTATTAAATTGGATAATTTTAAAATTTAGTCAATATGAAAAGTAGCTTTTAGCCTTTAATTTTATGTAAACATAAAATTGAAAAATTTTATTTTAAAATGTTATTTTTAACTATTTTATTCTTAATTTATAATTAATTAAAACAATTAAGTTAGAATATATTTAAGTTTTTTTTTCAAATTTTTTCAATGTTCAATTTTGAATTTATTTACATTATCGTATAAAATTTTGTATAATTTTTATTTATAGAAACACTGACAGAAAACAGTTTTACTAGAAATGTTGTTATATTTCTTAAAAATGAACTTTAACATTTTAATATTAATATATTAAAAGATTTTGATATCACTTAAAAAAGCATCAGTTAGAATTTACAAAAGACAGATAAATTTGTTTATTTTTGTGCATTACATTAACTATGAACACAATGCCTAATTGATTATAAAGAAACGTTAATGAATTAGAGCATAAAAAAAAAAAAAAAAAAAAAAATCAACGCAAATTTACAGCAACGTGAAAGACATTCATTCGGTGCTGGAAGTAACCGTGTACGACGAGGATCGCGATCACAAGGTGGAATTTTTGGGCAAAGTGGCGATCCCATTGCTGAGGGTGAGAAACGGGGAAAAGCGTTGGTACGCGCTTAAGGACAAGAAATTGCGCTGTCGCGCGAAAGGTAACAGTCCGCAAATATTGCTCGAGCTAACTGTCATCTGGAATGTCCTACGTGCCTGTATAAGAACGTTGAATCCGAAGGAGAAAAAGTATATGGAGCCGGAAATGAAGTTCAAGAGGCAGGTTTTCCTCAGGAACGTACTAAGACTCAAGGCGATAATTGTTATATTCATCGACTTGGGAAAATATATACAGTAAGGATTTATGTATATTTTATAATTATATCAAAAATTTTTAAAATTGTTTATTTTGCGCGCATTAAATTCTTTCGATTAAATATTCGAAGGTTTGAAAATTATTAAAAATTATTAACAAATTTAAAATGTAAATGTACAAGAGTTTTGCTTCGATTGAATTGAACTTCTAGAATAATTGACATTTCACACAGCATTTTAACAGAAAATTTTTTAAAGTTTACTTTTCCCAATAACGGTTACAATGTACTGAAGCATTGTTTAAAAGAAATAAATTTGATCTGTAGTAATAATACAAATCTATTGATTTAAAGGATTTAAAGCACATATGCATATATCGTTATTTAAGGCGAATACGATACAGAATTATTAGCTTTTCCTATTTGCATGTTTTGTTTTATCAAAGAATTCTTGTACCATAGACAACGAAAACTTGTGCACAATTTCTAAATTTTTGTCATTTAAAATTGTAGAAGCTGCTGGGAGTGGGAAAGTAAGATGCGAAGTATAATGGCACTGACATTTTTTGTCGTTGGAGTTTACTATTTCGAGCCCTACATGATACCGACAATTGCGTTCCTTATTCTACTCAAGTATTACGTGGTATGAGATATATTTATATATGTATATTTATATGCATTAGTTTTAACAATGATTGTGGCATTAATTCCTCACTGCTATAACTTCCTTAAAGTATACCTTTTCTCTCACGACAATAAATAAATAATTATTGTTATTTTTTGTTCTCTTTTATCACGTTTATCACGTTGCACATGTATCTGTGCTTTTGTTTGCATATTTTTGTACAATTAATTTTTCACAATTTAATTCTTCACATCTTAACAATCAATTTTTTTTTTTTTTTTTTTTAATGTAAAATATCAAAGACTATTTATTAATTTTTTGTTAAATTTTAATTAACATTTTATAAAATTTATTAAATTTTTTATCACAGTATAATTTTGTGATAAATTCGTTTACAACTATTTTTATTAAATAGTTTTTCTTTAAATTTTGATTTATTAATGATAATAAAATTAAATTTTCAAGTTTCTTTTTCTAATATTTACTATTGATCATAATAATTCTGCTTATTGATTACATTTTTTTTTAATTTTAAGCGAAAAAAATTCACTTTAAAAAAAATTATTTGTTTTTTTCATAAAAAATTGCAACTTTTCGAATCGGAAATTTCATTTGCGAATGAAAATAAGAAAATATTATTTGTATAAGTAATACCTGCATCAATGTAGTTATCTAAATTAGTCTTTATTGATTATTAAAATTTATAGTCTTTATTATTTTGTACGTAATCAATATATTCTTAAAATTTTCATTTATCCAAAAATTAATTATCATTCATTTATAATTCTTATTATTTTATTTATTTATTTTGATACGATCCTTCCCTTGGTTAATTTTTTTTACATTGTATATAATAAAATTTATCACCAATATCTTTCATTGTAATCTACTCTCGATGTATCCAAAGTATTAAACGTGAGAGATAAGGAACGTTTTATTTGCTTCAATCCTTGCTTTGAAAACAGGTAGCTGTTTTGACCGGAGCTCCTCTTCCTCACCAGATGACTGTTCACGTTCAAGATTCGTCGGATCCAATTTCTGATGATGGCCCTCCGACTCCTGGAGACGACGATGACGATGAAGACGATAAAGATAAGGTATAATTTTTTGTATTTTAATTTTATCAGAAGTACCTTTTGTACAAAAATGAGAATAAACTCTAGTAATATTTTAATAGTGGTTGAACATTTCTCATTTAAAGTTTTTTTTAATTTTTATACATATGACAATTGTAATTGTTTAAAATTACCCTGGCGGAAAAAATAAATGGAGTTAACTGAAGAAAACTGTTTACAACTGAAGATAAATGTAGAAAAAGGTCTGAATTAAGACTGCATAAATCAATTAATATCAGTTTCCTTCAATTATTAAGTGATATATTCAGTTACCAAATTGGGGAAAAAAACATTTTTATAGTTTTCTTCAGTTATTATCTAATTAATTACTTCATCTTCAAAAAAATTTTGTAAAAAAAATAAAAATGAATACAATAACTATTAATAAGTGATTTTTGCAAAATATTATTCGAAGAATACAACTGTTATCTGCAGATTTCTACAGATTCCTTTCTTAATATTTTGCAATTTTCTGCAATCTTAATGTATACCTTTTTCTTCACTTATTTTTCATATTAACTATGCGCGTTTATTTTTTTCTGCTAGGGTAGTTAGATAATTCAATATTAGAAATTTTTCGTTATTAGGGAAGAATAGATATATGTTTTTAAGTAAAGTAATAAATACAATTGAATTTTTTTTTTTTTTTTTTTTTCGAATAGCTGCAATAAGCACATATTTTATGCTATGCATAGTAAAAAATATACAGTACATTTTACTTTCCTTCAATATTTTTAGTTATATCTGTATAAATTGGTAAATTTAAGTGCAAAAAATATGAAAAGTTTTTGCTAAAATTAATAATTAACATGATTGATTTATATATACATGAGACGTTTCAATGAATTCTTAGTACATTTCGGAGTCGAGTTTTATTTTTTGTGAAAATTTGTTAACTTTTAGTTTATATCAAAGTAAGATATCATACCAAGTATCAGCTCAAAATATTAATTTTTAAAAAAGTTATGCATATTTAAAAAAAAAAGGAGTAAAATTTATAAACTGTTATATCTCAAATACCAATTATCGAAATGACGTAAATTTTTTTTTCAATTACGCCAATAATATTGAACTTATGTATATAATTTAATACAACATTTTTTTACAAAAAGAAAGCTACAACAATTTTTTATAAACAAATTAAGTTTTTTAATCAAGGGGCATATACGATTTTCAATTTTTTTATGTCAAATTAAAGCCTAATCTTTCTTCTTTAATTTGGTAATAAAAATTTTCCGACATTTCAATAGAAAAAAATTAAATCCATTTGAAGCCGACGCTCGGTGCTTCCCACTGCGCCGCGCCGCATTTAATCTTATGATGGATGTATGCGCTGCATAATGCGGCTACTTAAGGAGCGCTTTGTTTACTTCTTTAAGCTTCTTCCTTATTTCAAATTACATTGATTTTTTTTCGTGGAATCAAAATTAGGATTTTAATATTCATTTTAACATATCTTATTTGATAATTTATATCTTCAGTGTCTTAATAAATAATATCTTGTTATAAAAAAAAACAATCCTTTTCTTTTCCATTAAAATGTCTAAAAATTTTTTTTTACGAATTTAAAGAAGAATGATTAGGCTTTAATTTGGCATAAAACAATTGAAAATCGTTGTATGTGCCCCTCGATTAAAAAACTTAATTTTCTTTATAAAAGATTGTTGTAACTCTTTTTTATAAAAAAATTTTGTATTAAATTATATATATTTTATAAGTTCAATATTATTGGCGTAATTGAAAAAAAAATTTACGTCATTCCGATAATTAGTATTTGAGATATAACAGTTTAAAAATTTTACTCCTTTTTTTTTTAAAACATGCATAACTTTTTTAAAAATTAATATTTTGAGCGAATACTTGGCATGATATCTTATTTTGATATAAACTAAAAGTTGACAAATTTTCAAAAAAAAATAAAACTTAACTCCAAAATGAACTAAGAATTCATTGAAACATCCCATATATATATTATATTGTATATAATAATAATAATAATAATAATAATAATAATAATAATAATAATATTTATATGCTGTTAATTTTAATAGGCCGAAAGTAACTTTTTCTACCAAATTTTGACACTAAGCGAAATATCAAAAAATTGTAATCTTTATTGTCGTCTTAATTCGTCAATTTCGTCGTCTCATTGTCAAATCGTGGCGCAATTGGAACAATACACATGTTTATTTTGTCAAAGAAGTTGTAAGGTACTATGACATCATTTTTTTTTTTTTTTTTTTTTTATATTTAAACATCATTTTTTTTTATTTTATTTAAAGGCGTATCTCTCAGAAGAGATATTAGCGACACCTTGGATACATTTTATTTGCAAAATATTTACAAGATTATATAATAATTATGGTTTAATATAATAAGTTTAATACATTGAGCTCTATGCTGATAGGTATTTTAAACGTGTTACATTCAGGTGGCTTTTCTTTTTTAAATAAATATTTAATGGTAAATATCGTGTGACCGATTATGATCTTTGATATAATAACCCGATGTCTTCTTTTACATTGTAATAATGGCATTTTTGAAAATACGTTCGTTTTAATTTTCTTTAAGGGGGTTGTCTCATGTTTGAGGTTAAATTTTGAAGGTTTTTAAAGATTTTTTTTTTTGCGGAAAATGAAATACAATATTTTTATGATAATTTTATGCTATTATTTTGCTTTAAATAATACAAAAAAAATTTTTGTTAAAAAAAGAAAACATGTTTTAACGGTATTTTGGTGAGGTAAAGTTGGTCTCTTCAAAAAAAAAGTAGACGGCTGGTCCCCCTGATTGTTCCTTTTGTAATTATCTGAAATCAAAATTCCAAAAAGATTATTATTCAGTAGGGTTGTCATTCCGTCCCGTAGCAGATTTAAAAGATTTGAGTGACAAATAACAAAATGGTGGCCTTATAAAAAAAAAATTCAAAAATCGACTGTTTTTTTCGGTTTAAAATCGAGATAAAAAAAAAATGTGGATAACAAAATCGAATTCTGATACCGGACAGAATCATTCATGTGTAGAATATTGTGTTAAAATTTTAGCCTAATCGGTCCAATAGTTTTTTCGTAATCATCCGGCCCGATAGAAAAAAGTAGTTTCAAGAAAAACGCGTTTAAAGTGCGAAGAAGAAAATTTTCATTGGAAATTTATACTTACATTAATCATCTATATTTTTTTAGCTTTTTCTTCTGGATGTCTAGCTCTTTTCGTGCCTTTCTTGTCCATTTTAATTAGATGTTAACACTTAGAAATACAAGCGTATACTGACTTTCACTTTTCTTTAAAATACCAAAACTCTACGTGCTGCAGGGTACGCTCTCCCCTATTATTTGCTGTAACTTTAAAACTACTTAGTGTATCGGTCTAAAATTTTCACACTATATTCTAAATTCATTGAACTTTAAAAATATATAAAAAACAAAAAGATTTTGAAGATCGAACATGAGACAACCCCCTTAAATTGCTATTTCGCAGAGATTAAATATTATAATCGCATGATACTTTTTTTAACAGTGCTAAAATTAATCTTTTAAAATCTATATAATTTATGTATGATTATAAATGCAATTTATTAAAGTATGGATGTATGTAAAAAAAAATGTTAACGCGCGAATATAGCGATGAGTGCGACGGGAGGCACCAAGCGTCGGCTTTAAACCTCTTTTTAATCAGAACCTTCGGTCTAATAGAAATTTTATTATAATAAAATTTTGTGTTAACTTATATACATTTTTTTAAAGTTTAATATTATCGATACAATTGAGAAAAAAATCATGATTCCGATAATTAGTCTTTTAGATATATCTCTTCAAAAATGTTATTCTTTTTTTTTTTAAATACTCATAATTTGTTTAAAAATTAATATTTTTATCTGGCAAGAAATAAAATTCAGCTCCGTAATGTACTACGAAAGTTTTCGTACGTTCTTATACTACCTTGAAATTTTTTAGTAAAAATTTTGCAAGGAAAAAGCGTTTTTTTTTTAAAACAACATATTTCTACATTTCCATTTTCGGACTTATATATTTGTAATCGGAGAAGTATACGTCGACAAGCGCCCATTATATCGATCGGAAAAGATGGTAATTCATGGGACTAAAACTAAAGAATAGGCTAGGTAAGGTGTAGAATTTCTTATCTGAATTTTTATAGTATTTTTTTGTTCTTCACAGTTCTTGCAACGTATGGAGTTTTATGTAAAATGATCGCTACACATCGATTACTTGCTAATAATGATAATTATGTACTTTTGTTTTCCAAATATTCTGTTTCGTTTGATACATGTACGATTGTTCAAATGTCGATTGCTCGTCTATGATTTTTTCCGTGTAGAAAATTATTTTTTCCACTTTTTATCGCCAGCTGTAATTTGCTACAAAGAAGTAAATTGGTGAGAATATAAGGCGACGGACAATCGGTTCTTTGAGAAATTTTCAAAAAATTTATTTATTTATTTTATCAACTATCTTCTTCACGTTATTTAAACGTCTAGATAGTGGCATGAGTAACATTGTTATATTTAAATCTTTCAATAATAATTCATGTTTTAAGACGATGAATGTTTTAATTTATCTTGTAAAAACAAAGGTTTTCAATTCTTTGCATTGAAACAATTAGGTTTCAGAACATCTAATTTATTCCACAACGATTAAACAGTTTACTCGTTGTAAATTTCTTATTGTGATCGTAAAGAAGTTGTAAACATTATTAACAATATAATAAATCTTCAAATATAATATATCATTTTTAAAATTGTTTTTTTATTTGGATAAGTATACCTATGGATCATACAATAGTAAATAGTACAAGTGTGAAAAATAGGCTATTAAATAAGTAATAATAGGTTCTTAAGTATTTTTTCTGAGTTATAGTGACTAGTCTCTTTTTTTTTTTTTTTATTAAAACTCAAAAAATTAAGTTGATTTAACTACTCGTTGATAAGTTCTTTCACTACATAAATGCAGCTGAAGTAATTAGAATGTTATGGTTCTCATCTTATTAGTAAATTAGTTACTTTTACTTTTTACAATGATCCTCGCAACTACGATTATTTTTATACATAACTATATGTAACTGTTTTTTCTGAGTTAGAATTTTTTTTATAAGTAAACATCAAAAAGTTGAATTGATTTAACTCCTCATTGATAATTTTCTTTATTATGCATAGCCGAAAATCTAAAAAGTTTTAGTTATTATTCTGTTATAAATTAGTAAATTTAACTTTTAACTAATTCTAACTAACTAACATTATTATCGACTGTTACAAACTGTACTTGAATTGTAAATAATTTAATACTAAAAATTATTTATAAATTTTCATTAGGTTTTTTTATGATATGAAATAATAATTTTTTCAATTCAATAATATACATATTTAGTTAATAAATTGAGAAGTCAATTTTAAAAAATAAATTAGTCGAAACATTATTTTACATAAGTAATATTTTTATTTTAACAAATTGTTTGCATAAAAAAATGAATCTAAAAAAAAAAAACCTTGCATGTATCAGGAGGAGAAAAAGAGTCTGAAAGAACGATTGCAAGCGATTCAAGAAGTGACCCAAACGGTGCAAAATTCGATCGGTTACATAGCCAGTCTATGCGAAAGGGTGAAGAATTTGTTCAATTTCACGATACCTTACCTGAGTTATCTCGCAATGTTGTTAACGATCCTCGGTATGATCGTCCTTTACCTCATCCCCGTGCGTTATTTGATACTCGCCTGGGGTGTCAATAAATTCGCCAGAAAAATCATCAGGCCTCACACGGTGCCCAACAACGAAGTATTGGATCTAATATCTAGGGTGCCGGATGATGAGGAATTACTTAACTACAGGTAAATATTACATTTTAAACGATTATAAGTTTAAAAATCTATTTCAAACATTTAAAAAATTAAGAAGTATATATATATATATATATTTGTTTATTGATAATTATAATTATATTCAGATATTATTCAATCTGTATTTTCATTTTTATATGCATTAATTTTTTAAGCTTCATAGATTAAAAATTTATAAATATTTTAAAGTGTAAAATGATTATTACATGCATACCCTATATATTTCCGATGAAAATTTAGAAATTAATATGATAAATTTTTATTTATAAAATACTGTATTTCCGATTTTTAATAAATTCACTACAAAATGTCTGATCTATTATATAATACAGCATTAATAGTATTTTATTCATAATTTATTATTGTAAAAATTTAAAATCTAAAAATTGATAAAAATCTAAAATTTGATCCTTCATCATTTTCAGAGAGTTAAAGTCTCTACCGACGGCCGACTGCGAAGTTCGGGGCACTGGAGGTACAGCTGGTACGAGCGGCACATCGGGAGTGACGGCGACTCGTCGCGAATTACGAAAGCGTCAAAAAGCAGCCGCGTAGCAGCAGTATGTCCCGCGGCCTGATGTCGCGGGTCTCAGGGCGCAAGGCGTTCTCAAGAGGTCACTCCTACGTCAGAAATTCGAATATCTGCGACAGCGAATGGGCTCGGTCGAGAAGCCAAACGTGCCTGACGTTGTAGACTGATGCGTGATACTGTATTCTAATTGATAAATTATACAGTGTCGATTAAATTAACATCATCGGGAATTATCGAGGGAGGAACAGAAATTTATATTAATAGAGAAACGGACAAAGTTTATCGATGCTGTGCCACTAGACGAGTGATATAGCCGGCTCGACGCAGACATGGACATTTTTTGCTTTTTTTTTTGTTTTTTTTTTTTTTTTTGTTTTTTTAAGGGCGTTTATTATAGGAACAACTTTGATACGACTTTCTTTGATCGATACTTGATTCAAATTATCAATAAGGACATATCGATGAACGGGTGTTTTTGATTAAATTATCTTGATTTGAAAGAAAAATATTTTTTAAATAATGAGACGTTATAAATCCGGTCAACGTTACCAAAAACTGAAAAATAATGAAGCTTTTAATTTTTAATGATTATATTATGCCTAGCCAATAAATTTTTTTTGATTTATGAAAAATTCAATATTTATTAATTTATGCTAATAAAAATTTAAACTTCAAAGAATTTCTACATATTATTATAAAAATTATATATTAAATAATAAACTTAAATATTTATATAAAATTCAAAAATTCTTTCTCATTACTTAAAAAGTATTTCAGATTTTTATAACTTTAAACGTTGTGACTAGTAACATAAAAATATTTTTCAATTATTATATAGTAAATTAAAAAATGTTTTGTAAAAAGAATAATTTAACAAATAATTTCAAAATAATAATTTCGAATGAATTTCACATAATACGCCGTAAAAATCGATTTTAAAATGCAATAAATTACGATTATGGTAATTATTTTAATTTTTTTTTTTTTTTTTTCTTTTTTTTTCGTACAAGTATTATTTTTATTTTACTTTTAGTTCATTATTTATTGTGATATAAAAACATAATTTATTCAAATATTTTGTTAAAATGAAATTTTTAAATTATTTCCATTGTAAATGCATTTAGATGGAAATGCCATTACCATGAAAAAATGTGTATATTATTTTTTCTTATTTACAATTACATTAGAATTTTCTACTTTTGAATGATTTATACTTTTTATATTAATGGTTAATCAAAGTGATTTTTACTTATTTATAGTAACAACGATTTGTTTATAACGATAATAAAATGTGATAAACTTAAAAAACAAAAAACTAAGTTATTTTAATGCACTTGTTTTTTATATGCACTTAAAATGGGTATCTATGCTATTATGATAGTAATGTACGCTGTTATATATAAGTTCATTATAAAAATTTATCATCAACGAAGTTTTTAAGGTGTATCTTTTTATTTGTTCATGTCTGTATCGAAATAAAGATACATAATAAAAACGAAGAACGATCGCGCGAACATTTTAAATAGCTGCCTTATTAAAGTAAAAAAATTAAGGGAAGGCGTTAAATTATGATATAATAAATGAAAAATAGAATATCGATGTTTTTCACAGCACCGGGTTAACGGCCGCTAATTACATTGGCAATTATATATATATCATACGATTCTAGTTACGCTGCTATGTATATTTATTCGATGTAAACAATTTTTACGATCATATGTACAATCAAACATACAATACAAAATATGTATATTTAAATGCAAAGTTATTTATACATTTTTAATGTGACATAATGTTAAGAATTCATACAGAGTAGAATTATAAATAAAAATTCTATTGCAAAATAATTAAAGGCAGTTTTCCTGGTGCTGTTTTTAATATTTTAATTCGCGCAAACTATGATGATATTATATACTTGAACTTATAAATGTTTTCCAAATGGTGATTTTCATTGTTCGCATCTAAAAGATAAATTTAATAGATTTCTCATATATTATAATAAAAGATAATAATGTACGTTACGTCAATCGTGTGTTGAAAATAAAAAAAAACTTTACGAAACGAATATTTAATAGTACACACCAAAATAATTGACTTATGTAAATGCAACACCATGCAATCTCATACTTCCAAAATAACTTAAACCGAAATTGATGTTTTTGTAAAAAGAAATGTTTTTGGAATCTTGTTCAGTTGGTGTTACAAAATACGACTTACTTATTTTTCAAAGAAACAAGAAACAAGCTTTTATCTTGTCAACTTAAAATTTTATTCCCTGCTCTCTTGAATTGTGCTTCGAAAATTCGTGCGATCGCGATTCTTATAATAAAAAGAAAGTAGAAACCAAAATTGATGAAAGAGTTTCGAAATGATATCAGGTAATAAATTTTAGTAAGAGGGCTATTTCGATTTCCTTTCTTGATTAACCATCGCGTTTGTAATTAGCAAATATATTTTTAAAGACCAATTTTGAGACCAAATCTTATATGCTTAATATTTAGATGCCGTTCCTAATGAATAAACTAATGACGTTTTAGTTTGAAGAAAAGTATCAAATGAAATTTATTTACAAAGGACATGTACAAATTTACAATATTCATTTTTGTCGTTTTAAATAATTGAAGACTTCCAAAATGTTGGCCAAATAATATTTTAATAAATGTAAGAATATTAGTTAATCGACTCTCATTAGTTAATAGTATTTTTTTAAATGTAAAATTGCACCGAATACGCATATTTAGCTCGTCGATAATAAATTCAATAAATGTACGTCTGTACTTGTGTATTTGTTAAATATTATATACAATAATTATACGTAATTTATAATTTACGTATAATTACGAAATCATAAATTCAATAAATTTAGAATTTGGGATCTATAATTCATGTAATTTAGTTTATAATATAACTGTAAAATCATTGGACTGCAAGTTGTAATCACTAGTGTAATTATGTATGAAATTGTAATTTATAAAATACCTACTAAAATGGAGTTAACTATAATTTTTTACACGTTTACAGCTAATTACAAATTAGGTCGTTAATTAGATCGTCGATTGAAAAGCCATGTGACAAACTGATGCCATATCTAAACATAGAATCATATATTGTTGAAAATCGCACGAAATTCGAAAAAAAAAAAAAAAATAATATTTCCAACGTGATTAAATAATTACGTATACATTATAACACAGTACTAAGAATTAAAAGATGATACTGATTCTTCTAGCATATCTTAAAAAAAAAAAAAAAACTGATAAATAAGTAAAAGCGTTATTCAATAGATTTTCAGAAATATACGTGTAACTTAATCGAATCGAAAAGAGGGCGCAATTGATACACACAAAGTTAAATATGTAGATTCACATGAATGAACTTTTTTAATAGTTCATCGAACATTTCGTCCATCTATATCGTAGGTTAACTATTAAAATAATTTCAATTAACTGCGAGAATAGACAGAAAAGTTTTATTATTGTATAAAAATAAATTAAATAAAAGTTTCATTGATGTATGTAACTTTGATACACCGATTTCATGAATTTATTATTATTTATAATTCTTTCTAAAATGTTTTTATCTACTCAATTAAAAAAAAAAAAACTTATTTCATGCGTCTCTAAAAATAAGAAAAAATAAAATTTTAAATTTAAAAACTATAAGTTGATGAATCTTTTTCATAAACTAATTTTGTAATGAATAGTGTATTTTTACTGTGATACTTATTAAACTTCGTTCCGTTTCCGATAAATTACGTTATTAAATTTTTTTATAATCTTATATTTATTTATATCAAAAATTAAAATAAAATTCTGTTTATTCTCATTTAAAAAGAAAAAAAAAAATGTTAAATTTCGCTTGACCATGCAGTAAAACTGCTACTAACTTAAAAGTTATCGTTTTACAATCGTACGATCGTTATTAGTAAAACGTACGGATGTGTATTTTAAATTAAGAGCAAAAAAATAGTAATTAACAATTTAAACAAATTTAGAGCGAAAATTGAGAAAGAAAATGTTAAAATTTTAAAGTGAATATGTGCGGGAAATTAATTCAAGTTAGTTCCTTGCTTCCTAAACCAAAAGAAAAAAAAAAAAGAAAACATTACGAACCATTGAGAATTAATTTTTACTACTTTAGATTAATGTAGCGTTTTTAGATAGCATTAAATATGTAATTTAATCATATAGATACTGCACTTAGAAGCATTTTATTGATTGCAAGATTTTTTACCAAATAATTGTTTCTTGTATGCTTTGTAATAAATTATTGTGTTTTTTATTGATTAAAATATTAAATATTTTTCTGTAAATATCACTTATTTTTAAATACGGAATTTTATTTAAATAAATAAAATATTAAAATTTGACGGTATCAAGGAAGATGTTAATTGGATCATAAATTATTTGAAAATTAATTAATCATTGAATGATTATGAAAAAAACGTAAGCGTTGCTTATACTAATAAATTACGAATTAAAATTTGAGCTTGCAAAAAAAAGTGCGAAATTTGTTCAGAATTTATTATATTTTGCATAGGGATATTTAATAAATAATTAGAAATATTTTTTATACTGGCGATTTTTGTGTTTAATTATAAATATATAAACCGCATGTAAAAATCATGGTGCTTTTTTCAAGAAAGTGTAAAGCAAACCGAACGATGTTTTGAAAAGAAGGGCTGTGCTAAAAAAAAAAGATATGGCTATTTAATTAAATCTTTTTTGTCGTTCATCCGATGATTTTATGAATGCATACCAACTGAACTATTTAAGTCGATTCGATGAATTTATTACTTCGTTGTAAGAATAAATGGAAAAGAATTCAGTCGCAATACATAAAAAAAATATTCTTCGTTGAAAAAGAATATGCTTTGCATGATGGCGAGGATAGAGTAATACATATTACGTTGCACAAATTATAGAAATGTTATTTAATTATCGAAAAATAATGAAATTTTATCATTAAATAAAATTTGTACAGTCGATCATTTCATTTGATGAATTTATAAATTTTTTGTTTGTATTTTTCGATAACTTTTTTAATTCTATCTTTTATAATTTTTAAATATCGTAGAACTTTTTAACAAAAAATAATAATTGATTAATAACATGCCCTTATTATAATAAAATTTATAATTTATGTTTTAAATTTTATACGTCATTGAATATTAAATAATTAAATAACAGCATTTTGTATGCAGTTTATTGAATTATTAATGATATATGTATAAGCTTTTGAAAAATTATTTATTATAGGGCCTAAAGACACGCAAGGAAAATTGTGTACAAACAGTCATTTTTGTATTTAAAACCAGTAGTTAGAATAATAAACAGTTATGAATTTTGATATAAAACTTCTATGAACAATTTTGAATTATTTTATTCTATGAAAATTTATGTTTAAAATAAAATAGTTAACGAAACAAATTAAAGTTTATTCATTTAAAATAAACATTTGAATTTGAAACGATACAAAGTAACGTGCATATCTAAAATTCGTTGCACAAATTCTATAGTTGTTTTATGCAAAATGTATTGTGTGAAGACTTATAAATATTAATTGCAATGAAAATGTATTTTAATAAATCTATTATTAAAAAAATAATTCAAAACTAATGAGAAAGCAATTTTAAAATAAAAAATTTATAATTTTCATAAAGAGCGTTTATAAAGTTTTATCATTCATATTGAAAATTGAATGCTTATTTCTTAAGATTTTGATAAAACAATTTAACGACATCAATTTTCTTTGCTTATTTTATATAAAATTATTTTAAAATATATGTGTGAATATAAAATTTCATTTAAAATTTATCGTTTATAAGTATTTGATAAAATATTGAAATTTTGTAAAGAAAGTTGTTTAATGATTCCCATGACGTGTCATGCCCTTTTATACTCTTCCATTTTTGTACTTCCAATATTTCAATTATATATGAATTTTATTGTTTTTTTAATCAATATAAGTATTAATAACAGCTTTTGGTGTGTCTTTTATAAAATAAAAATTCTAACAATAAAATGTTATAAGCGACTTTTTCTAGTTATTCTTTGCGACTTTTCTATTATAAAAAAAAAATATATATATATATATATATATATATATATATATATATATATATATATTTTCACGATTATTGTCTTGCCACGCACTTCTATAAATAAACCAGACTATAATATAAAATAATGAAAATTATTATTATATATAATTTATGAACGCAAGGAAGGACTTGAGAAATAAAAAACTAAAAGTTATTATGAATTATGGTATATCAATATAGATTAACAGGTTTTCGAAAGTAAACAAAAAGTGTACAAATTATTGTTGAACATTAAGAAAACATAAAATTAATGAGATATATTAATGTTTAAAAATATAAAAATTCAATAACAGAGATTGATTGTTAAAATGTTCAAGCTTATCAAATTTTGCATTGTGAAATAATGTAAATAATTTAGATAATTAAGAAATTCATAAAATTATTGAACCGCTGACCGTTTGTTTTAATCATATGAAATGTATAATTTGACAGTTTATCATGACTCACGTCCTTCCTTTCTTAAATAATCTATAATCTATTTGAACTAAATAATTTTATTTATAATAAGCAATAAAAGATTAAATTTTTCCGATATTGAAATAACTCCATTTTATCGTTAACATTAAAGAAAAAAAAAAAAAAAAATGGAGTTGTACAAAAATGTTTTGAAATAATTAAAAAAAAAAAACTCCTTTGTGTTCTTCGCAAAAAGAAAGATTGCTATACGAAGTAAATGCATGTATGTTTTATGAAAAAAATTAAAATATTTTTATCTAAACTTGTTATTTATCTAATAACAATGAATAAATAAATTTGTTCAATTTGCAAAAAAACTCGAATAAGTCTTGTTTATTTCCTTTAATGTTTGGGTGTCTTTTAATGATATTTATGTTTAATATTAAAGTTTTAAAATCAAATCATATGTTAACATTGTTTTATTTATTTATATTTTATATTATTTCTTTATACGTTTAAAAGTGGATAAAAATTAATTGTTTGTCATTTTTCAATTATCATTTTGTAGTGTTATAATGTAGTCCTCATATTGTTATTTTGTGTCGTCATATTTTAAAACTATAATTTATTTATTTTTTATTGTAATGATGACCCTTTCTTCATTTAAATATACTTTTAAGAAAAAAACGATGCAATGAATAAATACAACATTAATTTGAATTTATTACAAATGTTTTTTTATAACAAAGCGTCTGCTATAAACACTCTCTTCTTCTATCCGTAATTAACACAACTATGATTTAAACAACGATACTTGGTAGCTTAATAAATGTCACTATTATTTTGAAATTTGTCCCAAGCTCCGTTTTTTGATCGAATAATTATTCGAAGTTTCGATTAGTTTCGTCTTCAAAGTGACGTGTGTGCGAGCGCCGGTCGACAGCGAGTGAAAGTGACAGCATTGTTATCTCTTGTATTGGTGCAAAATGACAAAAGCATTTAGATCCGTCGTAATTCTTGAGCAAGGATTAATTGAATCCCGTAGCGCTGTACCGTCACGTTTCTCTCTGGTTAACGAGCGAATCACGCGACGCGTAACAAGTGCAAATGTAAAGTGGATTAGTTGATTGACGAAATATCGGGGTAAATATGTTGGGGCATTGGTTTTGATTTAAAAAAAAAAAAAAAAAATAAACGTTGATGCGCGATAATTTTATTTTAATTTTACGTCGTGAATATTATATGTTAGGAAGAGAATCGATAAACCTAGCAGAATATATAGAGAAGAATAATAATAGTTAGATTTAAAAAAAATTAAAAGACCGTCGATTTATTCATAATGATTTTTGACTGCATGTCAATATGATTAATAAAAGTCCGAGTGTTTGATAAATTTATTATTTTAAATTAATACTTTGTCGAACGATTGAAAATTTTATGAATTAAAACTAACAAAAAGCTTCATCGTAATCTGTTGTTCACGCGTTGATTGCTTTTGAATGCGTTTACTATTGTTGATGACATACATCTCGCGTCATTTTAAAGCTCCAATATTTTTCACGAAAATTCACTCAACATATGCTACTGTCAATTGACCCAAGTGATTTTTTATAATGAAATTTAAAACGAAAAATAATAGTTAGAGGTTTCATAAGAGGTATTATTTTATAGTGTATCATAATCGACATGATGAAAAATACTTCCAAACATTTCGAAAGACTCTCCAAAAATTATAATTTGAACGCGAACAACCGTCGACATCGACTTCAAAATGATTAATCCGGCGTCACAATGAAATCTTTCCACTGGGCTGAATACGAAAGGGTATTATTTATGTTGCAACAGTTATAGTGTTTGAATAATAAATTGATGCAAAACTCACCGTCGATTGGATAAAAACGACGAAAAGTACTCGCTTTTTCATGACAGCGCTCGACTCTTTGTTTGATATACCTGTAAAACAAACACCGATAGGAGAACTTGAATGGGAAGTTCTTCTTACGGCAGGTAGAATATTCTTCGGACTTTAAGCGATCGTTATCCGATTTGATCGATACCGCACGATTTTGAAATAAACATTATCATCGTTACGAGGAAATTGAAAATTAAATTGCTGGATTGGATTGATTTTAAAAGAAGGTTCTTTCGTTAAAGCGGTATTAAATTGTTGTTACGAAAAAAAAAAAAAACGTATATTTTCTAAAGTCATCTAACTTGATAAATGCTTTCTAAAGAAAAATACGAAAAAAAAAAATCAATTATACAATATAATGTTTAATTGATGTAAAAATAAATAAAAACAATATGTAAAAACTCTTTATTGATTGTTGATAAATATTTTAAAATATTTATTAAGAAAATACAAAAACAATAGTATTTTTGATCATTTTTTTTTTTTTTTAAACTAGTTTTAACTTTTTCTCATTACTGTAAAAATTAACATTTTTAAATAATTTGGTTATATTGTTCAAAAATTACATTTGATAATCATAAAAGAAGATAATTATTTTATATTAATACAGGCATATCACAGGAAATAAAATGTAAACTTTTTAAAAATTTAAAAGGCCATTATTTCTGTTCTTGTTTAAATAGCATTTGGAAAATGTTCTAAATGAATTATTAATGCATAATTGTCAATGGAACATACATTATTTATTGTTAAACATAATCTTTTATTAAAAAGAGTTTGTGTAATGAAGCTTCTTTTTTAAAAGAAAATATGTAAAATTTAAATTATATGACAAAAATGTAGACGAAAAAAAAAAAAAAAAAAAAAAAGATTAAAATCACAAGAAAGTTATTTTTTTTCCTTTGGAATGTCTTAGACCTTACAAGGTGAAATTAAAGTTTGGTGAATGAATGTCAATATATTAAAATTGTTTTTTTAACGATAAATTATATAATATTATTCTGTTTTCATACTTTTCACGTTCAAATTTGTTAAACGTATAATAACAACGCTTTTTACATAGTACATTTAAATAATCGCGATAAAATTTTCGACAAATTAATTAAAAATAAACTTTTCTTCGAATGAAAAAACTGCATCCAGAATTAACGTAATTAAACTTTTTTGAAATATTATTTTTTTCAACGCCATTAGAAAATTTTTAAGGGAATAGGAACAAATTTTGTAATTTTATTATTTTTTAGAGGTTTATCAACTTGTGAAAGTACAATTATTTTTGAGTAA
Source organism: Chalcis sispes (assembly GCA_949987625.1). Taxonomy (NCBI): domain Eukaryota; kingdom Metazoa; phylum Arthropoda; class Insecta; order Hymenoptera; family Chalcididae; genus Chalcis; species Chalcis sispes. The sequence goes on from OX465094.1 coordinate 21,951,284, forward strand.
TTAAATATATTTTTTAAATTTTTATATTTATTTAAATTGTTTGTGAATAATTACGTTTTACAAATCTTATTAATCATATGCCAACATTGATTTCGAATAAAAAGAAAAAATCAACGCGACATAACTTTCAAAAAGCTATGTTCATCAACTAACCGTTTAACAATAAGGTGAAAAAATATACCGATGAATAAGCATACATAATGTAAAATTTTAATTCTATAAAAGATAAACGTCAAGGGAATAATTAAAAATCCGAAAAGCGACAATAAAACAGATTTTTGTGTAATATTTAAATGGTTTAATAAATAATATTGTAAAATATTTAATAATTTTTATAAACCAAATTATTAAATAACATAAATTTTACGAATAATAAAGAAATATGAACATTTTTTATTGCTGTTGTTGTTAAAATGCATTAAAGTTTCAATTTTCGGTAACTAAACGCCAGTGGAAAGTTGGAGATACGAGAATCCGGTCGATCCACTTTTTGATTGCTCTCTTCTCCACCTTATTCTGCGAGAACTCTGTAAAAGTTTGTTGATCGTGAACAGCGACCAGTTTTTGGCTTATTATTGTGTACTGTTATACAAAACTCCGTTAATTTTTTACATGCATTATTCATTGTCCGCCTCATTTTATAATCTAAATTTCACTTTCTTGCAGGGATTCTTTATATTTCTCTTTCTCTCTTCTTTACAAATCCACGTACACAAAGGATTTTTCCATTCGATGATGGATAACGTAAGTTGGAATGAGACAAGTGAGAATATAGAGACGATTATTTTTTTTATTGCGTGAGAATTACGAGTACATAAATTTGCAAGTGAAACCAAAATTTTTATGTTTTCTTTTTTAGAAAGTCAATTTTACGTTTTATACATTTTTATATGTTAATGTAAAATCAAGAGAACAACTAAAATATTCGTTAAATACTAGGAAAAAAGAGATATCGTCATTTTAGTTGGTAACTCGGTTTTAGGAAAAATAATATTCACTTAATAGATAATCTTAGATTTATTAATATGTTGTATTATTAAAAAAGAGGTTAATATTCAAATAAAAAGCATAAAGTTAAAATGAAAAAATCAATTAAAATTTAAAAATCGTTGTTAAATAGTTAACATTATTTGTACACAAAATTTTACTGTAGCGCTGTAATATAGTGTGTATAAGTGTATCGCTGTAATATACAAAGCTAAAGACAATAATAATTAATCATCGATAGTTTGTAGCCGATGTATTTTGACTATTGAGTGTTTAAAAGATAATACATAATAATTGATGTTCTGATGTATCAAATTTTTCTTCATCAAACATTACTTACATAACGAAGATTAAGAAGGTCCCTAAAACAAAAATTTGATAAAGCGTTTGTAAACACATTGATTCTTCGAATCGTTTGTAATAATCAGAAAATTGAATGATAAGCGATTTTTCTTATTGTTTAATAAAAATTAAAATACAATAAAACGATAACAACATTTTATTGAATACATTAAAGTTATGTATAATTTTAGAAAAAGTATAAATTCACAGCAGCCTGTCAACGAAAAAAAAGAACATTTTAAAATGATAAATGAATGTTCAATGGGATATATATTATCGCTAATAACAGTTTTAATGATTCATAAGCTATTTTATACAGACAGTAAATATCACTCGTTAAATGATAATTCTACAGCTCTCGTATAATAAAATGAATTCTTTTTATTTAAAACGTTTAATTATTGTAGTATATACATCAAGTTTAAACTTATCAAAATAAAAAAACATTTTGATTGGCAGATAGAAAACCTAACTAAAAATTAAGAAAAATTAAATATTTCGTTATAAAATCATGCGATTTAATATTTTTATGTACATTTAAGAAAATTCAATATTGTTTTATTGCATGAGTTATTCCAGTTATCTATGATAACTTAGATTATATGTTACTGATGCACGTAAAAATAAAGATCGTAAAATGTAAAAAAAAATATTTATTGCCATCCTAAAACTCATCGATAAACTTATTTATTTGACGAATTTTCACTTTTTCATTACGAAAAAAAAAAAAAAAAAAAAAGAAAAGAAAAGAAAACATGACGCTACAGAATTTGTTATAGGTACTCAAATTATACACACTGGCGATATATGAAATGAAAAGTTTCATAAAACAATATTGCAGGTATAATCACCATTATTACCGAGTGTACCAATAACCCTGCGCATTAAAAATTTCGTATTTCGAAAGGTGTAACGAAGTACGATGATTCAGACGTTACAAACAAGCTCGGATCGACATTGAACCTGTATCCAGTATAATCGGTCCAGCTGTGTCGTTTCAAACGTGTGAAAGTGTAGCGCTCGAGCCAATGCGAGATCCAAGATCCGTGTGTGCTCTTTCACTCGGCTCCGTTATGTACAAATGTGTTATTTGTGCCTCGAGGCTATAGCGTAAAAGTATACGTACATGCCGTAGCGATTTGGGCGTATTCGAACGTATTCTTGTTTTTTCTTTCCTTCTTTCTTTCTTTCTTTCTTTCTTTCCTTCTTTCTCGTTTTTGCACGAAACACTTTCTTTCGCGTTGACCTTGAACGGCTTTCGACCGAGATCGTCAATTTCTGTACACGCGATTATAATTTTAATATTTTACATGCCTTCGAGATAATTTAATTGAATCGGTGTCGCGTATAGAGTTACTTGTGCATTTACATCTTAAAACGTGTAATTTTTCAATTTAATTTTGAACGCGAAGAAGTACAAAATGTACTTTCACTATAAATAGTTAAAAAGTTCTCTTTATCGATTGTTTTTTTATGCCTAAAATATCTCCGGAAGTATAAAATATTCGATAGATATCTTAAACCTGCATGCTATGCATACAAAAATTTGACAAATTGTCAAAATATTAATAAAAATCATTTTTTTTTTTTTTTTTTTTTTTCAAGCGAATAATGAATTTTTTTTTAATTTCGTATAAAAATTGTAGATTTTTTTGGTAATAATTTTATCATTTACCTATAATGTTTATACATTTTTGTAGATGAATAATCTTATCGACAAAGCTGATTTGTCTAATTTTTAAAAAAAAATTTTGATTACTGGCTGCAAAATTAGTTGAACTCAAAATTTCATTTATTTATAATTTATTATTATAATTGTAAACTTAGTTGAAATGTTAAGCATTGAAAATTTAGATTCAAAATAATGTTTTCAATAATAAATAGCAAAAATCGCTGCTAAATAATATATTTTTTCAACGCTTAATTTAAAAAATGGCTGTTAAAATTTTATTACCCAAGGAGTGTTCTAATAAATAATCGTTTTAATATTGCACATCAATTTTCTTATTAAATTTTAAATTAAAATTTTTTCAAATATTTTAATTGAATTATTAATTAAATTATAATCATTAATAATGTTACATTTATAACAATAAAAATATAAAAGTATTATGATAAGAAAGAGCATATAAATAATATTGAGTTGACGCCGTATGTAATTTATAAATTATTTAGAAAATAATATTTTTATATTTATAATTTATTACTATAAAGTAATCCTTTTAATTACTTAATTTACTTAAAATATTAATTTACAGTGCATCCATTACGTTGTGAAGTATGATAAAAAAATGTGTAGCTAGACATAAAATAGTTCTTAAATTATTTTACTATCTAATCCATTAACTCGTCAGAGTCTGCATTGAACTAAAATTAATCCAATCATCATTGAGTTTTGCATATGCAACGCACCTTTTTATATTTTCGTTGAATTGTGATGAAGAATTATGAAGCAAATCCTCTTTGACTCGTTATCAGCTTCCGAAGGTGGTAAGCCCCACTGCCATCTAATCTTTAAAGTATTATAAAAAGATGTAAATTATAAAAAATTTAACATCTTTTTATATAAAATAATAAAATTTGAAAAAAAAAAAAAAAAAAAAAAACAAAACAAAAAATTAATAAGACAAAAATGAAAATGAAATTTTATTATAACGCTTACAATATATTTAATAATAATTTTATAATAGTTAGGAAAGCTAAATATATAAGCTACGATAAAAGTTAAATTTTATTGCGTGTGACAAGCATATGGATTCATATATAGGTATATTATAAATAGTCATTTATTTATCTGCAAACACAAATATTTTTTTATTAACTTTCGTAGAAATTACTTTTTTACTTAACTTAACAACATCGTTTAACTTTCGATTGATAAATAACCGATATTGCATATAGTTCACTTACTAGAATTACAACTATTTAAGGTTCTTAAAATTACTCTTGAAATTACTTGCGTTATCATACTTATATGTTTCTGTAATTATTTTTTTTTTATTTCATTCATTGCCGATATAATTTCGTAACAGTGACAAATAACGAAAACGACATACATAAAATAGCGACGAATCGGAAATAAAAATTGTCTATTTAAGATAACAGAAACATTTGATCGATGTTAATTTATCAAATGATGATGACAAAGTACATTTTGATGTATTTTCCTGCATGTAAAGGTGCAGCACTTCTATCAAGTATTTCATTAGCCAATACAGAGTTTATAAGAGAAACACTTTAGCGTTAGATTAGTTTGAACTTTCTATTTGTTTTTTCTATCAATTCCCTAAGCAAAGATGTTAAAAATAAGTCTTTAAAAGCGAATAAATAGTAGATACTTTCATCTTCTGCTTAATTACTTTTTATAACATTTCAGACAAAAATTTCACTTCTGAAGATTTTTTTATGGACCGTATCTTATAATTAATTTTGAATTTAGCTTTATAAAACAGCATTGGTACTTATCCGTAAAATTGATCATGTAACACGGATTCCCTTTTAAAATTAATACCCACATAGTCTTACTTGGACGCTACCGTGAAATTTTCTATCTGAGAATGAGACAAGTGTCGATACTGTACTTAATTTCAATTACATGTCAAGATTTTTGACGCCTTTTTTCAAAACTTTTTGCTTCTCATTTGTCATTTATATTGCCTTTGGATTTTCATAAAAACGCTGATATCTATTCCTTTTATGATTTTTATGTCGCGGTATACTAAATTTTATCAGCTGTATCTTTTCGTTCTTCAATAATTCTACCGATCATTTAAAATTTTTGGATCTGATAAATATCTGGGAGTATGGCGACTTAGGGTTAATAACATCTAGATTTTCTCTCAGAAGGAAGCAGCGAAGTTAATCCTTAAAAAGAATAGTTCTTAATTAAGGATCTTTATCTTAGCCCGACCTAGTCTCGAATTTCAAAATTTCTCTCATCTTAGATAGTCCTTGGAATCGAAAGATTTGCGTCTTTTCATGACTTATAGCTGCTTATAAGTTATGCTTTGTCTGCACATTTGATTAAGACGGTTTCATGTCCGACGAAGGAGTTAACATTTTGAATTGCAGCCAAAAAAGAAAGCTTCTTAACCTCCTGCTGTACTGTTTAACGGACAATAGCTGATCGACTCATTAATATACTTTAAGTATATAAGATCGATATCGTAAGAAAATGGATTCGTATTGCATCAACTCCTTTCAAGTTGCATTTAGTTCTTTTACTATATTTAAAATCACTTACGACGAATATTTATTTATTTAAAGTAGATAAAATAAAATATAATAATTTTAATTTATTTTCAACTAAATAATACACATTCACGTATTAATTAATTATTCACCAAAATTTATATTTTTGTTAATTAAAATTAAAAAAATTGTATTTAATGTTTATTATACTATTTCTAACAATTTATTAATAGTAGTTTGACTGTGTCAAGACTTTACAATACAATAACGGTACGTAAGTTATTGCATCAAATAAATCTATTTAACATTTATGATATCTATCTTTAGCTTATTTTATGAAAATTTTCACTATTTATTTTATTCACTATCTATTTTATTTTGCAAGCCACGAGGCTTTCGGTCGATAGATTGTGTTCCTCTTTAAACTCTCAAGTCTCACAATAATAAATATAACTTAATATATAGTATGTGCTACAGTCAAAAGTCGATAAGTATAGCCTCTCCACGGAATGACTGGTCAAAACTAGGAGCGCTTAGATCTTTGACTACAACAAATATACCAATGGTACAAGTTAATATGATATTCAAAATATCTCTGTAAATTTTACATTGTAATAATTAAATGTTTGAATAATAATATTTATCGGTAAATACATTTTTTTAACAATATTTGAAATGAAATAATGTAGTGATTGATTTAATCACGGTAAATTTAGCTTTTATAAAAGCCACACACTACTTAATCAAGCAAATACATCAAAATTAATACATTTTCATTACTGCAACACGATTTATACATATAAAAACAAAAAAAAAAAAAAAAAAAAAAAAAAAAAAAATGAAAATAAGTATATAAAAATATATGCTTAACATGTCGGTTGTAACGTTGACGCATATCCCTAAGCGCCCCCCACAATTTTACCATAGCTTTGTTCGATCGCACGTGTCCGAAAGTGATTCGGTACACAAACAAGCGCATTCCCAATCTCCTTTAATTTCGAATTAAACTCGCGTACGCGAATTACAGACCGCACAACTATTCCTTCCGGTGAAAATCCATCGTACCGTGCGAGTGTACATGTGTAATTTATCTAGGCTCTGCGTGAGAAGAGAATCCCGCTCGCGTCGCCTCGTTCGATTTCGAGCATCGATCGACCAAGTTTTGCATAAATTATACGACCAAGATCGGGCTGCGCGTGAGTTTAGCTCGATTTAAACGATGAATGCAGCGGTGCACTTTGTTATTAGATATCGAGGTGCTGAGAGAGCAATTTGTTGTTTTACGCTGAAATTTATTAGAGGATTAGACGATCAAGATTGTGTAATCGTTATACTTGCATTGAAAATTTCATTTTCTGTATTAATTTAAATAATTAATTTTTACAATGAGGTTTGTTAATAACGAACTATTTATTAATCAGTGATGCAATCTAGAGATTTTATAAAAAGTATTTAAACTTCCTCGCTATACTTATATGGTGAAATTTTTTACAATAATAACATTTACGCAATATTCGAGACACGTTTGGGTTAATTTAACATGAAAGCACTTTTACTTTAATCTCGATACGTTAAAGTAAATAAAAATAAATAAAAATAATTCACATATTTTCTAAAAAATTTTTTCAGCGCGAGTAATTGAATCCCATCGACAATTTGTTCGTAATTTATTTAAAGAAAGTAAAGAAAGTATGCGGATAACGCTAAATACTAAAAAAAAAAAAAAAAAAAAAAAAAAAAAAAAAAACTATAATATTCGTATGAATTTCAATTTATGAAATAGACCTACAAATCCAAATATTTTAATAAATTTTTAAGAAAATCAAGTTCTTTTTTCAAAATACCGATTATGTAATTATAAAGTCATTAATATATATATATATATATATATATATTTTTTTTTTTTTTTTTTTTTTTTTTCATGCAAATACATTTAAGCCGTATAATACACGATTATTGATAATATCGCTGTGATCTTAATATTTTTTACAATTGGTATACTCTACACAGCAAACGAACTTCAAAACTTACATGCGCGTGCACGCAATTTAAGTATTATGTTGATAATCTCCATGTACAAGTGCATGCACACGTCAAATAAATACGGAAATTCAAATACAGTACCAAAATTTGCTTGCATTATGATTCATTGTTCAACCGCGAAATCGTGAGAAGATGGCTTACATTTATTCAATATACTTGTGAACAATGAAAGAGAAAGTTGTGTCTTAACCATGCAAAATGTTTTTTTCTAAAGATAATCAGCGAAATTATTTATTATTGTAAGACATGGCCTTTGAAAATAATAGTAATAGAATGATCTTATTAGAATTTACTATTTTCATTGTAATTTTTAATAGCTGCAGTAAAGCAATAATTTCAATTTTTAATTAAAAAAAAAAAAATAAAAACGAAAGGAATTTTTTTTTTATAATTATTCAAATAAATTAAGAAAGAACATTTATTGATTATGAAAAATAAAAATTTATGTTCGTAATTTGATCTATTATAAATATAATTTATTAAATAATTAAAAATAATTCTAAAAATTTCAATAAGATATAATTTACACATATGATAATTTCCATTAATATAATATTAAATATTTATATTGTTTAACAATATGTAAAATTGAATCAGTTAAAATAAAATTATATCGAATTGTGCGAGAGACAATATTAAGATTTAATGTAAATTTTTGCTTTTATTCGTTAAACGATTTGAATAAAGAATATAAACATAAACCTGTTTCAAACCAGATGTCTTTAATATGCACTTGATTCACAATAAAATAAAGTTATGACTGAATTTCAAATGCGAAGGTTTGTAGTCTCGTTACAATTGTCATACTTTTCTTTAGTATACAGTGCTGTTACTTACATTACTAATTTTATATAAAGTTTTTTCACTATACAAATATAAAAAACTTTTGTTAAACAAATGGTAGTTATTAAATTAATAAAAAAATAATGTTCAACAATATGACTTTAAAAAATCTGATATTTTAGTCAAGTTTTTAATACTCAAGTACTAAAAAGTATTAATTTTATATAAAATAATTCAAGTATAATTAAGAAACTTTATTATTTTTAATTATGCAAGTAACTTTCTAAAAAAAAAAAAAAAAAAAAAAAAAAATTACGTTAAATACATATATGAAATTTTAAATTTAAACTTTATTTTTTGTTCAAAGTAGTAAAAGAAGTGACTCCTAAACAAACAATTTCAATTCTCAAATTAACGAATAACAATATGTTTATATAGATATGTATAATGCACAAAAGAATTTTCTTTTTTTTAATTTTAATTTCATTAGTTAATGCAATGCGTATAAAATACTAAAAATCTACATGTAACTTAAAATTAATTATCTTAGTTTAAAAAAAAAAAAAAAACTATTGAAAAATTAATAGACTTGGAATAATGTTGTCAGTTAAAATTGAGCTTTACGAATGCAAATTTAAAATGGAATACTTTTCGAAAGTAGATTCTATTTTAATAGTATCAGTGCTTTACGAAGCTCATAAACGTAGGCGGTCATAAATGTCGTAAACTCACAAGCGCAATAAATAGTCAACGGTTTAAAGTAATATCGATGAGAATTTATTTTATTATCCTATTTAATAATTCAATTAAATGTTCTTTTTTTAAATTATGTAAGCGAAGAATAGACATTGTTGTTGACTCGTGTTACATTATTGTTCTCTTATTAGACCTGATTTTACTTTTGATAATTGACACTTTTTATTTTATTAAATGTTAATTTTAAAAAAATATTGAAAATTTTGACTTTGTTGAATTTCGACTGTATGTTAGTAATGCTTGAACATTTTTAATTTATATAAAATAAATTCAAACATAATTAAAAATATATTGTCTTTAGAATAAAAAAGAATAACATGTTCATAATTTATTAATACTTTCAATGAACATTAAAAATATGATCTTTATTTTTATTGTAAATAATTGTTGATTCTTTTTACACTATAACTAACTGTAACTTTCTTTTTTTTTTTATGTGAAATAGGCTGTTAACTTCATCCTTCGCTCTTTTGTTTACACTAATCTATAGTACAACTTAAAATTATGGTATTTATCGAATACGATTAAATATTAAAAAAAAAACTCGTTTCCGGATATTTCGAGGCATTCTTTCATTTGATTCATAATTCTTCAAAACTTCAACAATAAATTTTCGATAATTTTATGTTTAGATTTAGTTATCTATTGTATGAGTCAAAATGATCCGCAAAAGAATTTACCGATCAAACAACTGATATATAATATAAGTAGTTGATTTTCATTGTTTTTCTCAAAATTACTTGTACTTAGTTAAAATTTCAGGGGGATATTAACATCGTTGTTACTAGATTTTACATAAAAGTAAATTTTGAAGACTAACGGTAAATTTGTGTTTTCTCAAAGTAAAACTTTATTTTAAAGTCTTCGATTCAAGAATAATTTCACTGTTATCTGGATGTAAAATTTAGTTTTTTCAGAATTTGTGCATAGAGATTCTCTTTTGAAAAATCTAAGTTAAGCTTCAAGTACATGTATTAATAGAATTTTGTATGTTTCATCACTTATTCTTATATTTCTTTCTATCCTTTTTTTTAGATACTCCCATAATTCTCACCTTTGTTATGAATTCTAGCAACGTTTCAGAAAACTAATTTATAATTTTTCTTTATTAACGAGTCAGTTCCATATCTTTATCGTCTTTTTTTTGCGTTCCTTCAATTTTATGCCAAAAAATTTTTCACTTAATTTAATAATTCTTTTTTTTGGTCCCATCGTAGCTTTTTACATTCACTTTTACAATTCTCTTACTTTTCTGAGCTATCTTCTCTCTTCTTGACATAACAACCATTTTCTGTTTTTTTTTTTTTTTTTTCATTTCATGCTTGGTCGTACTCGAGATTATTTTTTACCTTCTTTACACCTTACGTATTTGTACTTTGATCTTGAGTTTCTTCATGAGGAATTCTTTATAAATAATCAAGTTATTTATTTTTTGTGCTTGTTACTTCTGTTTTATAACTTTAATGCTTTTATTATCTTTGCTGTTGCACCCATTTGTGAGTTTTGTTCTTCTTTGACTTTTTATTTTTACTTTTGTTTCAATTCCTGAAATTTTTTCTTTGTTTTTTTTTTCGAGTCATATTTTTTTTTAATCTTCAATATTTTTTAATTTTTTAATTTTTTAATTTTCTACTTTTCGCTTTTCTTTCTATTCTATCTTTCGGCTTCTCCTTGATGCTTCATTCATCTACTCCTTAATGTTTTTAATTTTCTTTTTCAGCGCTATATTGTCTTATCAATTCTATTTGTATTTTTTTCATTGATTACTTATACATCTGTTTCATTGCCACCTCGACTGCTGCCTACTTCTCTTTTCTTATTTTCTTCGTTATATCCGTTCATATTTTTGCTTTCTTTCTCTTTTATCGTTGTGTTTTAGTTGACATAATCTTCGCTATCGCTTTTGTTCTTTGTTTATTTTTCTGCTTTTACCACTTCTTCAAGACTTTTATAACGAGCTGTTGTTTTCCCTTCTTTTAATTTTTCTTTAGCTGATTTTCTTTATTATTTTCTTTCGATGCTGCAATACTCACACATTGAGCCGGTATTTTGTGTCCTCTGCTTAGATTTTCGGATCTTAATGGTCAGTTTCTTTTGCTTGCATTCCCTTGTTTCTCTTCTTTATCTTCTTTGGTTTTTTTGTTCTATCGCAAACTCTTTCTTATCTACTGTTGGTGTTATCCGTACGTCTTTCTATTCCATTTTGCTTGTTTCGTTTTCTTTTGAGTCTTTTCTGATATTTTTTCTTTCGTTTTCCAAACGCGCTTACCTTTTACGATTCTTAAAACTATACTTTTGTTTAATCTTTTTTTCTTCCTCTTTTTATTTTTCTTTACACTTTTGCTTTTTTTTTTGTTTCATCTTTTTTCATAATTTTTTATCTGATTTAGATATACTCGTTTTATTCATTGAAAATATTTATGGTTTAACTGCTTGTTGCTCGATCTTTAATTGATCTTTAACTTTTATTCTCGTTAAATTCATAAAATGTAAAAACGGTGACGGTAATTAATTGAAAAATATTAAAGCATATGATTCAACCATCATAAAAGTTTGTGAAATCAAATGATTTTAAGTTAGCAACATAAACCAAGACCTATAATTTATGTATACTCGTATAATAAATTTTTATTAAATTTTATATATTCCGTTTATGTTTATTTAATAACTTTTAGGTTTTTAAAACTATGATAAAAAAGTTTACTTTTAACCCTTTAAATAATACTGGGACTTATATATCCAACTTATTTTTTTGTAGTTTTTAAGGTACATTTTGGAAAATAAATCTCTGGGAATGAAAAATTTTGATTTTTGAGACTTTAGGATGCTTATCTAATTGTGTGATACGTTTCAGTAATTTTTTCAATTGAGAATTATTTTTTAATTGTTATAAACAATTAAATTTTGGAAAAATTTTTTTTTTTTAATTCGTGATCAGTGACCCTAAAAACCCCCGTATATGAAAATTTGTTAAAATCCATTTACCAGATGTAATTCGCACCTGAAAAAAAACTAATTTTAGAATAAATTAAAACGCTTATGATATAAAAATAATATTTTATATTATTTTAAAAACCATTCTTTTCTTAAATCTGATAATATTTACACACGGTAATCTTGCATGAAAAGCTAATTAATAAAAGATAAGAAAATATTATAGGCATAAGTAAATCGATTTATAATTGTAATAGCAGCTAAGTTATAATAAGGCAATACAATAAACATTCTTTATTTTTATCGAAATATGTTTTTCATCAACTAGTTTAAACGTTAAATCTTATTATTAATATAATATGGAATGTTCAAATAGCGTTTTTCAATACTAAAATAAAAAATTATGTTTAAAAAAAATTTTTTTTCAAATTCATTACACTTTTTTATCCCACGTAAGGAATGATAATACTTTCTTAGCTACGAGATATCTATTAATAGCCGCATGTAATTAAACAAAAGAACATCTTTTTTTGATCTTGAATAATTTTGCTCAAAAACATTCGCCTTCAACGGAATAAAGATTCTCCAGAATTCGAGGTAAAAAAGTAGAAGGAAAGCTTTTTTATCCGGCGGTTATCGGCGTCGCATATATATATATATATATATATATATATATATATATATATATATATATATATATATATATATATATATATGTACAAATTCTATCCTCCTCCCCCTTTACAAATCCTTCGTACACGGGCGCACGCGCGCGCATATACATATATCGAATATGGAGATGTGCGACGACGTCGACGACGAGGTCAGGCGTGCGTCGCATTATACCGCGGTAGCCAGCGACGTTGCATCGATTCGCCAAGCGGCTTCTACCCGTCCTCTCTCTCTCTCTCTCTCGCTCTCTCGCATTGTCTTTTAGCCCGGGCTGCAAATGCCTCTCTATCTCTCTCTCTCTTTCTCTCTCTCTCTCTCTCTCTCTCTCTCTCTCTCTCTCTCTCTAGCTCAACACCCTCTCTCGTTCTCTCCGTTGCATAGTGGGTAAATTATTCGTGAGAGAGGGAGAGCGGAAGATCTAACCGAGGAATCTGCGAACGGGCGAACATCGTTGGACAAAAGATCTTCTGCACTCGTGGTATGGAATTGCCGTCACGCGCCTGTCCTATTCTATTATTAACTCGAATCAAACAAAATTTTGTATCATCATTTGTTGATAGTTCGGAAAATTTTATCGCCTTATATTAAAAAAAAAAAAAAAAATAAAAAAAATAAAAAAAATAAAAAACAAAAAACAAAAATTTTGAAAAGAAAAGAAATTTCATGACATTTATGATTTATTTTTTACGTAAAATATAAACTTTTAGACAGGATAGTATCATAAGGAATCATCCCATGACCGACACATATTAGTTGATAATTGTTCTCTTATACTGATTATATATCTACTTATCTGACTCATATTAGTTGATCATCTTCTCAATATCAGCATCACATACATACACTCTGACAAAAAAGTATCCGGAAATTTGAAATAAAACGCAAAAATATTAAACTTCTTCAATATTTATTGAATCTCCTTCAAAATATGCTCCATTTGAAGCAATACACATGTGCCAACCTTTTTTCCAATCATGGAAACATTTTTTATAGGCGCTTTCAGGGATGGCCTTCAGCTCCTTCTGCGAATTTTCTTTTATGGCATCTATGGAGTCAAATCTGGTTCCCCGGAGCGGTAATTTCAGTCTGGAGAAAAGAAAAAAGTCACACGGAGCTAGATCAGGCGAATAAGGTGGCTGGTCGATGGTATTTATCGAGTGTTTGGTCTTAAAATCGTTAATAATCGTGGCTCGATGAGATGGTGCGTTATCGTCATGCAAAATCCACGAATTGTTTTGCCACAAATCCGGCCGTTTACGGCGAATATTTTCACGCAAACGTCTCAAAACAGTTAAATAGAAGTCCTTATTCACCGTTTGACCTTGCGGAACGAATTCATGATGAACCACACCACGAATATCGAAGAAAATAATAAGCATCGTCTTGATTTTCGAACGACTTTTGCGAGGTTTTTTCGGTTTCGGCTCATTTTTTCTCACTCATTCCGATGATTGTTGGCTCGTTTGTGTGTCGTATTCATAGACCCATGTCTCGTCACCAGTTATGATCCGTCCCATGAACGTGGGATCAGAATTCGCACGATCCAGCATGTCTGCAGCTACGTGCATCCGGTACTGTTTTTGAAGAAAATTCAGCTCTAACGGAACGAGCCGAGCGGCGACGCGCTGCATGCCCAATTGGTTCACCAAAATCAAACGAGCGGTTTCACGAGAGATGTTGAGATCACGAGCTATCTCTCTAACACTGGCATGACGATTTTCGAGCACAATTTCCTTGATTTTTTCGACGTTATCGTTGGTTGAAGAGGTCGACGATCGTCCTGAACGAGGCAAATCTTCGACGATCTCCCGACCGTTTTTAAAGGCTTTGTATCATTCGTATACTTGGGTTTTCGATAAAACAGAGTCTCCATAAGCCTTTTCCAACATTCGCAACGAGTCAGCACACGAAATTTCGTTCAAAACACAAAATTTGAGACAAACTCTTTGTTCAATATTTTTTTCCATTGTAACATTCGCAGACTACCACTGAGTTCGACTGGTTTCAACAGCTCTCGTAAACAAACTAGTTGACAGACCGCACTCATGTTTAGCATAGTAATTACGGACAGTCCTACCAACATACAGAAACTTCAAATACTTAAAAATACTCAACGCGGGCAATTTAAATGAGAATTTCCGGATACTTTTTTGTCAGAGTGTATATGTGACGATTTAAATTTTTCCCCGAGACCAGTGCGACAAATATGTGACGAGAGTTTATCGTCAATTTTTTAATATTATTTCAATTACTTAAAATAATTTTAACTACTTAAAATCTTGTAAAAAACCTCGGACAAAATATTGTTAAAATAAAATGAAACGTCTGACCTGCTGGGGTGCGGTTTTACACGCGAGGTTGTGGTAGCGAAAGGATTACAGTGTCTTTCGTAAGCTTGACCGCATCAAGTAAGCCACGGGAGGCATTAAATATTTAAAAAATTTTTTTAATCAAATTCGATCCAGCGACGATGTATTTCGTATATGTAAGATCGAGCGTAAAAAATTATAAAAAAAAGTTCTCATTATAGAGTAAAACCTGCATATTTTTATCATTATTTTTTTTTTCTATTTGATGATTTATTTGACAGCATGTTATAGTTCCGTCTAAACCTGCGCGGGTGCGCGGATATTTTTTTTTTTTTTTTGTCGTGAAATTTGAATTTTCGCCATTTTTAGATGCAATTTTTTTATGAATTAAAAAAAAAAAAAATGGTTTTGAAATATTAGTGCGTAGCCGAACTTAGACGAAACTATGCTTGACTGTCTTCTCGTTCTCTCTAAAGTCTCATTCTCTAAAAAGTCTTCAAGTGCTTTAGTGTGGTAATCCTATTTTTTATTCTGATTTGAGAATGAATTAACTATTGAAATCGAACTTTAATCTCATAAGACACATGTTAAAAATTATACATCTTTGATTTTTTGTCAACAAAATTGATGTTTTATCTTACTAAAATTTTATTTAACTAATTAGGTATACATAAGTTTATTTGTTAGAAAGTAAGATAGTTGTCTTCCTCTTTTTGTGGTAATATATTTTTAATAAATATTGATTATCTTAGAGAAATTATTACCGTTAAATCAAATATTTAATTTTAATGAAATTTTTCGGCACTAAGTACTCAAAAATGAAAGTTAACTCTTAGTATCCAAAAAATATGTTAATGTAACTTGTGGTTCCGTTCTTATGTATATTTGTATGAAATGCAAACAATTTATTTTATTTTGTTTAGAGTTTCAAAAAAATACGAAGAAGTTAATACTGAAGATGCGTGAGTTGTCAATTTAAATATTAACATCGTTTTTATTAAAGTTAGCATAAGAGTATGGATACAATACACGTGTAACTAGATAATTTAAAATTGTACTTTAACGATTACATTAATCTTTTGAAAGTAGTTTTAAATATGCAATATTGCGTAAAATTGATTATGATTAGTCATAAGTTTTGAAAAAAAAATTGTCAAATGAATCATCTAATCTAGAATTTCAGCGAACTTTTACTTTTATTTTGAAATAAAGCGATTGAACAAGCATTAAAAATATAAGTGAATTTAACATACTTAAATAATACTTTAATTAAGTATAAAATTAAAATAAAATTTATCTTTAAGTGAATTGAAATATGATTAGATAAAAGTTTTGAGATTATGTATTCATATTATCGAAAAATTAAAGCAATGACTAATTATACGAATGAGATTACTAACATAACAATATAACAATTATTCTTATATTTTTTAAGATTAACGTTATTTTTATTCTGTGGAAATTAAGCATTATTACGTTTAATAAAAATAATTATTTATGAGAATTTATATAAACTTATATAAGTTATACTATATATGAAATAGTATATCAGCAAATAATTGATAAAATTTAATGAATAAATTTATAGTATAAAGCAAAGATTATTATTGTATTATAATCAAGCAATTGTTTAAGCTTTATTATTATAAATCTCACCGAAGATGAAAAGTTAGTTAAATTTAAATTTTAATTCTTAATTATTTCTAATAATGAAATTTGTATAAAGCTCAAAGTAGTCGCTTAAAAGTACAAAAAATTTCAATTTATCAATACAATTGTATAAATGTTCAATCAACACTGTTAAAATAAACTAATTGAATTAATTGAGTTCAAATTAAATTTCAGTTCTAAAACGTGATTTAGTATTTAGATTAGTATAAAAAATTTAGCACGATAAAAACGTTTAAATTTAAAAAACTTTAAATAGTATACTCGTATATTTTTAGTACATCATGGAAAAACTACAAACACGTAAGAAAAAAAATTGTTAAATGATGTTTTCAAAATAAAAATTAAAAAAAAAAAAAAAAAAAAAAAAAAAAAAAAAAAAAAAAAAAAAAAAAAAAAAAAAAAAAAAATCATTTAGAAAGTAGAACTAGAAACGCAGAGTAATTCAATATTCGCCATTTCCAATAAAAAAAAAAAAAAATATCTCAAACAATATTTTAATTCACATTTACTTAAAGCCGTATCCAAAAATAAATATTTTGTAGAATCATACGAAAGCATAAAAGAAAAAAAAGTAGAAAAGTAAAATTTTTTTATATCAACCGCACAAAACAAGACTGCATATAAGTAAATATAACGTTGTACACCTAGCAAAAGACTATAGCTTCGCGATTTTTCGATCGGTTTAAACGAGTGATATTTCGCAGTAGCCGAGAGATCGTATATCTCTCCCGAGCAAGCAGGAATGTCCGTGTAAGGTGCATATACATATACATGTACATACGCACACGCACATCTATACGTATATATATACATATACAATATCCATTCGCGCTCACGCCCATGCGTTCTCTCTCGTCGAAGAGAGAGAGAGAGAGAGAGAGAGAGAGAGAGAAGTTAGGTGCCGCCGTGACCCACTTCCGGTCAAGTTCATTGCTCATCCAGTGTGTGCGGCCTCGACGCGCGATCTCGTCTTTATGTACTCTCGCACCTTGTGTATGTATAAATACCGCCCGCACTTCTTTTACACGCCGTTGAACGAGCCCGAGTGTGTGAGATACGTTTGTGTGCACGTGTGTATACGAGTATATATGTGTGTATATATATATATATATATATATATATATATCTTTGCCGGTGAAACTTTCTTCGTCCACGTCGTTACATCGTTAGGTCGATCGTTTCTCCGACAATGTATTGTTATATTTGTGAGATCGGTCCCCTCTATATTTTTATCTTGGTTTCACTGCCGCTACTGATGATACGCGCAGCTTCCGTCTTGCTGTGCGGATTTCCGACGATGCCTTCTGCAATTTTACCTTACTCGTTATTATAAGAAATTCTTATTTTTTTTACTTAACGTTATATCCATCTCTTTCAATTGCATCTATATTTTTTAAATTCTATATATATATATATATATATTTTTTTTTTTTTTTTTTGTAATTACTTTGAAAAACAACGTGCTGCAGAGTTGTCGTATTAAAAAAGATATTAAATTTTTTTTGCAAATATAACTGGTAAAAAATTATATGAACAATTTTGACATCCAACAACATACATTTACATTTTATTTACAAGTTATTTTAAATGTGTATAAAATGCTTAAGTGGATAAAAATAAAAAATCTAAATTAACGCATTCTTTTGAAATGGAATAATATTAAGGTATTCGCGGAATTCTCGAACTTTTTCAAAGAAAGTATTGTATCTAAGATTTTCAGTTTTTATTTAAGTTTTGTTTATTATCATAAAACGAAATTTTATTTTCAATATAGAGAAAAATTTAGAAACCTCGTTTGTTTAAAAGTGTAAAAGCACATCGTATATAATCTTTATCAATCATCAAAAATTCAATGAAATATGAGGATGTGAAATATGTTAAATCTATGGTGTTAAATATTTTTAATTTGTTTAAATGAATAACTAATAGGCTATTTTCAACTGATTATTATTGTTTGAAATGTATTTACATACAGCTTAAATGTTTTCAAATATGAATAAAAATATTTTTTCCCGTTAATATGAGAATCATGTAAAGAGAAATTTGTAAATATGCTACGTCTATTAAAATATAATTTTAACTTTTCAAAATTTACTTATAATATACATTACAGCATCTATTTTTTCCTCTAATTCTTAAAAAAAAAAAAAACAAAACTTATTCTTTTATATTACGATATTTCCAAGATACAATAAGCGTTCACCGTTACTGTTAAAACGTTAGGTCGTGACGAAGCCAGGCTCGCTTCGCCGTTCCCTTGCTAAAATTGCACGATAAGAAAGGTGCGTTATAAAAAGTCGATGAAAAATCTATAGAAAGCGAAGAAAGGCCTTGCGAATTGCGGTTGCCGGCGCCACTTGTATCGACTGGCCTGAAGCATTTTCGAAGAGTTGTTGCGAACGAGCGCAATTGTCACCTCGGAGCGTATGTGTATGCTCGTAACGCGCTAAAATGTAGATTTAAATCATTCCGTTAGATTGATAGGACTGTTAATTTTTTTTTTTTTTTTTTTTTTCTTTTTTTCGTTCTTAAAGTTTATACAGTATCACGGAAAGAAAGTTTTTGCGGCGACGCGCCGGGGCACCTTTAACGAGTTTTTAGAGAAATTCAAAGACTGATTCATACTTCTTCGTTTTGGCTGGCGATTCTAAACAAGTAGCAATTGCGGATGGTATTGTAATTGCCATTTAGTTATCAATGTGTTTGTACAGCGATAGAATACAATAGATTTGAAATTTAAATTCATTAAAAATTCGATATTTATAATAGAAGTTACTTATTAAAAAAAAAAAAAAAAAAAAAAAAAAAAAAAAAAAAAAAAAAAAATATGGCTTTTTGAAATTCAAATTAAACAAATGTAACAAAGCTTAAATAAATATTTCTATAAATAATTGTGTTATCGGTGAATTAATTAAAACGTATCAATTAATTTACATTTTATTGAATAATAATTTGATCGATAGAGCTGTCCGCTGAAAATTGAAAGGTTTGTCAATTTAAATTGAGGGGTAATAATTTATGACAATTAAATTTCTTCGATAACAAAGTAGAAAGTTATTTTAACAATACCGATTGCTAACCGATAATATACATCGTCTTTGTACAATTATAAGTTTGAATGCCCATTTATAAGAAGCCTTCTTTTAACGTAGAAAGTGATGTCTCAGTCGTAACCTTAGCTTAGACTGACTAAGCTTAATGTTTATTCTTTTGTATACGCTTATAGACTGAATTTGAAAAAAAAAACGTATCAGATCATACATTTAGGAATGTTTTTCACTTAATTTAATGAGTATGTAGTTAAAATTATAAAAATATTTGATTTTTTGTCTGTTTTTTTATTTAAAATAAGAAATATTATTATTACATAATTAATTACTGTATTAAATTATATAAATAAATTATTCAAAAATATGAGATTCAAAAAACGAAACTTAAATTTTATGTTTCAATTTATAGAATCGATTGGTGGTTAAAATTTATATGAACTTATTGATGATAAAAAATTATCACTTACAAATAGTTAAATAGTTAGTAGGTTTTTTATTCATATTATTATTTCTATTAAGGAATAATTTCTTTTAAAACGTAAAAAAATTTCTTTTTTAAAAGAGAACATAAACAAATATTTGCATGGAGATGAAAACAACTTACGATATGTTTTGAATAGTCAACTTACTTTCGTGTTGCATAAAATTAAGTTTTATTTTTGAAAGATAAACTCTGGTATTTTGAAAATAAAGTTCTTGTTAAGATATTCGAAAATAAATTTTGTATAAAAATAAGGGGAAATACAGAAAATTGCATAATTCGACACTTATAGAATTATTTAAATTAATTTATTTTAGAATTATTCAAGCGAAGATAAACTATTCAAGAGTAGCATAATATCAATATATATATCTTAAAACTTAAAGTATTAGGAAATAACATTATCAGAAGAATACATTATAAAAATATTTTAATCGCATCGATATTTCGAAAAAATTATTTTTCTCTTTTCACTTAGTATCTGTAACAATAAAATCATATTATTAAAAATCCTTAATAGCATCATCGTATAATTGGTATAAACGTATTCGCAAAATTGCGCCTAATGTAATGCCGTAGTCGTAATACTTTTCTCCGCGAAACAATGACGCCTTATGCTAATGAGATGAGGATGAAGTAATGCCTTTCTACACGCATGCGCATAAGTACGCATATATGTAAGTAACTCAAGATCAGAAAAGCGAGCGTGAGTCACACGCGTTAATTCGCGCAACAAAACGTCGAGGGTTCTGGTAAAACAAGCCATAAGTATAACGTTTATCATTTAGCAATTCGAGGAACGTTAAAACTATCCCTGGTAAGACATCCTATTATCGTTATTAGGGGTTGACCAAAAAACCACTTATAAATGTCGAGGCGAAGCTCACCAAATCGAGACGAAAAGAGAGAGAGGGAGACATCTCGACGGAATGTCGTTTGTCTCGACGCTTTCTCTTCTCGCAGCATCAGGCGGAAGAATCCTCGAGCTCTACTTCGCGGTCTTTTTGAACGATCATCGCCATCGAAACGCTCCTCGTACTTACCTTCTTTTTTTATTATCATTTTCAACGAAGATACGAGGGAAGGAGTTTACGGAAGAGCGGAAAAAAATACGGTGGGACGAAACTTTTGCTTTCCGCGGAACGATGACGTTATATGTATATACACAATGCCACGCAAATTTTTTTCGCGCGAACGATGAGTTTATGGCACGGTGAAACTCGCTCGCTCGTTGCGGTAGAATTCGTGGCAGGAAGTCACTTAGTTGGATCCTTAATCTTGCGCAATAATTACAGGTGCGTTGTGTGAGAGATTGGTAAAAGAATAATTGCGTGATATGGGGAGTTTCTTGACTTTAAAATGGAAGCTAGCTCGCTTTAATTCCATACCGTTTTCTTTATTATTTTTCTGTGAATTTTCAATTCCTTCAGAAATTATCTAACGCGTTTTGATTAGCGCGTGTATATGTACACGTGGCGTGGCTTTTGTCAAAAAATTTTATGTAAATTAAATGTTGTATAATTTATGTAATATCATTATCACGTATAAAATTTTATAAAATAGAGTATAACTTATTGTTCAGCTGTGACCGACGTAAGTAAGAGTCTAGTATATTCACCAGAGTTGGTGTAAGTAATGCTTTTACATACTTCTAACAATTTTTATTTAATTAAGGTTAGCTGATTGCATGCACATCAAGAGTTCGTGATTTTATTTTAAAAAGAAATTAACGTAGGTATATTTAAGTAATTTTATATTTAATTCGTAATTATGTTGTTCAATTTTTTGCATTAAAAAATGTTACTTATTAGTTGTATCTTATTTATGCAAAAATTGTATTCTAAATTTCAGTCTTGTATAAAATTTTTATCGAATTATTATTTCGAATAGCTTATTATTAAAAATAAAATGTTAGTTTTTAAGGTTTTTTTTTTTATATGTTATTTTTAAGATTAGTCAAATTATATGAAGCGTTTTATATGTATTCATAAATAAAACAAAAATAATTTTCAAGCTTTCAAAAGTTCCCGAAAATATAAATATGATAAGTCAGACAACAGTCATACTTTATTAAGAAATTTTGAAATATTTGTTTAAAATTTTAATAGTAATTTACAATTTTACCAAAGTCTGAACATCCAATTCAATTTTTAAGTATTTTTTGAAGATATAATATTTCATGAAAATAAACAGTTTATTTTAAAAAGGTTAATTGTTGTCCAATCTTATCAAAGTTTTGGAGCAAATAATATCAAATAATACAAATATTAATATTATTTTATATCAATATACATTGCTTTTATCAGCTGATACGTGATAAATAATAAACTTATTAAAAAATGTTTGTATTAATTTTACATTGCAAAAAATTATTATAAATATTGATAAATTCATATTTAATATTAAATAACAATGATTAATTTTGTAAAAAGGCTGTTATTAATTTTTATTAACATATTTTTAATTGATACATTTTTCATAATTTTTAAATATACATAAGATATTTTATTTTTTAATTCAATTTAAATTAAACTGCTATATACTAAATAAGTAAATTAAACAAAACTTTGTCACTGATTAATTTAGATAATAAAATTCAATAAACTTTAACTATAATAATAACAATAAACTATATAACTATATTAATAACAATAAACTTTAAAAGAATCAATCAATTTTTAAATTATATTTTTATTTTAAAATTGATTAATTAGAATAGCTTTGAAGTAAATTTTTGTCAAAATTTATTGTAATTATGATATAAGGCAAATGAAGATTTATGTTTTCAATGAAATTATTTTTACAAAATATTTTGATGATATTTTTTGATCGAATAGTAAAACATTAATTATATCATTGGAAAATTTCGATATATTTTCAATAAATTTTAACAAAAGTAGAACACAACATGTTAAAATATTAATGTACTTAGAAATTGTATAAATTTAGCGTAAATAAATAATAATATAAATGCATGTAAATAAATCTTTTAAAAATTGTTTAAAAATATTTTGATTCCAGTTGTCAATGCCTGCTTCCGTAATGTTCGAAGCTCAGTTATTGCACACATCTATAATTAATGATATCGTAAATCATTAACAAGTATACGTATATAAGCCATATTTGGCGTGAATCCAAGTAATGTTATATTCAACTCATTACGTAACAATTAGACATATATATATATATATACATTAAAATATCGAAATTATTACGTAAGAACACTTTTATTTATAAAAATTAATTTTAATAATAAGATATTAGTTTTTGTAGTAAAACGTTAGGGCATATAATTCACAAGTGGCGACAATAATAAAATTAATAAAACCTAAATTAAAAAATGAATGAGAACGAAAAAATTGAAAAACTGTCAACGAACTCGTTGGAGTGAAAGAGAGAAAGAGAGAGAAAGGTCGTAAAAGAAAAAGAAAGGCAAGTCGTCGACGACTGTTGAGCTCAACTCTTGTGTTATGTACTTTCATATTCATTCACCGAATGGTGGAAACTTAAAAGCGGTGGTTTAATGCGCATGCGCAACTGCCGGATGCAATCAGGTTTTCCTGACCTTGCGAAACTGGACCAAGCGCTCCGTTCCTATGCGAAAAATTTTAAATTGCACGCACGCGATATGACGGCGCACTCGTTGAATTCACTCTCTCTCTCTCTCTCTCTCTCTCTCTCTCTCTCTCTCTCTTTATGGTTTTCATTTTCCGTTCAGGAGTCTTGATTTTGATTCGCCCTTGCTATGTAGTGCGGTAAAGATACGTAATGGAAGGAGTTGCTCGAGCAGAGCGAATCGAATGAAATTTTCTGATTTTCAATCTTGTTGATTGTGTTTATAATGGACGTCGCGAGGAAAGTGCGCTTTCCGCGATAATCGATAAGAAATAGGTCGGATTTTATAAAAGTATGTCAAAGTGTTTACGAATAAAGAATTTTGTGAGAATATCGTTTGATGTAAATCAATTCGTTTGTTGAATAATGATTGCTTTTAAATTATTCTTGAATTCAATGTAAATTACAATTAAATACACAAAACAAAAACAAAGATTTTTTTTCTAAATAATATAAATTATCATGGAATATTTTTAGCTCGTATTATATTTCAAAACGCAATTTTCATTTGGCTACTCCGATAGTTTAGACTTCGTGTAAACATAGAATGCGAAATAAGAAATTCTCGAACAAACGGTGAAAATTCTCGTTCTCGTTATTATGGATGCATATACAAACTGTTGAAGTTGGAATTACGAATACACATGTAATCAAGCGTTTTAAGAAATTTTGTATTCTTACCATTCATTTATTCGCAGATTGATCGGCCAATACGTTGTTGCGCGTTAATAATATAGCGTCTTTTCCCGTTTTTACACAACAGATAGCACGAAAAAGAGAAACAACGTTTTAACATTTCATCTTGCTTAAGATAATTTTGTGAAAATCCATTAAATAAAATGAAATATTATAGTATTTATCTTCGAAATATTGATAATTTTAGTTATTTATGATATGTTTAAAAATGAAAATAGTTTTAGTATAGAATAATTATATCAAATTATATCAGTTGCAAGAATATTTACCAATACTTGTTTTGGATAATTCGTTATTATTGATAGCCTTTCAAATTCATTTGAATAAGTCAAAATCTTTTATCAGTTTGCGAAATCGTTGCTTAATTAATTTTTAAATTAACATACAATACTTTAATAGCGTGATTAAATTAAAAAAAAGTTTTATAAGATTTATATTTGAAGAAAAAATGTCCGGTCAGAGAAAGGTAAAATAAAGAAAGATAATTTTAGCTTGTGCAGAAAATTAAGAAAGGAATAAAGCATGGTTTGAAGATAATAGAATGCAAGCGGCGATGATTGATATCACTTGAAAAGAGAGAGTGGAAGAGAGAGATTCAAGAATTAAAAGAGATTAAAAACAAAAAGTAATAAAATAGCTAAAATAATAGAAATACTTAAAAAAAAAAAAAAAAAAAAACAATGGCGGGTTGAGTATAAGGAATTTAATATGAAAAGTAGTCATAATGCATAAAAAAATAAAGGATGAAAGAAAGCTCTATAAAAAAAAAAAATGAATACTAAAGTATTTTCTTTAAAAATACATTATCATCTATTGAAAAGTACTTCTAATGTTTTAAAACTCAAAAGCAAACAAAATAAATCAAGACTAAAATACACTTAAATATTTCACAAATTTTCGTTTTTTAACATTTATTATTACATTTCAAATTGAACATTTTAAAACAACATTTATGAGATTTGTGTCCATATTATTTTACACATAAAGCAATACATATTAGCAAACATCTGCAAAAGTCAACATCACTGTATTGCATATGATAGAACGAAATATAAAGTTTCTTTTTTTAAAAAATTAATTTTTATTATTAAGATTAAATTTATTTTGTAAATTGATTTTAATAAGAAAATATAATTAACAACTTTTGAATATTTTAATAAAATAGAATTACAAAATGTTCTTAAAGTCAGTTAACTTCATCATCAATTAACTACATAAATTTTTAATTTAAAAAAGTTTCAGTTATAAGTTTTATTTTATAATTATATCGCAATTTAAAACGAAAAAACTTCTTATTAACAAAAATTCTAAAAAAAAAAGCAATTCTTCTTGGTTATTTCTGTAGCTTTAAATTCAATTAAAGAAAATTAAAATTCTGCATTATTTATTCGTTAAAATAAAAAGATATTTTTATAAAAATGAACAATATTAAAAAAATTAACATATTATTTCAAGCTACCAATATCCTTTTAATATCAAATGCAGCTTTTCTCTTATCTTTTACACGTTGTAAAGGTAAACCTGCTTAACACTAAACCTTCCGGGATCAAAATGACCCATTTTTAATAAGTTAAATTTTATGATTTATAACTAAAAATATGCCATTTACTATATTTGGTATATAAATAAATAACAATTTGAATAAATTTACGTATCAATTAAAAAATAACAAATAAATAAAAATAAGAAAATAAAAAATGAAATTTTTTTAAATCGGTCATTTGACCGTTCTGGTAGATTTAGTGTTAAACTCAATTTAGCCAACAGCAAATGTCGGTACAATTTGCTAAAGTGAAGGCATAAACTGTACGAAGTGCTCTTATGTGCGTTCAAAGGATTTTTCAAACTTTTGCAGATTTAAAATTTTTATATGCCCTTCTCCGCGTGTTAGTTTATACGTATTTTTTTTTTTTTTTTTTTTTTTCATTTTTAATAATTTTCGTATTCAAGAATATTTTGTATGGAGTACAAACGTTCAATAAAATATCTGGATTTCATAAATCGTTATTTATCATGTGAGTAGCAAAATAATTTTAAATTTAGTAATTGAAGAAAAATTATTTTACCGAAAGTATTTCATACAGTAATTTCGTACAAAATAAAGATTTTGTTTATTATTAATTCTCAGAATTCATAGTAGGTTTGTAACTTGTACACAATTCAGAAAATGAAGGTAAATACAGCATTCCAATTTCTTC
This sequence comes from Chalcis sispes, assembly GCA_949987625.1. Lineage (NCBI taxonomy): Eukaryota > Metazoa > Arthropoda > Insecta > Hymenoptera > Chalcididae > Chalcis > Chalcis sispes. The sequence continues at coordinate 21,978,012 of OX465094.1, forward strand.
AATTATTGCTGCGTACACGTATCAATGGAATAATTTTCAATACACTCTTATTTTCCAATTGCTCTCATGTGAGATTTCAATCGGTTGTTTCATTACGTATTATCGACATTTTAAGAAAATTAAGAGTGAGTCACGTAGTAACGAGTATTGCTAGAGGAAGAATAAAAATTCATCATACATACAATTTTAATGTAATTGGTCAATGTGAATAATATAATAATCTTTCCTTATTTCAAGACGATGTTCACAAGAAATTCATAATCTTATTTTGTAAATATAAATGCGAAATCGACCGTATATTAAAAAATATTATGATTTATACTTATTGTCAGATTTCATATTTAAAAAATAAAATCGATTATATATTTATGTTTATTTTCGAATAACCTACATAGTTTATAACGTAGCGTTTCACGCTGCTTAGTTTTGTTTTTATCTTCCTTCTCTCTTGCTCTTCAAACGTCAATCCACGTACACGCTCCAGACCGATTTAACGGGCCCATTACAACCTCTTGAAACATTTTTCCCGGCTAAATTATTTTTTTGTTCCGTGACTGTCTTCTCCGCTGTTTCCATCCCATTTCTTTAACCGCTCCTCTATTGCTCGCTCTGCTCTAGGAGTTGTTGAACAATAATAACCGCTTTTACCGCAGCCCACACAGTCTCCACCGGTAGCCCTTTTAAACCATCTACTAAGCGTATTACGTCGTTAACACTCATATTCGACGCCTGGGTGACTGTTAAGGCTGTTGACGTCGTTGCTTTTGATAGTGGGATTGGCTGCTCTGCTGTTGTTCGTTCAGGGGTTTCTCTTTGTCTTAGTCTATTTGTTACTGAGCTTTTAAAACTTACACTTTTTATTTCCTCGACGTCGGCATGGGATCGCCTGTTTGTTAAGCTACTTTGTCGCACTCTCTCCTGCAGTTCTCTCTTTTCCCTCGTGCGGCGCTCTAATGGCCGACTCGCTTCTCGATAGCTCCGTCTTGGCTCTGCTGTTTCCTCCCTTCTATCATGAGCTAACTCGTTAGCGACATACGCCTCACTACATCGAGGGCAATTAGACAAATCCACTTCTCGTCGGCCACAATTAAAACAAAAAACCTTCGAGAGCGGTTGCGGACACTTGCGTCGGAGATGGCCCTTCTGCCAGCAGTTAAAACAGGTATACGGCGGTGGATCGATATTTGGATCTATCGGTATTGGATTTAAGTGCCCAAACATTGCCCCGGTAAGCTTTATCTTCAAAGGAAGTCTCCGTTCGTAAGTGCGTTCCGCCAGTACACTATCGCTCTTTTTTCTAGATAGGTTATGCAGAGTCGGTTGGGAAGACAGTGTCGGCAGTGGATCTTCTGGTCGCTCTATTTTATCGCTTCTCGGTGTCCAGAATTCAGAGTATGGCTGGAGTGGACTGTATAAATGGCTTTCATGATGTCTAATGGATCGCATCTTTTCTGTACTGGATGAAGAAAACAAAAAATATTTTTTTACCATCTCAAGTCATTCAACGGAATTTTGCGGTTTTCTGGGGAATGTAAATAAATTTTTTTAGCACAAAAACACAGCAGTGTCTTCTTTATTTTACGATAAGGACTTAATTGTCAAGAACAAAGAAAAAATACATTATGGTTTATCGAGCTAGGTACTACTGATTGAATTACTTTACAAACACCTACGCCACGCAACCGACAAGGAAAAATGACTTACCCCTTTTTAGGACCTCAAGTCGTTGTATAACGTCGTTGCTTTGTTCCTTTATTCTCCGATATGTTCTCCTGTGCTGTCTCGATTACTGTTTTATCATCTACTCTGAGCTTCCGCAATTCTTTACTTCAACGCGGTTTTAATAAATTTGTGCTATGGCGGCATGACTGACTTGAGTAATGGCTAACGTCTAAACATTTTCCTTCTTGCTGATCATCCTTCCACCTTCATTCTTCCTTACTACGTTATTCAAATTATATTATTTTCCGTCCCTTTTCCTCTTATCTTTATTATATTGACCCAATATCGATAAGCTGATTTACGTATTGTCCAAGATCCATTTGCGCATGCGTATCTCGATGCGCTTTCCGCGTGTGGTTACGCAACGTCACTTTATCGATCGCGTCGCCTACTGCTGCCGTCCCCACTAAAAATAATTTCGATTTCATATTTCCCGCGTTTTCATTGTCGCAAGCGCGTCGCGTATGCGTGTCAGTGATGCGTGTGTTGATCTTTTTCCCTCTTGCCCTTCCAACGTCAACTCGTGTATATATTCGTCTTGCGACCGATTTTGCGAGCCCGTAGCAATTTCCTGGATGGAGGTTGCAACCGGGTAACGTATGCGTGAATCGTTCAAGCTCACTACCTCGGCTCGTGGTTTTATCGCGCATGCGTGTGTGTGCCTACGCAGCGAGAAATACTGTGCACTGTCGCACTTAACCTCACTTGTCAAAAGTTCCTGTGGCGTCTCGCTATTTGTGAGGTGCTTCAGTCCTCACCCTCTTGTGGCTGCCTGAGCTACTTTCTTCCTGGTTTCTCTCCCTTTAGGATCATAAAAAAAGACAAAAGTTCTTATGAAGAGACTATCCTGATGTCTTGTAAGACCATCCAATGGACGAGGAGAGAGCAGCTTTGTTGGAGTATCATTTGTTTACTTCTTTTCCATTTTACTTAGCTTCTCAGTTTTATTTACTCAACTTAAACTTTTTTCTTTAACATATTTTTTTATTCTACTGTCTTTTTACAAATAGATTAATTTTTCTACTTTCGGCTAGTTTTATTTTTTTCTCATTCTTTAAAAATATGTTTATTCATTTTTATTTATTGTTTTATTGTAATTTTAGGTTCTTTAAAGCAGCTGTGATATGTTATGACACAAGTTAAACAAATTATATGTATTGAAATTTGAATTTAGCAATAAATCGATTTTATTTTTAAAGGGCATTGATTAATTGCTTTCACGATTCTTTTCAGAACTATCAATTAACTGATATCGCATCTTTACGACGGTCTTCAAATTTCTCATTTTAAAAACTTCTCTTCCTTTAACTTTAACTTTAACTTTTTTTTTTTTTTTATAGAGTTAAGAAAAACTTTGCAAAGCGAAATTTCGTCTGGATTCACGAAGACTCCGAGAAAAGCAATAACATCGTGATTACCGATGAATAAAAAAAATAATTTTATATTTTCATAAAAAATTTATTACAGTTAATAAAAAAATTGTAAAAATTTATCGATCAAAAATCTTTTTATAATTGTAATTAATAAATCTTTTGCAAGTGATATAAATATTACAAAATTCTTTTATATTTGCGTCTGACATATTCTGTCTGTATCTACTCGTACACATATATTCTGTGGAATAAGGTTTATTCTTTTCAAATTGATTTGAAATATATTTTTTGTACAAATTAAAAAATGGTCTTCATTGTTACTTCTCTTAATATTAGTTATTAATATAAAAATTAATTTAATCAATGTTAATTATTAATATAAAAATAATGAATAAATTATTAAAAAAAAATAATAACGTTTTAGATTTTAAAATATTTTTTAAAGCTAGAAATTAAGTTTGTAAAAAAGCAAACAATCAACAATATTTTTTATCGCACAAAATGAACAATTTTTCATAGATTCTCATTGATAACTAAAATGTATATCCATAAGTAACAAAAAGGTTTACACGCGACAGCGTTAAGTAAAGACCGATTTAACACCTAAATGAAATGCTGTTATGTCACTTAAATTTAATACATTTCAATCCATACAGATAACACGAGACATACAATCCTTCTTTCTCTGCCTCTCTTTTACTCTCCCTTTCACCGATACCCGAAGCAACTTCTCCATTGTCCGGTCCCTGATACAGCGCGTACATATATCTATACACGCACAAATGCATGCACATGTATACGTATGTACGCGAGCGGCGCATTCTTAAGCGGAGCTCGGAGCGCCTTCCTCACTCGCGATCCGTTTCATTCTCTTTCCGGAACGCGAGAGCAGTTCTCCGCGTATGTATATATATATATATATATACATACGCCCGTGGACTACATATATTCGTGTGTATATATACGCAAACTCTGTAGCAAGAAAGAGAGAAAGAGAAAAGTGAGAGGCAACGCCGAGTTGCTGGCCTGTCCGTTCGATATGTGCACTCGCTTGTGCAACCGCTTCTTGCGCCGCCCTGACTTTAAGAGCTCGATCCTCTCTCTCTCTCTCTGTTTCTCTCTCTCTCTCTCTCTATCTTTCTCTCTACGACTAATTCTGTACATATGTGTATAGGTATACATATAACACATCTCGCGAGATCCTTTGACCCCCATGTGCCGAGGAAAAATGTTCTTTGTTATACATATGTGTTTAACGAAAGCACGAGTCCGCCTTTATCGCTCTTTGATTATCTATGGCAAATTCAGGCGTGGATAAAAAAAAATATTTTTACGTATCCGGTGTTATTGCGAAAAAAAAAATATATATATATAAAAGATGCTTTTTCGAAAGAAAGAGAGAGAGAGAGATTTTCGCTTCTTCCACGCAGCTGCATTACGTGTACGACGAAATTTACGCTTCGAGTAAATGCGGTCGATATACGCGGATATTCATATATGCCAGGAATATACACAGGGAGTTCGTTAATGGTTAATCGGTTAATGTCGAAGGAGGATTTATCGTTTTATGAGGCAACTCGCGCGACCTCCAATAATTGTGCTTGTTCATTCGGTATGAAACTTTATCGGCGAGATATACATTGGTTAATCTCACGCGTTTAATTGATAGCATGACTATTTTTTACGAGCCGCTTTACCAGTTAAATATATCAAGCTAATGAAAGTTTAAAATCTCATCTCAATAATGTTTTAGATCTCTTGCGTATTTCAGTCTTCTATTGTTTCAAAGATAAAATTTTCCTTTGAAAAAAATTCATAATTTCTTTCACGATTAAAAGAATATGTTGCGAGTATTGTTGTTTAAAGAAAATAATTCTTGCAATTTTAAACAAAAATATAGGTTTCGAATTTTTGCTTCATTGAGAGAAAGTTAACATTTCATTCACTTTCATCTTATCTTTGATAAATTAACAAATATTTCTATGTGTTATTGATTCGTTAAAGATAGAACAAAACAGTAAACTAATAATTGCTAATTTTTTTTTTTAAATGTGCAATTAAAAACATTAATATTTCACATTAACATTTAAAACTTTTACTCAACAAAAATAAGTAGAGCATTTTAATTTCTTAGTCTAACTAATGCTTAGATGATGATCTTGAACAGAAACAATTTGTTAACTTGTTTTCAATTTCATTTGATTTTTTAGTTGTGAAGTTTTTATTGCAAAATTAAGATATAAAATAACGAAAAAAATTAATTTTGCAACAGAAAGTTATTTTAAAATTTTTATCGATTGCTATTAAAACGTTATTTTTATTGTTCGACAAATATTGTAAATTAATAGTTCAATTTATTTTTTAATCGATAACATCATCTTTTCAATAATCCTTATAAAAAATTAATTGAATTCTAATTACCACCAATCCCGCATGAATTTTAGCATTAGCTTTCGTTAGTTAATAAAAAGAGCCGTATCGACAATTGGAAGCAAAGAAAATAAAACGTTTCGTGAAGCTGAGGTTGAAGAGAAATCGTGCCGCGCGCACAACGTTGCTTCCTCGCTAAGATAACAATTCAATTTCATTCGGAAATCAACTATGAGATGTTTTTTGCGCGACGACGATTTACGGTAGAGATACGTACGCCCTGTGGAACAGCCAAGGGACTAACTTCGATGCTTTCTATCGTCTTTTTAGATTGTGAATCAAGCCTCGCAATAATGCAATAAGAACGACTCGAGGTATACTCGAGACTCAACTCTTGGGCGTATACCTTTGAGAAAATTGTATCTTGCGCACGCATTTAGTGAGCTCTCTTGTATGGTGTGTGTGTATGTGTCTTGAGTTATATTTTGTTAAAATGTCTTGTAATAATTTAGTTTGGGAAAAAAATTTGTCAAACACAATATGCGTTTATAAATATAATTGAATGTACTAATTTTTAATGTATAATTGTGCGTTAAAGTAGTTTTAAAAGTAACGTATTGAAAAAAAATCTATGAACATTTCATCTAATTGTAATTATTAATTCACCTTAAGTACATATTTCAATTACTTTTTCAGTACTTATTAAATATAGTTTTCTTATTAAATTTATTACAATTTTTCTATTTAATTAATCAAAATATTTTACAAAGTATATTTACTGAAAAAAAAAAAAAAAAAAAAAACAAAATTTTCAATCCATTTCTCTTAGTACAAATATGTGGTGTAAGTGAATATAAATATAGCTTCAACGTTGTTTTATTTCACCTGTAAAAATATTCGCTTGAAAATTATTATTATTAGTTTTATCGTTAAATTTGTCAAGTTGATAATGTCACGATGTTAAATATTTTAATAATCTTGACGATTAATCTAATGATAATAACGAGAAAGGTGTCTTGATACTAATGGAAAAATTCATAATACTCGTATTATCTTAATCATCACAATTTCCACATTAAATCATTTTTAGATGATGGTACAACATTCAATTACGATGTACCGAAATAAGCAAATGTGTTTAGATGAAATATCGTGAAAATAATTATAGTACAGTTATTATAAAAATACTGTTTATTTTAATATAATATAAGTTTTGGACAAAATCCATAAAAAATAAAATAATAAAATAAAATATAAAATATATTACAGCGTTATACTTACAGCATCGCGTATATAGGTGGGTCTAGGATTTTATTAACATTCGAAAACGTATTCGAAAGCAAGGTTTGTTGTTTATTCCAGTAGGTTCTACTTTTCAGAGTAACGACAAGTTTTGATCAGCTAGTTATTATGCGGAATTTCGGAGAGAAATTACGGTGATATAACTTTCAAGAAGTTTAATTTATAAAAATACCGGTCAAAGTAAAAGCTGTAATTTGCAATCTATGAACATAATAATATTATAAATTATCCAAACGTTCCATTGTAGTGATTTAAAAAAAAAAAAAAAAATATATATATATATATATATAAATTTATTCACGTGAAAAAAATTAATTAATTATAAAGAGCTTCAAATAAAAATTTTCATTTTTCTTTAATTATTTTCTTTTCCGATCATAAATTTTTTGACACATATTATAACATAAAGTTGTGTATCGTAATTTCTTTCTCGCAATTTCGAATATTTTATTATTTTAAAAATTGCTATCGTTTCAATAACTAGAATTTACTCGAGTTTCATTTTTTAATATTTCACTTTTATTAAATTTGACATTCTACTTTTTCATTATTTCGCTAAGATTTTTATATTCTTTTTTATCTCTTAGTTTCTTGATCAAACGACGTTAAAAATCCATTTTAAAACTCATATCTCTTAACCACTTAAGCCAATATTAAAATTCAACTCTTTATATCCATAATAATAGCTTATGCGTTACGAATATTTTTCTAACAACGTTATTTTCACACACATTTGATTTCTAAAAATAGTTTCTCTTAAATCTGCTTTATAAAAACTTTCATGAAAATTATTTTTCTCATAATATTTATATTGCTTTGTTACGCACACAATTTTTTTTTTTTTCTATATTTAAATTTCTTTTTACTCGGTTTAATTTTATAGTTAACTAGTGTTTAACTCGATTGTAATCATGCTTTCATAAACGTAAAGTTTTTGTTGTCGACTCGACATTTTTTACCGAATTTAAAACCTTATCTTTTCGTGTCTAATATTATTATTATTATTATTATTTTTTTCTCATAAAAAGTAAATTAACGTCTTTTACGAGTTTACTTTAAATTATTAATATTTATTTGCTCTCGAGCAAATAAATTAAAAACGCTTTTTCTCTTATTTCAAAGAAATATAAAAAGTGATTAATTAACCAACATAATAAAGGAAGAAATTCTTTACAAACTATTAAAAAAAATCAATAACGTTAAGCTAAAAAATAGTTTTTGCCTTGACTTATAGTTTATATATCTCAAGTACATCGCTCGGATGTAGGATAAAGGAAAACTGTGTACATACAAGTGTATTTTACTTTACACGCTCGCAGGCTTAGGTCCTCTAGTTTTTGCATGGAAAACAAACTGTGTGAAGTCATTCCAGATGGTATTACGGTAAGTGGGGCATTTCGTATATATTTACATATGTATATAACATATACATATAAATATGTATCGTCGTCGAATAAAGCGCGCTATACCGGCGCTCGATCCGGACGCACCTAAGAAAGTAACGAAGCAAGTACCAGCGAGGCTTATACGTTGCGTCTCGCGAGCTCCGCGCTGCGCGACCTGCTCACTTTTCTCACCGAGCCGCCGTCACCGCTGCCCCTCGAAACGGGGCATTTATATAGACGCACACACACATCTATATACGTGTATAGAACCACCTTCATCGGCAGGGAGAGAGAGAGAGAGAGAGAGAGAGAGAGTCCAGTTCTCGGGATCGCGATGGGAAATTGCTCGCTAGCTCGCTCCCTGCGATCGAGTATTTTTTTCTTTTTCTTCTGCTTTTTAATAACGCGCGTCACCTACTCGATTAATAACGAAAATGAAATTTCTTTGGAGATGCCGCGCATGATTTTTGTTTGGTAATTAGTATCGTTTTAGAATGACGTATAAATGTGTGTATGTATATATATAACGAATAGCTGTGTGAAAAATGCTTTAGTCGATTGTTCTTAATAATATAATTATTGCGCAAACGCTATTTCTTACGATCGATCCTGATCAGTCGTTCAATGAAAAGTAACGCGTTTAACGTTATGCTTCTAATTTTATTCAAATAAACTTGTAAAGCCATTAGAAAGTTGATAAAATAGCCGAATATTATATTTATTAGCTTAGAGAAAGCAAAGCAGATTTAAAAAAAAAAAAAAAAAAGAAAAAACATTGAATTTTATGTCATACTACGATTTTAAAAAAGGATTTTAGAATTTTCGCGATCTTGTGTTATCGGAATACGGAATATGGAATACGGTGCTGATATATCGTTCTGTATAACAATGAGAAAACCACGATAGACAATAACAATAACGGCTAATGTTCTACTTTTAGCGTATTAGTCACCCTATGAGATGTAAATTGTTCTTACGAAAGGGTTATTTATTCGATTCGAGAGTCATATACATTTTTAGCGAAGAAAAAATTATCGGGTTTTTTTTTTTTTCTTTTTTAATGTCGAAGGTGAATTAAACTGCGCATGCGTCATAAAAACCAACGTTGATTTACTTGGAGTACAAATTGAAACTCGGTACCAGCGAGTAAGACTAGTCGAAAACGGTTAATCTATTCATTATCTCTGTAAATTTTCCACATAAAAAGCGCATATTTTTCTTTTTCTTTTTTAGTTTTTTTTTTCCGGTTGAAAACAATGGCGCATAGTCAACAGCATTAGGTGATTTTGACGCAAATAAAAAAAAACTATTCATGAAAATTCTTGAAAAGAGTTTAAACTTGCGGTTTCCATTAAATAAGATTATAGAAAGTATAAATTGTTGTTGCGATAACGATTTTTTGTAAATTAGTCAGGACACTAAAACTAAAAATTTTTATCGATAAATTTTTCTTCAAATTTAGCCTCGCCATTTATTTTTATGTATGTTTTAAAATTTTTCGTAAAAGTAAATCAATAAAAAAAGAAGGAAAATAATTCTTAATAAAAAAAAAAGAAGATCAAAGACATACTTGTTTTTAAATTATTCTCTCGGGAAAGTGTAAAAAATTTCCATTAAATGTCAGTAGTCATAAATATGAAATTAGAAAAAAAAAAAAAAAAAAAAAGAAAAAATTAAATTAATCATTTATAATTTAAGTTTATAATTGAGGCGTAAGTCAAATGAAGATGTCGAAAATGCATGACAATTTGAAATAATCTTTCACGTATACGCGTGCACGTTTATCATCACGAATACATTTATCTCTAATAAACAACACGTGTAGGCGAGATTAATAAACGTTTTATTCCGTAAAAATTTTCTCAAACGCATCTCTAAATTAAGAGCTTAGTAATATACGTACCATTGCACGAAAGGGGGATTCTAGCTTGATACGATAATTGGTTCGAAACATGTAACCGTACTCACTGACACACTTTTACCGTGTTCACATTTAAGAGAAAATAGTCAAGGCTGCTGTACCGAATAAAATAAGTATATGCAATAAAAAAAAAAAAAGAAAAAAAAAACAAAATAGCTTCGAGGCGGTTTCTCCATTCTTTTTTTACTTATACTTTATAAGGAATGAAATTTTCGTTTTCACACCGAGTAGCCAAGATAAATTTTGGAATACTTTAGCAGCCGATACGATTAATTTGCAGTAGATCTGGTTTCTTTACCGTTTATCCGGTAGTAATAGGTTTTCGTGTTGTATTTTAGATGCTGAATAAAAATTAATCGTTTATGGACTATAAATTCAACTCGCGTATATAAAATCTTTACAAAGTAATCGAATTATAAAATTTAAATCTTAGCGTTGATTTCGGAAAAACTATTTTGTGTTATCTCCTAACACACATGTTATTTCTCATTCCCATTAAATATACAGTGCAAACGGAAATCGAAAGTTAATCCTTTATAATTATTTCCTGTAGCAATGCGCAAAAAAAAAAGAAAGAAAAAAAAAGCAATTTGAACCGAGAAAGAAGACGAGCCATTATTTACATTGTTTCATAGTTTTCCATCACTCAATCTTCCCCCAACTCACTAAAGCTGTATGAAAAAAAAAAAAAAAAAAAAAAAAAAAATTCAATACAATTATACATAAACAAGCCAAAGTATATAGACGAGGCTATAATATCGAGTGTTAGCGTTCTGTATATAACGACATAGATAAATTGAGAGAGAGGGAGAAAAAAAGGTGTTCGCAATCATCGAGGCATCAAGAACGGCGCGTGTATCCGGGCATTGAATTCGCGCTGCTCGTCGCGCAGCCTCCTCTCTTTCGCAACGCGAAATCGCCCGCTCTAAGTGCGCGTATGTGTGTATCGCGTTGTTCCTCCATCTCGCGCAAAGAATTTAAGAGAGAGAGAGAGAGAGAGGAGCCTATCGCCCTTACGATGAGATCTTCTTGTTCCAGCGCAATATCCGGCCTCTGCACAGCCGCACGCTGGAATGCAAGCCACGCGAACTGTATTTTTTTTTTTTGTTTTTTTTTTTTTTTTTTTGTTTACTGGCTTGACGCAAAAACTTTCCTTCTTCTTCTGGGCATCTCTTTTTTTCATTCTTATTCTAGCGGACTCTCCGTTTATTGTGTACTTTACCGATCTTGCGATGTGAAACTTTCGCTAAATTATTAGCATGGCTTTGCGGAGTTAACGTTTCTTCTTCTTCTCTTTCTTTTCCTTCTGTTCCTTTCATCCTTGTTCGTTGAAATATTTAATTTAACGAATTAATGGAATTGCGGCTAACGAAATTTTTAATGTCGCTGGTTCGACAATTTCTTTATCAAATTTAAATGTAAAAGAGAAAAAGAATGGGTAATTTAACGGAATTATGGAGGCAGGAAAAATAGTTATGGAAAAACAACTTAAATTTATTATTATTTATTTATAGTTTTTTAAGACCATTTAATCAAAATGGAATTATTATCCGTAGAAAAAAAATTATTTTTCAAAACGTAAAAATACAATAATTATTTATAAACGTTCCTACTTTTGATACGGAAAAATTTTACTTATCCAATTCGTGTTCTGTCTTTCGAGACGATATGCATAATTTTTTAATAGATTATAAACAAACCCATTTTCTCATCAATACCATGTATTTAACTTTCTAAGATTAATAATTAATTTTAATAATGAGTTGTTATATTTTAAATGCAGTGTAAAATATTATAGCCGGTAAAGTAAAGTAACGATTCTCTCATCAAATGATATTCAATAAACATTTTTTAATGGTCAAATAGAGAATCTTTGATTGTCGCTTAAATAATTCAAATAATCTATGCAGCGATATTTGTTACGATTACTTTGTGGAGCCAGACGATAATGTTTTTGTACGTAACGACGTAACGCACGGTGAATACAAATGTACTATAAACTCTTACGTATAATGTAATTCCTTTGTTTTGTAATGTGCGCCGATGTTTCCTTTTCAACATAAAATATTTTCAGAGCGCATTGATTTAAATATAAAATGAACGTAAATTTTAACCGTAAACGTAAAATATAATGTTGCATAATGAATCGTTTTTTAATTAGTAAGAAACATCAAAGTAATTAACCGAAAATGGTAAAGCAATACATTAAAAATTAAATTTTTTTAATTGCTTACACCAAACCGATTGATTATTTATCAAGTTTTATTCCACAAATTTTACATTTTAATTTTTGTATTTTTCAAAAATAAAAAAAAAAGAATATAAAAATTTATCATCTTTTATTGAACACTTTTATTGAATTGAGATATATTGAATTAGTAATGCAAGGTAGCATCACTACTTCAACGTATTGAAAACGTCGATTTCATGTAAGTGCATTTATAATAGAGACGTGATTTTCAATTTCCGTTCATGATTGATATTCAATGTTGAGTGTCATTTATTTATATAGATTGTACTCGTGCAATTATTGTATATCAATAATAATTTTTACGAAATATTGAAAATTTTAGATGGATAATGCTAAAAAAATCAAAATTAACACTTAATAAATTAACAATACTAAAATAACTTGACAAAAAATATCCGTAAAAAGCTTTTAAAATACGATGTTACATTAAATACGAATGGAACAAAAGCCATCGCTATTGTAAAATTCAGCTCGAAAGCGTTCTATCGAAAAATCCCTCGAGTCCTTGGGAGTCAAACAATTTGCAAAGACGACGTCTATTCCGCAATTATTGGCCGATTTCGTTGTATCGATACAAAGTCGACCCGTTCCTCTCTCTCTCTCTCTTTCTTTCTCTCGCTCTCTTTCCACCTTTCTATATTTCTTTTTTTCTTTCTCCACGCAGACCGTTCTGAGTTGGTAGAGAACTCGAAACTCGGTGATCCGGTCAACTCGCGCGTATACTAATATGTATATAATTTCTTCGAAGTGGGTATGGGTATTTATCGAGAGGTATATGTAATCGTAATCACTGCCGCGTTGACGTCTTTTACGCTTGTTTTTTTATTGAATAATTACCGGTTGTTTGTGTACATTATTTAATATGGCTTTTTAAATTTTAGAATGTTGTAAGGATTCGATAATTTTATGTAATGCGTACAATACGCGTAATATTACGCCTATATTTTACATCTACGATAAACTATTTTATTTAAAAGTAAATTTTAATTTTTCTTTAATAGGAATTTAAAAAAAAATTTATTTTATTGCATATAATTAAAAGAATTATTCAAACTCCTTGTTCTAAAATTTATTCATCGAATTTTGGCATAATTTTCAAAATTACTCGAATATTTAATAGCATAATTAATGATTATTGTTTACAGTGTAAAATTCATTATAAAGATCGCCAAGGAATTCGGCTAAAATCTATGCAGCATAAAAGAGCGGAGCTCTGTGCTATGAGGTGTTTAGAAAGGAAAATCGATTTTATTTAAAAAATATGTATGCTAAGCAACTACGATACATTTAATGACAAGTTTTTATAATAATTATTTAACTACTCTACGATTATTTATTTGCAGTAGCAATATTGGGAAAGTATTCTTTAATTTCTGAAATTTAATTATTAATTACGTTCTTTATTTTACATGAGATTTTCAATTTTAAAAAGAATCTCACGAGAAAAACTATTATTCAAATTTCATACATAATTTTTTTTTACACGTATTCGCAAGGAAAAAAAAAGCGAAACAAACAAAAAAAGGTACGCGACACATCAGGAAACTACAATAATACACAAGGAACTCTCATTTAATTCAAACAGTGCGCATAATAAAGAATTAGGCAGAAATAAGAAGAGAAATAGAATAAAAAAAGAGAAAAGAAAAAAAAGATAAAAGTGAGAAAAAAATGAGGTACAAGCACGGAAAATATTTCACGCGGCCTTTTGGCCGTGCTCGCTCGTTTTAACCATTGTATACATATATATATACATACCCTCTCTCTATCTCTCTCTCTCTCTTTCTCTCTCTCTCTCTCTCTCTCTCTCTTTCTCTCTTTTTCGCTCACCGAATTTAAAGTCAAGAAAAGAAACAGCGTGCATACAGCCAAGGCATTAAGCATAGCTCCACGCTCGGTCAGACACACGTGTGTACAGACACACGTATATAACGAGAACTAGCGAGCGATATTTTCCCGCTTACACGGGGCGTATGCACATACCTATGTGTATATAGATCTACACACGTATATGTATATAAGTAGATAGAATATAAGAGGGGCGGTGTGCGCGCAGTGAAAGGGAAGCATTGTAGGAGCCGCGGGGCAGCCTTCGAGAATCTCGGTATCTCTCGCGCGGTATGCGCGCCAAGCTTTTATTTTCACGTGTGCGCGCACACACACACACACACACACACACACACGCGCGCGCACACATATATAAACACATACAGACATACATATATCTATATGTACATACATGTTTTCACCAGCGCTGCACATCTCGCGGCGTTCGACCTCCAAACACGTTCAAGCGTTCGCTGCACTCTTTGGCCTCGGTATTTACGACGAAACGATACTTGCGCTTCCTTTGTCCTGTGTACGGGATACCCATGAATAATCTACTCATGAAGGCTTCTCTCTCTCTCTCTCTCTCTCTCTCTCTCGTATTCTTTGTATTATTTGTGTACGCGTGGAAAGATAAATCAAAATCAAATTATCGACGATTTAAGCACTCACGGTGTGTATTCGTTACGCTCAAGCACAATTTTGATAAAAATTATAATGTTCATTTACGTAATTAACTGGCTTTATCTTTTATCTTGAAAAATTTCTGGTCTTTCTAGAATAAAAAAAGAAGAATTAAAATTTTTGGATAAAATAAAAAATATTTTGACGTTCGAAAAGTTTATACTTTGAATGCGAATCACGTAATAATAAAAAGAAAGTTAATATTATTACTTATGTTTTTCTTTTTATCAAAATTCCTGGATTATTTCATATTTATGAAAATATATACAAAGTATTTATCGTAACCTGTGATTTACAACTAAAACGTTTTTCAACAATCTATTGATATTCTTTATTTTTCAAACATAATCTTTTTATTATTTTTATTTTGCATACAATTACTTAAAAAGTTGTTCGTTAAAAAGAAAAAAAAAAAAAAAAAAAAAAAAAAAGAATCAAGTTTTATTTTAAAAATTATTTCGTACCAATAGTACAATGCAGCTCTGCGTCATCGGATCAGTACAGCTCAAGTCTCAAGGTAACTCGTGTATAAATCATTCCTGTAGGGCTTTTTTAATCATGATACATTATTTCTTTTAGATTATTTGACCATATAAATCCTTAACTAATTTAAGCTCTAGATTATCTCGTTGATAAAGCAAATAATTTTTTTTTCCGGCATAGGTTATTCGTGTCTTTAATAATTACAAGTAATTAAAATATAAGTTTTCATGCATATTCGAGTCTTTATGTTTTTAATTAAATTCGCAGCTCTCAAGAGAATGTGAAATATAGATTCGTTTTTTACTTATTTAACTGATAAATTTTATTTAATTTATACAAGTTGAACGAGAATTTTGTTTATGAGTTCAATAAAAAATATTTGTTTCTAATATTTTCAATACAATAGTTCGTATTCGTACAAAAAACAATTAATGCATTATGCTCTTAAGAAAATTAAATATGTTTTTTATAGATTGTCTGAGTTGATTTACCTTTTTTTTTTTTTTTTTTTTTTTTGTTTTTTCAAGTATCGATTAGTCAAAGCACGTTTTTTTATTCAGCTCTATTACCATTCCAGTCACTCTAGCCTCTTACTCGATATTTCGTAATCGTTGCACTATACAAACGTTGAATATGTATAGGTCATTTTCACGAAACTATGATTTCCTTGTCAAATGTGTGTTTTTGGCTAAGAAAAATAGACTGTTTGATAACTACAAGAAGAAACATAAAAATTTAGGGTAAATATTTGTTTAATCATCGTGAAAATGTATTTAACATAAGTAAAAAAAATTTTAATTCATTTATTTATAATTGCATTAGTTTTGCATTTTAAACATATTAAATTTTAATTTTTTATTAATTCGTCGCATCATTTTACGTTTCAACTGTAAATGTAAACGTTTTTATTCTTTGATTTCCAAATAATTAAATTTAATAATGCACTATCAATATTACTAAATTGAGATTTCATACTTATTATTTTACAATTTACTAACTGTTTCATCCGCGGTTTATATTAATACGCGTGGAAAACTAAATTAGGATACCTTTTATCTATTCGATAAAATGAAGTCGATATATTGACTCGGGAAACAAGCTATTAGTTTATCAAGCTTTATCAAAATTTACCAAATAGTTTTCGCGCGACGTACATTCATAGACGTACTGACAAACAAAATTATAAAAATTGCTTGTTCAGCCTCTATATTCCAATAGTAATTTTTACTGTGTTAAATATTTAAAAAAAAAATTATTTTATTCTACATATAGATATGTAGATAAATATATTCAGGCAAAAGGTTAATCGTATTACATATGTAATTTGAAAATATATAAGTTAATGTACATTAAATTTTAAAAAGCAAATAAATTTTATTAAACGACATTATAATTTATCTCAGTCGATAAGAAATAATTCTCGAATCTTTCAGAAATATTTCATTTGAAATATTGCACATTTTCGTAATCTAACTAAAATTATTTCTGAAAAATTTCAGCATGATATTTATACTGTTGAAATGTTTTTGCATTAATATCGTTATTCCCTTTAAGATGGGAAAGACAGAAAAGGGTTAAAGATATGGATTCTGATTTACTAAGAGAATATATCTTTATTCATTCAAGATCCCTCGATGCCATTCGTCTTCAGGGCAGAATTATATTCCCTCACATCATAATTTCACAAGAGAAAAGACCAAATATTTTTGAGACGTAATTTTTGGAAAGTCTCGAAAAAAATCGTCTAGTAATTTTGCACAATGTGAAAAAGAAAAATTATATTTAATAATTCTGATCCTTCTTTTTCTGCAGTATTTCATTCAAAATATGTATCTTGTATTATTTCTTTTGAAATATATTAGAAGCTAGACTCGAAACAGATTTTCAAATTGCAATTTTACGTCTCGAAAAACGCTTATATATTAATCAAACCTTCCAAATTTTCAGTGTATTATAACGTGTCAGCTGGCTTATTATTGTATCAATATATGCAAGTGTTAACGATTTTACTACATTTTTATTACCTTTTTTTTGGTAATTAATTTTATCGAGATATGTATATTAACTAGAAAAACTACGAACATACTGTATGTTTCACATGCTGTAAAGGAGTACCACAGTCCTGCAGAGTTATTTATTTCTTTGAAATTCTATTCCTAGCGCGGGAGTCGTATAACTCTGCACAGGATATTTCCGTTTGTGGATTTTTTTTCAACCCACCCCCGAGCTATCTTTCTACTGTTACTGTCGAGTAATAATTGACGAGGTGTTTGATTACTCAAAGGACAACTCTCACATTGAATAATTAATGGGTTATGTTTGGAAAAACTTTGTGCTATTTTTTATATTTGTTCTTTAATTTTTTTTTTTTTTTTTTTTTTTTTTATGTAAAAAGGAAGCAGTATTGATTTTGTTTTATAAAATGCAAGTAAAGTCAATGTTTATAATATTAAAAGAAAAAAAAAAAAGAAAAAGACACGCTAAAAAAAACTCGTTTGTCATATAAAATATAATAAAGATGAACTATAACGATACGTAAAAAAGATAATTATCTAATACACGTGTAAAAAAGTACAATCAATAATCCAATCTATGTAAATTTCCTTTGATGTTTTAGTATAAATTATTTTCATTTTTCAGCCCATATACATATATACATATATACGTAAAAAAATTTTTTTAATATTTATTATTATTTTATAATGAAAACAAGCATAAAATTATAAAAGTCTTTTGCAATATGAATTATTCCTATTTGTAAAACAATAAAGTACAATTCTAAATTACAAAATTAACTGGATAATGTTCTTATATAAAGTACATTGAATGCATCTGGGAAATGCGGTTCTTTTTTCATGCACACTTATGCAATATATAAATACCCTACTTTTAAAATAATTAACGTTAAATAAAGAATTTCTAGTATGGAATAAAAGACGTTAATTAGAATTATGTATACATTTTTTTTTTTTTTTTTAAATTACAAAAATTCTTCTTTGATTTAATCTGAATGTATTAAATAAATATATATTTTAGTTGCAGTATTTTTTTAGAGACTTCGTTAAAAATGTTTAATTGCATAACGTTAAAATACGCATAAAGAATTTTTTTTGTTGTTTTATTGTCCATGAATTGCGGTGTTTTAAAGTACCCATAAGAGACACTTTATTTCAATGACAAATTCTATGTTCAAAAGTTATAACCAAAATGAGGTTGAAAATGAAAAATAAATTACATTAGACGCATAGTTTTAATATTTTACTCGTTATAACGAAATGTAAAAGTAAATTTGAAAGTGAATGTAAAAGTATTTCTTATTTTAATTGTTTATTAATGTATGTACAAATATGAATATTTTTAACCATGTTACGAAATTCGAATAATTTTTTTCATCTTATACAAAGTTTAGTTTTCATAACTTATCAATTTTTTTAATTTTTCTTAAAAAAATCAATCATAAAAAAGTTCTTTATAAAAACGACATTACGGATTTAAAATTAAACTATCTTAATAATTTGTATAAAAAACGTATATGGTAATTATTGCGTATCGACATCTATCATCATTTCATGAAGTATATATTACATTTTTTTTGTATTCAGCAAGTTCATTTTATTTTGAAATTGCTTTATAGTTGAATTTGGCCGCTATTATGGTCGGTATAGAATTTTAAAACCGGGACCAAGTTTATTCAACGATATCTCATAGTAACGTTTTATTTTATTGAATCGGATACATTGTATCAATAAACGAATTACTTATGAACAACAATATATGAATTTTTTTAATTTTAATTCGCATTTTATTCCATAATTGTTCATAAATAATTTTAAAAAAAAATGACAATATTTATTATTATATAATAAGCATTCTATATCGTAAGTTGGTTAATTTAAATTGCTCGTACTCACGTTAACGGTTTTTATATTAAAATAACCAACAGCACTGACTTTTTTATTATTTTCATCGACTTGCCAACTATAATTATGCAATTGTGTTGTAGGTGTGAAACTTTCTTTGACGAATCACGCATGGTTATTCGCATTGTGTTGGTAAAGTAGAAATACTATCTCACGTTTACGTATGTAGCATCGATAATAGCATCTTTCAAAACAATGTTCTTGAATCTTTGTATGCAAGATGGAAAACCAAAATAATAAAATCTACATTGGAAATAGTATTGTTTCTGTTAAGCATTTAACGAAATAACTTCGTTAAAAATTTTCTAAAACTAGTCAATGATTAACTTTTAATATAATAATTTCTTCGAATTGTGGTATTTATTTAAGAATTTTTATAATTTTTTAATTTTTCAAGAAATGAAATATATTTAAATATTTCATAATTTAATTTTAAAAACTACATTAGAAACACACATTAGTTTTATAAAAATTAAATGTGTTTTAGTTTTTAATAATATTAAAATATATAATATCGGCATTTAAATTATAAATTTAAATATTATTTTAAATTTATATATCGAAATAAATTACTTATTTCAAAGGATTAAATTATTATTATTATTATTATTATTATTATTATTATTATTATTATTATTATTATTGTGGGAGTGGTATTCCCATTGCAGGGGACCTCAGACGCATGGGTATTTCCTTGGCATCTCTCCCTTCCTGGCGGGGCTCACATAAGGATACTTTTCCAGAAGATTAGGATCCTGTCCGTGCCCTCCGTTTTGAAGTCCAGCTCTTGCAGCTCGGTCTCGCCCAAGTGTTGCAGCCTCTTAGCCATAAGAGCTGGACAATGACCGATTATATGAGTCGAGGGCTCAGATTCGTTGATGCAGAATCTACAGTTTGGACTCGCAGCGAGTCCAACCGTATGTATGTGTTTTCGCAATATTTCGTGACCGATTAAAATGCCTGTGAGGATCTTTGCGTTGTTCCTAATAAATTTAAGTATCTAAAAGGCCCCGTTTCTCATTGTGTTTTGAGAGGGATTAGATACATCAATGAAAAATTACAATTTATTATAAATCTATGTATTTAAATGGTAAAATTAATTAACGTGTTGTAAAAAAGGAAAGAGATAAAAACTGAATGAGATTTTTTTATACTTGTAATCATATTTGAAAATTCGTTCTTTATCGAAACACGAATTTGATAAAATAATTCAATGTGTTTTTTATTTTATTACTTATAAAGTATAAAAAATGATTAATAATGACGATTTAAAAATTATTTCATTAGATTAACGTTTTTTATTAAATTCTTCAAAAGAAATTATCATTATCATTTTCATCTTAAAAAAAAAAAAATAAAAAATTTCATTTTATTACCTATATTTTAAATAGTAATTATGACGTTACGTTTTCAAAAGTCAACACTCATCGATATGTAACATCCAGAAGAAAAAAATAATCGAAAATAAAAGAAGGCGATCGAGCATGAAAATCAAAGGTATATAGTAAATCTTTACAGAGCCTCAGAACGTTACAGAGATCAGGACAATTTGTCGCGCCGGTTGCCAAGATCAAAGACCAAAGAGGCTCAGGCCGACTGGACTCCAGTGTCCCGCCTTTCGTTTTTGAGAAAAATCGAGCGATCAAGCCGGGAAAAGAGTAAACTCGTCGTACACGCACACGGAATATCCAAGAGGCCATAACGATACAAACGCGATATGTACCGGCGTCCGAAATGAGCAAGAAGGGGAAGAGAGAAACTCCAACAACGTCGTCGCATCGTATCTAGTCCCACCGACTCGCAGAAGGAGAGGCTTTCTCTCGCTGTTCCACGCTCCAACGAAGTACGTCCTCGGCAGTCGCCTGCCTGGAAAAGAGTAACACAGCATAAGAGAGAGAGAGAGAGAGAGAGAGAGAGAGAGAGAGAGAGAGAGAGAGAGAAAGGGTCCTGGTGGGGGGCCCTATATAGAGGCTTTGCTGGCACCGGAGCCGACTCAAACAGTCGGACACCGGATCTTAAGACTCGCATAGAGTAGACACCCATAAACTCGCATTGTATACGCACGGGATTTGAGAGGAAAAGAGATAACGTTCACGATTATATAAAATTATACGCGCGCGGCATTAACGCGTTTATTTTGTTCATCTATAATTATCCTTTATTTTTTGTCTATCGATAACGCGAAAATTTCCCTCCCAACCTCCTCGTTCTCAAACAAACATATCAATTTCCGTGAAAAGCATTCCCAAGTTGTTTGCCAAATTTTCTTATCCGTCGGGGCTCTTTCTCTCTGTCGGCTGAGATTGGGTAGCTCGAGAGGGAGGGAGTGCTCGTGGTGCTACGGAGGAGAGGAGATGGATCGGTGGTGCGAAGTGCTACAGTGAAGGAGAGACAGAGACAGAGGATCGAAGAAGCTCCGGTTCCACGCTAAGAAAGAGTCAAAGAAAGACAGAACACGAGTGAGAAGAAGAGCGTCGACCGCTCGCGTCAGACACACATTTCAACCCCTTCGAGGATTGGCGCGCGAACGCTGGTCTCTCTCTCTTTCTCTCTTTCTCTCATCATGGTGAGTCTCTAGTTTGCTGCTTCTTTTCAACTCCTATGCCTTCCGCACCTTTTATATACATATATACGAGATGTGGGAGAAGTAGTGCAACGTTGGCGAGCGTTTTTTCTTTTTTACCTTTCTTTTTCTTTTTATTTTTTTCGTTTTTTACCTTATACGCGAAGTGGCTCTTTTCTTCTTCGCGTTTTACGACGTCGCGCGACGTTGAAAATTTCTTTAGCGCGAATCCCGAGGGGTCAGAGAAAAAGCTAAGAGCCCGCCGCGCTCCAGAACGTAGGTGACTTTTCAGTTCGCGCTACTTCGTAACGAGCGCGTGTTGAATTGACCGGAAAATCCGCGCCCGTATAGTTCTTTCACGATTTTGAAAATTTTTTTTTTTTTTTTTTTTTTATCTTTTCGTTTTTCCCTTTTGCCGAGTCGAGTTTACTATTAAGTTAAACATTTTACCGATTGAGTTTTTCATGTGCTAATTTCTTTTATCGAATATATGCGGTGGCATTTTTCGTCTTTTAATAAAATAGATTCAATTTTATAGAAAATTAATAATTTATAAAAGAAAACTTAATAGCAATATAAGGTGTTAAAAAAACAAAGTTTTAAATTAAAAAAACATCGATTAATTATTTTTGTCGTTCTCAGTTAAATAATCGAATACTATATATATATATATATATATATATATATATTTTGTATTTTTATCTTAATCTAAAATTACATAACTACGTAATAACTATTTATAGCCTCGTTATATTTAAAAACGCGATTAAAAGTTATTCATTATTATTAATTGATGAAAATAGCGCGCTACCATAAATAGAATTTTCTACGGATGCATACATAAATAATGTTGCGAAATATTTTATAAATATAATCAAACTGCCAACTCGTCGAAAAGAAAAAAGAAAAAACATAATTTAAATCTTTGTATTTTAAAAAAGAATCACGTAACTTAATTTATTGTTACAAAATTTTTGTAAATCTATCGATCTGTGTTTGTGGGCATAACATTATAAACGATTTAAATTTAATTGTTAAATCGCGCTCTTTGTATTTTAAATTGCTTTTTAAAATTATATCTCTCGCGTTAATCAGAACAAATCAAATCATAAAATTGTTAATCCTTTTTTGAGAAATAGATCTCTTATTTTAAAATTAAAAAAAAAAAAAAAAAAGAAAAAGAAAAAGAGTTGATACAATTTTGCATGAATCTTTCATCTAAATATTGTATTCGAACTGCTGCCAATAGGAGATATTTTTCATATTGTGTTACAGATGCATATATAGTGTGCATATGGCCGACCGCAAACATTTACTCTACTTTCCAATATCCAATAACATTGATTGGTTACAAAACATGTAATAATACAGGAAATTTTATGTCGAATCTGCATTAAAAAAAAATTTACTTTCGTTAGTTACGTAAATCAAAATAATATTATATATCGATCGGATCTCCTTCCTTTTTAAATAAAAAAATTTTTTTCATTATTGCACGAATGAAAATTGCGATTATTATAATTAAATCGAACGTAATGATTATATGCTATAAAGTCTTAAAAATAAGGACACTTTCACGTCTATTTATTTATTGAGAAATATTTATTGATTTCCTGCGATTATATACAGAATGTTATACAATCATTTAATTTTATATTTAATTTTAATTTATCCAAGCATAAAAAATAAATTTTTCTAGATTTTTTAAATTAATCACTGTCGGATTACGCCGATGACAATCTACTTGTATCTTTTGATAATATTTAATTTTTTAAATAATTTTAAAAAACAATCAAACTCAGCGACGTTTCATCTAATAAATAATAATACATATGTAAATACATATTTTGTAAGCTAGAAATAATAAGTAAACAAATTACGAAATTTATGCTTTTTATCAATCGACTTTGAAAAGTCTTTATTACGCCACTTTAATCATGGCCACTCGTAAAAATCGCTATTAAATCGTTCCATCAAAACGTAAAGACACAAAATTAACATTTACAACACTTCTGTTATTATAACTGAGCTTATTAGCGATTGCTCAATTCTTATACGATTTTCTCAAGCGTTTTTTTTTTTTTACGTTCTACCACAAATAGATCATAAATTAATTTAAATCGAGAACTAACAAAAAGATAGAACTGAAATTTTTATTTATATCTAAATTAAAATGTTTTGTTATCATCTTTTATCTTATATTTTTTTCATTTAAATATATTTTTGTATATGACTAAGTGTAAAGTTTATTCTCAATTTAATACTATTTTTAAAATTCTGATTCTTATTATAATTATTAAGAATAGAAATATATAATAATTAATTTTTCAAAGAGTTATATGTATATTGTCTAAAAACAAAAATTACGGTACGTGGTGAATACTTTTTAAAAGTACAATAATTTGGAATAAGAAACACGCAAAGAAACATATTTGTAAAGTCGATGAAAACTATTAAATAAACTTAAAATGACGATTAAAATAAAGTTTGAAAACAATTTATAAACAATAACCCTCATGCAAATAAAGTATAAAAAATAAACTTTCTATAAACATCCAAACAAATATATATATATATAAGTGTATGCGTGAAATAACAGTAAGAGAAAACGAATATGCATCCGACGAAAAAAAAGGAGACAACTTTTACGGTGCATTTTATTCTTTCATTCATCTTCCGTACTCTTTCGCCCGCGAGTTTTATTCTTTCTGCAGTCGCTCAAAAGTTTAACCGGATGTTTTACGCGACGCGCTAAAGTATAGACTTGTTTATCCACAAGATGAAAATTTATACGTTTAATTGGCTATATAATCCGTTGCGATATAAATCTATGTTATTAAAAAATTATTCATTTAAATTAGTTTGAGTAAAAGTTGTTTTAGCTCAAAACAAATTAGATGAAAATTTTTGTTATCGTCGTTAATTAACTTATTGTTACAATAACGTCACCTTTATGTTACATAAGGCAATTATGAAAAGCATTAAGTTGTAGTTTTAAAAATTTAAACGAACATTTAACAATCGTTTAATTAGTTAAAAAAGGTTAATGACTTACTCAAAATTTATAAGTACATAGAAACTTTTTTTTTTTTTAAGAAGAAATATAGATATTTATGTGTTTGTGCTTAGAATTAAATAACGAACATTATGCGGAATACGTTTTTAAATTTTATCAATTTACAATGAATGAATGTAAAATTCTATATGCTTTTATGTAGATTAATATTCTTTTAATTATGAATATATTTTGTCCAGTGACTTTAAGCATTGATATTTATGAATAAATAAAACTTTATTTTTTTCATAAATTTAAATAAATTATATATGTATATATATGTATATATATAGTGCCTAATTTTTTTTTAATTAGAAATTTTAATTTTTAATGAAATTTTGTTTATTTAAAAATTTTTTCGTTGTCAATTATTTTTTTAATATGAATTGCATAAAATTTAATAGAATAAATGTTATATTTTAACTATTAGATATGTTCGTAACATAAAATGTTTCGTTTGATTTACATAAAAGTAATTATAAACATAATATATAGGAAAAGTATTATAACAAAGTGTTATAGCTTATATAATAAAGTAGAAAAATGAAAAATAGTTTTACATATTAAAATATCAATATTATTAAACACATCTGTATAATGACATATCGACGGCTTTCAAATTAGTTCAGCGGAGATCTTTATGCATCGACGTGCGATGATACACTTTCTCATACACATCCATCCTCGTATACATACATACATACACGCATAAGAGTCTATCTTTACGTAAAGAAGAAATTCACAGCGCGGGCGCTACATAGCATAAATTCTCGGAGTCTGGATCTTCCTTTCTAGCGTAAAATGGGGGTCAGTGTGTGAGCAGCTTCTCTCTTCTTTATAAACATATACAGATAGCGTATGTACCTGTAAAGATGCCGGTAAGACTTGATGGAGTTCGCCGACCTGCAAAAGACACTACACACACGCGCGCGCGCGCGCCCACACACGCACACACACACAGACGCAGAGCTTGTCCTCGAAGAGGCTTTCTTCTTTTTTTATTCCAACCGTCGGACTTTTATATCCGCGGGCGGATACTCAAGGCTACCGCGTCGTCGTCGCTGCCGCCGCCGCCGCTTGGCGATTTTTCTCCGCGCGCTTTTTCTCCGCCTCTTCGACGTCCTCTTTTTTAAACCTCTCTGTCTTTTTGTTTCTCTCTTTTTCTCTCGCTCGTCATACAATACTACTCGGCGTTGGTGTTTTTTCTCTTAAAGGGACTTTCTTTGTGTATACTTTCGCTTTGCGTCAGTCGTTCGATTTATATGTATAATATATATAACTTTGCGATCTTTTGATATCGCCGACGATAATTTTAAAGATTATTTCTCCCGCGTTTTTTCTCGTCTGCGGATTTAAAGATTCTGCGGTTTTTCAATTGTTTCGCTTTCGAGAATTTAAGAATAATATATAGCAAGCTTCGATAAAGAGGAGGCATTATTATAGATACATAATTTTGAAGTATTATTCAAACGTCCTTGTCAAACGATGATTTATGGAAAAATGCGCTTGAGGTGAAAATTTTTAAACAGCCAATGCCGTGATTTATGCGTCGTACTTGACGTAAAGTGCGACGAAGAGGATAAATTTTAAAGTCGCAATAAAATAAATCGTAAAATTTCACTATCCAAACGAGGTTCACTTTATTTGAAAAAACATTTCTGTGGTATTTTTTGGAAAGTTAAATAAAAAATGAATAATAAAGTTACCGATTTCAAAATTAAAATTTTTATAAAAATACTGCGGCACTCGATGTATATATAATTAATGATGTAAAATTGTCGAGAGCAATAAGAGATAGCTATCTGAAATATTAGGTAATAATCGATTTAATAGTGTTTGTTATTTACAAATGAGGCTGTAACTATAAATGCGCGACAAAATTTATACGTTCTGCATTATTGCATAAATGTTAAGATAAAATAAAAAATTTTGCAAAGTGAAATATTTCCTTTAATCTGTAGTTGTAGTATTAAGCGGATAGATTTCTAAATGGTTCAATAATTATTTATATAAAATCGTCTTTTCTATATTAACATTTATTTTATTTTTTGAACGTAAAAAAAATTTCAACGAAAATAATACAACTTAAGAAAAATTACAAACATTTGGTATCACTCTATTTCATTCAAATTTTTTAATTTGCGTGATAATAACTGCATAAAATCCATTATTATAAAAATTAAAAAGAATAATTTTTTTATTCAGTAATTATTGATAATCAGCTTTATTTACTTAATTGAATGTTAATAATAATTGACAATCGATTATTTATAATCAAAAAACTTTTATCATCTGCGTTATTTTAAAATTGTTTTATCGTCTACTTTATCTCATCAAAAAGTTAAAGCGGTAAAAATTTACGTAATATTAAATGCAACAAAAAATTATCTAATAAAACAATTAAAAAATACGAATAAAATCTTGTTGAACTGCTTCAATTGACATTACGTATTTTAAAAAAGTGAATCCTTAAGAAAATCTCAAGCTCAAATCTATTTTTATTTTATGATCTATTTAGTAAGGCAGGAAATTATTATTTTATGGCTTAAAAGAAAAAGTTCTTCTCGAAATCGAAACTGTTCGAGTCGAGAATATTTAGTAGATGAATACACATAGACGATTCTCGTTCCGAATGCCATTAATTTAAGCGTCTAGCGTATAATTGCGCGGGTTCGTGTTAAGAATTAGCTTCCGACATCTCGATTATAAAGATACTTTTATGAAAGAAAGACGTAAAGATATATCCCCCTTTGTTAATTACCAGAAGATCTTTATGAAGTCAACGCGAATCTCGCACTTTTTTCCATGGTATAATCACTTGATATGTACATATACATACTCGTGTATATAAGTAAAACAAGTATAAAAGCGCGCGACCTCTTAATCCGCTTAGCCAAACAATAATAAAGGTATACGTGTATTATACACATATTATATAGGTACGAAATAAAGGTATACGACACACATATTAAATGGTATAAAATTGAGCAAACAGACGAGAGCACACACACACACACACACATATACATATGTCTTTTGACCTCGTGAGATGAAATTTAAAGTCAAAAACCGTTTTCGTACTCGTTCATTGTAACGTATTCCGTCAGAAGCAGAAAAAGGCTTTTAACGTCCCAGACGTACTTTTTGTTTTCCGATCGATTAGAAACTCGAATTCTTTATTTTCTTCTTCATGGAGATTAATTTTTGTATACCGTAAATGAAAATAAGACTTGATGAATTTTCCGTTCGCTTTTCTTGTAATTCTTGTATGAAGGTATCTATTATTTTCGTATATGTCCCACGTATATGATCTACTTTCACGTTTATGAAATATTAGTCGATGAAATATTAATGATTTTTCAACCGTTTTTGAACCAATTGATTAATAGTTCATTAAAATTAAATTCATTATAACGATTATTACTTACATTTGAGAAAATAAGTTTGAAAATATAAACAAATATATGTAAAAATTTAAACTTTTCCTTTTCCATTCTTAAATGCACTTGGTGTGCATTTATAAACTTTTACATTACATTTATGAAAATTTTAGCTCAGATTCAAGCAAGCTTTTAAACCAGACATAAACTTCATGTAAATGTAAATTTTCTATAAAACATTAGATTAAAATACTGTATACGCATATGAAGAGAATGTAATGAGAACACTTGCATTTTCACTTTCTCGTCGCTGGCAAAGATATTTTTTTTTTTTTGTCCAAAGTCAAATGTATCCTAAAATTATCATACATTAAATCGTAAGTGAAAATAGCTGTTATTATCTCTTAACTCTTAATGAATTACAAAGCAGTTTACTTTAGACAATTTTTCACACATACCAAAAAACGAGTCGAAAAAAATCATCGTGACCCTTTGAAATATGTTTTAACGCTCGCGATAGCGGTGAAATTATACCCGGCGATTTAATTTCTCTTTTTCTTGACAAAACAACATCAAAATGCCGAAATAAAAAGAGAAATCTAAACGTATGAAGCTAACGAGTTTTGGACTCGCGAGATAATCTTTCATATATAATGACGTCATTCTTTAGACCGAATTTCCTAGCTGTACACACACACACACACACGCGCGCGCGCGCGCACACGTCTCTGTGAGAATTAGAGAGAGAAAGGAAGAGAGAAAAGAAAGGCCATGTTAGAAGGAAAATAAAAAGTTGTTGCTCACGAGAATGTAACAATGAGTTTAAGGGTCGCTGACATCCGAGAAAAATGGCTCCGATCCAGAATGGATTTTCTGTGTGTGCACTTCCTATTTTGTTTTATTTTCGCGCGTACAGCGATCTTTATGTTTTGTATGATATGTGTTATAGTTGGACATTTTATGCGCTCGTTTAATAATAGCATACGCGTCTAATGATCCGAAGTTTTTACTTAAAAGTCGTCGCCTGTTATGCTTTACTTTCAAGTAATTTTCTTTTTTGTTTAATTATCGCGAGAAATAATTATCAGACAAATTTTTGTCGTTTAAAATATTTTTCACGTAATCTAGTTTTTCTAAACGATTTATTTTTAAATATAAAAAAAAATGTTAAATTTACTTGAAAATCGCGTAAAATTAATCAACGAAAGAAATCAAATTTATGTCATATTATCCGTCAAAAAAGTTTATTTAGCATAATAAACCTCATTTGTTTTATTTACTTTTATTCGTTAGAATATTTTTATTGAAATTTTAACGTTAGGGGCCATATATTTAAAAACCTTTCGTCATAACTCCTCTGTAAATTTATCATTCAAATTTTTTAAAACTAACTTCTACTTATAAATATCATTTCATTTTATTCCGAGCGAATAAATTCCGTTCTAAAATTCTTGATTGTAAAGTTCATAAGACACCTAATATTTATTTTCTTGCTCAAGTAACTCTATTAAATATTTATAAAAAGTTACTCATTATTGTTAATGTTTACCTTTTATTGCCTCAAACAGCATTCGTAATACAAATATAAATGCATTATTCCGTAGGAAATTATTGCATCGGCCATGGGAGATTAGCCAACAATATTTAAGATTTACATCGAAACTTTGTAAAGTATATATTTAACATAATAATAAATTTTAAACAAGACTAAACGTTTCATGACTAATTAAACGTTTGAAAAACAATCGCAAAGGATTATTACGAAATTCGACGGTGTGCATAAGTATATTTCGTCAATTAGGGATAAAAAAAAAAAAAAAAAAAAAAAAAAAAAAAATTTCTTCTCGCCTTCGCTCTACATATACATATACATATACATAATCTTGAGTATAATGAATGTATACACGTAAGCGGACATATCCCGCGCGTGAGAGATTACCATTCGCACGAGTTTCGTGTATACATACAGAGATTTTGCGTCGCTTAAGGCGGAAGCTATATACGCAGATACCTTACGCAAGTAGGCGCACCATCTGGCTTCCTTCTCTGTGCGCTGTTCTATATATGTATACATACGAGTACATACAGAAGCTAACGCGGCGTACTTTTATTCGTAATTAAGCGACGAGAGAAAGAAGAGAGATGAGCAAAAGTAGCCGGAGAAATGTGTAGGTACGTATACATACACATATATACATTCGGCTAGGATTTTTCTATTCTAATTGTTCTTCTTTCGTCTTCTTACGCTGCAATTTCTTTCTCGTCTACTCTCCGATCATAAACAACTTGAAAATTAACGAGCGCTCAACTAATCCTTTTTCTTTTTTCTTTTTTTTCTTTTCTTTTTTTTTTTTTTTTTTGTTGTTGAACTATTTAAAGTGTAACCGTTTCTCATTTGTCTCGGTTATTACGAGAGATCATTTGTTTCGCTCTCGCGCGAGAGATTCGTTACGCGTATATTTTTTTACGCTCCTCGTTTGTCTTATTTCATTGCTTTTAACGTCTTTTTCATCATCCGAGATGAATTTCTCGGCGCGTTGATTACACGGTCAGGCAAAAACTGACTCACCGATGCGGTGAACTTATAACAAACAGCGGGATTGATAGCTCGTCACGCTGGATGCGTTTAAATTACTCGAGAGGCGTTTTGTTATACGTATAGAACGGCTTATTTCGTACACTTCGCGTTGGTTTATTCGAGATATTAGCCGCAGGACGTTGGAGAAGTGCATCGAGCCAAAAATTGCAGTTTGTTGTGCATCGTTATTCTTTCCTCGGTTTCGGTGATTTCATAACGTGAAGTACGGAGAATTTTGAAATTCTCGGTAGCGTTATTATTATTATTATTATTATTATTATATCTTTTCGGCTTTCGGCGATATTTTTTTTATCATGGTTTTTTTGGTTTTTCGGTTTCGGTTATTTTGATAGACAAATGTTTGTAGTGAAAATAAATTTATCGCAAATAACATTGGAGAATTTCAGATTTTATTTAAAAAGAATTTATTATTTACATTCTTAATAATTCTTTTTAAATTATTATACCGTGGAGACCGATAATAATTGCATGACATCAAAATATTTTACAAACGTTTATTTTTGTTCTAATAATTTAAAAAAAAGATGATATTTCTGTCACGCGAAATATTTTTATCGGGTATTTTTATTAAAAAATATTTGACTTGTTTTGCGCGAAAAATTATTAAATAAAAATATATTTTGATTATCATAGCTTATTTTTATGGAGAATAAAAATAATATTATAATAAAAATGAAAAAAATTTTTTTACTATATACTGTTATCTAAAAATTTGAATTCGAAATATGTATTTTAATAATTTTAAGACAATTTAAAGGATTAATAAAATTTAAACAATTGTTAATATTATATTT
The DNA here is from genome assembly GCA_949987625.1 of Chalcis sispes. Lineage (NCBI taxonomy): Eukaryota > Metazoa > Arthropoda > Insecta > Hymenoptera > Chalcididae > Chalcis > Chalcis sispes. The sequence continues at coordinate 22,009,641 of OX465094.1, forward strand.
TTATTCGAATTAAGTATTAAAAATATAATCAGTACAAAAGTGTATAATTACAATTTATTTTCTAGATCTATCTACGAACAAAAAATTAAACGCCGAAATGAAAACAACCAATCCAATATATTTTAAACTCATAAACTATCTAGGTGAAAGTAAAATTACAATGCCAGATTTATATCTTTGCTTTACTAATAAAAAAAAATTATTGGTTAAACAGCGTAAAAGACAATAGAATTATTAAAACTAATAATCGCAATACATACAAAACAATTAAAATAGTATGTCTAAATTGCAAACACGTCTTTAGAAGCATGTTAATTGTACCAAATGAAAAAAAAGTCCTTCTTAAATTACTTTATTTACTAACTCGATAATTAACTCCAACAAAAATAAAATATCAAAACAAACAAATATCTTACAAAATATTAAATTTTGTAAAAAAAATTTAAATAATAAACAACACATTTCAATAGTTTAAATCACTATTGCGAAAATACACAGTGCATGATGCGATTAAAAATAAATTAAAAAAAAAAAAAAGAAAAAAAAAAAGAATGTTCACCGACGAGTCGTGCTTTAAATTCAAACTTGCTACATTATCAGTAGACGCGTTACACAAACCCCCGCGGATTCTCGGTCAGCGAAGCAATGGTATCATCGATCCGCAAAAATTTCGCAAAGTTCGCATTACAAAGTCAATTGAATTAATTGCGACAGTGCCGTTTAAGGAGATAAAAATATCCCACATCGTCGACCTCTTTCGACTTTTCGCAAGAGCGATTTTCGCTAAGGTGCGTCTGGTTGCTTCCCTCGGTACATATATGTATATCGTATGTACAAAAGTCGTTGCTCCAAGTGGACCGGTATGTCACTCGGTGAAAAATAAAAGGAAAGAAAAAAAAAAAAATAAAAAAAAAAAAAATAAAATAAAATAAAGCGCGAGTATATCCGGCGAAAGCGAAGGTATAACGCAGCGAAGAAAGTGCAACTCGAATTATACCTCCTCCGTCTCTCTTCCTCTTCCTAAGGTGCGTTATTCGAATTCCTGAGTGTTTTTACCGAATGTTTACGCTCGGACGTATATAAATATGTTACATATCGCGCGAGATATTTTGAGATGCGTCGCGCGTCACTTTCATTTTATTCGGCTCCTTTATTTTTTCTTTGACTCTCCGTTAAAGATTTGACGTTTATGATTGAGCGTTAATTTATTCTAAAATAATGGATATTAGACTGTCGTTTGTACGATATAAATAAGCGCGCATACTTGAGTTATAAATTATCTTGACATTTAAAATTTGTATTTCACTAATTTTTAATTTCCCTTTTTATTTTTTATTTTTTATTTTTTCAAGGTTTAATCTCTCGAAACTTTTACCCGTAATGTAATCATCAAGCACTATTGAAAAAAAAAAAAAAAAAAAAAAAAAAAAAAAAAATGTTTAAAAAGTGGTAACGGTTGGGAAAAAAAAAATTATTTTTTCTCAATCTACGCTGTACAGTTATCGGGCATTTGGAGCGCAAAAAGATCGTAATTTAAAAAAAAATTAACCGTCTTATAAATGGGAAAGTTAGGAAAATTACCGTTAAACTTTTTACGCTAAAGAACAATTAATTATGATAAAAACTTTTTTAATACATTTTCTTACAGAAACATGTAAAAACGTGAATAATTTACAATCGGGACCAAATTTTACGCTCTTCTTAAATAATTTCAATTTTTAAATATACACTAGCTCACCTTTTGCCGATAAGCAATTAAACGTGCATATAAAAATCGGTTAAAAAATGGTCGTTACAGCGAATAGATTAAAACTTATGTCAGTCGACATTTTTGTCCGCTCCATGTGATTACGCTAAGACGTTCTACACTTGTTACTTCCGCGTTTATAACGACGTCCACTTTTTCGTTGCGACAACAACGTTGATCCAACAATTTTCTCAACTTTCCCATAATACTGAGAAATACGAATTCTATCAACAACAAAAACTAGTTCTATAACTCAAGATCGTATGATGTTCAACTAATTTTGACTTTTGGAGCAACTAAATGTTTACGTATAAATATATTAAAATATTCATGGAAATAAAATAAAATTTATAGCGAAACCGAAAATTTACGCTCGCGTTTATATTGCAAATTCAAAAAAAAAAAAAATAAATAAATAAATAAATAAATAAACGTAAATCAAGCTGTTCACGATGAAAAATAAAAGAATAATAAGTAAATAAATAAAGAATCGTCGTTTATCGACGAAATGGGAGAAAAAAAAAATAGAAACGTCGGTGTGTTCTCGTGCAGTTATTAACGTATTTTCGAATTTCGAATCGATCGAAAGTGCAGTAAACAAGCAAGTGTGCGTCTATATATGTATGTACGGCAAACGAGAATATGACGAGAGTCATGCGACGCCCGCAAGTGGAGCATGAAAACCTCGAAGGCTCGAGTTTGTAACGATAGCATCGTTTTGTTTAGTTTTTTTTTCCTTTTTCTTTTTATTTTCTTTTTTTTTTTTTTTTATTGTATTTTATCTTTCTCTTTCTCTTTTCACACTTTTGTCATCATCGTTATACCGTATGCAAAACAAGCGAACGAACAGCGCCTACGGCAAATTTTTTATTAATCTTTGGTAATTTTTTCTTACAAATTTGTGGAAGAATCTATTTATATATGTTAAAAGATTGCTCGTTAGATCGCCGCCGCTGATCATAAGCATGCAGATATTCATCAATCGGAGCGTTAAGAATGAGAAATTATGTACTGCAAGAAAATAATAACGTGTTTTTAATTATAGTGCGCTCTCTAGTGAATTTAAAACTTTTACTGAAACGAGCCTTTTAAATATTTTCTTTGAACAACAGAATTAGTAACCTAGTAAAATTAAAATAGATCGTTATTGATGATATAAAAAAAAAAAAAAAATTAAATCAATGAAATATTATTTTTTATATATAAAAATTTTTATAAATTTTAATCTTTTTGATATATTTTAAAAAAAGCTATTTTTTTTTTCGAACTATTACCGTTCATCAATCGCTTAATTGATCAGATGAAAGAATTTTTTATGAGGCATTATTTTAAAAATTTCATATATAAATTATTATTTATGATAATTAATACGTTCTTTATATAATAAATTATATTTTATGCAAACTTTAATTCCTTACAAAGCATATTTATAAGGATAATAATGAATTTTTTTACATCAATAATTTTTTAGATCCCCATCTTCGTGAATGTTTTTTTTTTAATGATTTTTCATTTTACAATATCAATTTTTATGCTATAAAATATTGCTAAAATTTAATTTTAATATTTTTACGATTGTATGCCGTTCGATCGGTGAAATTCGATTAGTCGTTGCCTTTTCACTCATAATTTTCCAATATAAAGAAATCGCAAATATTATCCAGTCGTTTGCAAGCATTTATCCTCATGTTATGTTATTCCATAACGTAAACAGCACCTCACGGCGTTCCTCATTTTTAATAAAGTATATATCGTACATATGCAAGTATCCATTAAACAATGGCAATTCAAACGAGTTGTACGTTATTTTTTTTTTTTTTTTATTCAGTCCTTTCCCAACACCGAGCTATTTTTCATTATCCAAACGGCAATTTCTCTCTCTCTCTCTCTCTTTCTCTTTCTTTCTATCTCTCTTTTTCTCTCAGCGTAACCCAGCCTCTTGATCTTATTTTCAAAAACCTGGCGAATCAAGCGCCAAAGAACCGCCGTATAAGTCATCCGCTGTTCTCGCACACGTACGAGTGCACATGTATACAAAGTACATGTACGAAAATTACACATTTCTCGGCTATCGCGTGTTGTAAACGGCGACGTGTGTTTGTTCGGTATCGAACCGCGCCTTCTCATTTACACACATACGCACATGTAACACATATATATAGCGTATGGGTGTATCCGAAAACGAGTCGAAGCTGCAGGAGTAGCTTGTAAAGAGCGCGCGCGAGAGATGCTGGCTGAGAGAAAGGTGTGCTGACCTCCTTTCCGCGGCTTCTCGCTTCGCGTTTTGTTGAGCACCTTCCTTCCTTCCTTCCTGGCTCTTTCTCTCTTTCTCTCCCTTGAGGCGCAATCGATATAATTATTCGAGCGACGGCGCGCATTAACCTCACGAAATCGGGTATCGAGAGTCGCAGGCTTTGCCGGTATGTTTATAATGATAATTCGACGCACTTGTATCAAACTGCTATCTCCAGAAGGATGAGAGAGAAAGTTATTTCTGCGTCTGACTTTTCCGGTTTTATTCTTTACTCGAGAGAACGAGAACAGGAAATCTTTATGGGAGAAATGAAACTAGCATTGCGTCCTAAATTTTTTCTCGATTATTCACGCGTGCGGTTGAAATTAATACGACGCGGAGATGTTTACCGAAACGCGTATTATGAATACGTTTAAAAATTTATATTTAAAAGAAATTTTCAACCGCTAGAGAGAAAAATTTAAAAAAGAAAACATTGATACATCTGAACCGAAATTGAGGTTGAAATATTTATATAAGGAATATTATTTACTTGATTGAATTGAAAATAAATTATCGCGATACTTTAATTTTACTCATTTTATCGGTAAAAATATTTATCAGCTTAAGGAATAATTCGCAATAAATTCCAATTCCTGGAAATCTTAAACGAACAAAATTTTTTAACTTCCATGCCATTTTGAAACCTGCGATTTAAAAAATAAATGAAAAATATTTCATTTTACAATTTAATGTGCACTCGTACTTCCAGAAAACTGATTTTTAATTGTGTTTTAAAAGTTTCACACACTTCTTATACACGCGTTTTCATATTTGGTTACTTTCGCACGTTTCTCATTCTCTCTCGAAAAAAAAAAACATCTTACCACACAGAATAATGAACTCGCGGTTATAAGAATTAGGAAAAATAAAAGGAAAGGATTTTTTTATTCTTTACACAAAATCAACAGTCACAAGTAATTTATTTCAATTCATCGGCTCAACTAATAATTTTACTTTTATCGTGGAACGAAAGAAAAAGTAATTATCGCTTTCTTTTCGATGACGCACCCACTGATCCACGATTATTTTGATATATTCTTTTAATGGACGTCGGTGAGCTCACTTTTCAAAAGATAAAATATACAGGCAATGACAGTGTGAAATTCAAAGTGAAGTTTATTCGAATGAATCTTTCATGCATACCCATTCTTTTGTTTACATAAAAATGAGACCTATAAAATATATATCTATTCATAGTTATTCCGAAGGAAAATATATGAGCTATACGAGAGCAAGAACTATTTATTTTTTTTTACCAAAGACATTTTCTTCCATAAAGAAAATCATATTTTTATTGGCAGTTAAATTAACACTCGATAAATTATCTTAAAGTTTTATGTGTGATTTACAATGAAATTCATAACGTCATTAAATACACTTTCTAAAGATTAATTGACTCATTTATAAGAGATTAAATTTTTCATATTCAAGTACGGATTTCTATTGTAGTTTAAATACACTTATTAAAGTTTCGTGGTAAGAAGAATGTTTAACAAATAAAAATCAACACTTTAAAAATTATCCGCATGTTATTATTCACAACATTTTTTACAACAAATTGTAAAAAGAAAAAAAAAAAAAAAAATTAATCGAAAAAATATTCAATTATTTATGAATCAAAAACAATTTTAATCGTATCGTTCGCTGAAACACAATTTATGTCTTTACAAAATTTTTTTTTTTTTTTTTTTTTTTTTTCATAACAAATAATACAATAAGTAAATGACATTGAATAAAATCAACGAATTTTTAAAGAAAATTCGTTGAGTCGCCGAGAAAGTTAAACTTTTTTTTTTCACATTTATTATATAAAACATTATAGATTCAGATCGTGTCAATGACAGTGAAAACGAATAACCGGAAGTGCAAAAAATGACAAGAAACGACAAAGAACCGTAAGTTCCTTTGACGCTCACGGATTGAACTTGCATCTTTCATTTTAAAATTTTTCAGGATGCAAAGATTAGTTATATTAAACATTTCTCGCTGACGCGGCAACCTATAATTTTACTTTATATACCGTTTGCTCCTCTTTTATCGAAGAAAAAAAAAGGAAAAAGAAATGAAAAAAAAATTGCTACTCGAACGTTAATGGACAAATAGTTTTCAACTTTCTATTCGTTTACTTCGCCATCGAGAGAAAAGAAAATAGCGGAAAAAGGAGCTAAAGAAAGAGCAGATTTTTCTAGCCAATGAAGGAATATTACGCAATAATTCGATCGTTTGCTTTCTTTATCGATTCATTTTATTTTCCATCGGCTGACTAATCCTATATTTTTCTCAACGCCTAAGGTGACGAATGACAGCCGTGAGTATTTAGCAGTGCCGTGTCGCTCGAGTCAATATTATATCATTTGTAGTTGGAACGACGAAGAGAAAATTGAACAAATAAAATAGAAAAAAAAAAAAAAAAAAAAATGCAATGCGGGAAAACTCGCGGAAAATACTCGCATGTTTCACGTAAAAGAAATTCGCTCGCGTGCGTTCACCTACGGTACAATCAAAACGAGAAACGTCGGCGATGCGCGAATTGTGCGACTCCGTTGGAATTATGGATGCGCGAGTCGGTGAATTATTATTATTAACGCAAGCGAAGAGCCGTCGTAAAAAGCTCGCTAAACATCTAGCACTTGGCGCGTTTTATTTTTGCACGGCGGCTGGTTTGAAGCGTCTTCTTAATACCTTTTTAAAGCGCAAATTAAATATTATGCCTCGCGGTGTGAACATGTGTGGTTGATAAATTATATTTTTCTTTTAATTTTCAAAGAAATTAAGTAGCGGAGAAATTAATAAATTTACTCGATTTTTTTTTATTTTTTTGTAAACGTCTTATTATAAAAAAAAAAGTCGGTACACCGCTTAAATGCATACAATCATATAGAAACGGAAATGCAACGTTTTGATTTTATAGTTAAGATAGCTTGGTGTATTGAAAATATATTTAGATTTAATAATCACAGTTGTGTAAAAATATTTATGCAAATTACATATTTATAATAATAATAAAAATTGAATTTCAATAATCAAAGAAAGAAAATTAAATTTTAACGCATTATTTACGATACAATATTAAGCAATTATATCATTTTTATTCAAGAATAAATTAAAAAAAAAAATAATAATAATAATAACAATAAACATCTACGTATAATTTATTTACATATTTCACAATGAAAGTTTCTAAATTATAATTAATATTATAGGCATAATCTTTATTTAAATAACCATTAGGATTTATTTATGCATAAAAATATGTGTAAATAAATTGTATATGCGTAAAAAAATATGTAAATTCAATGATCGATTAAACGAATATGAATTTTATAATAGACTCAATGAAACATGTTTTCTACTTAAACGAATCAAAAGATTAATATCAGACTATTTCTTTAAACTCATCATACATGTTATACCATCAATTAATTCATATCGAGAAAACATGCATTTGTGTCAAACTTTCCTCTTAGTGAATTAGAACAAGCATTTTTTGTAATTAGAATTATATGATTTTGCCGATTCGAGATTTCTATAAAATATATTTATGATAATTCGTATTACCATATTAGTAGTTTCAAATATTTTCACATTCTTATAAAGCGCGAGTCAATTTCAAAACAGAAAATCAATGTTAAATAAATTATTGATTATCAAACTAAAAAGTAAAGTATTATAATTGAAAAATCAAAGTTTTTAACAAATTTCTAGAAAAATGTATCGACTAATATAATTAAATTAAGCAAAAATTCTGTACGGTTAGTCATGACAGTAATACGTAATTTAATTAAAAAAAAAACGAAAAAATAGTAAATTGAAATTTTACTTCTATTACTTCTCTATAAAAATTTAAAATCATCTTTGAAGACAATTAACTTTACTTAAAATATCATGAAATTCAAAGACTAAGACTAAAGTATTTTAAAAAAACGGCAAAAATCAGTCGGCATTCTACAACCAACTTTCGTCTCTCGTAACTTCATCAGTGATGCGTAAACATCAACAGGAAGAACAAAAGCAACCAGCGGCAATAAAACCCGCGCTTCCTCGTATCTTTTCTCGAATGGAGCGAGTTAGCGAGTTTAGAGCGATTCTACGAGGGAGGGAAAAAAATTAAAGAAATACAGTCGCTTTCTTTGACATATGTGTGTGCGCGTGTATGAGTGTGTGTGTGTATGTGTGTGTGTGTGTCTACACCCGCCGTGGATGAAAAAACTTCCGGCACGCGATAGATCCGGTCGGGCGTCCCAAGGTTTCCCGCGACCGATCGTTCAATTGGAAAATAACCGCGCGAGAAGCCGCGTTTACGGTTCGTTAGACGCGCCGAATGCCTCGTCTCACTCTATATCCCTCGCGCACCTGCCGTCGCGCGATCATTATTCCGTGCGCTAATAATACAATCTAAACTCGATGCATGTATGCGCGCCCGTAAGTGTACGTGTGTGTATCTTTCTTCTTTTCCTCAATTTGCACGCAGGTTTACTTTTACGAGCGTAACGAGGTACGTTCGAAGAATCTTTATACAGTCTACGCCGATTTTATACTCTCCTCTTCTCGATTCCTTTTTTCGTTAAGAGATTGAAATTTATGTGCGCCAGTTTCGCGAATGGTATTATGCGAAACCGATCTCGTGGAAAATCGAACGGTTATTATGTGCGCTGTAACAACTCCGTGCGAGCGATCTACTTTAAATATGAGTGTCGGTTTTTTTTATTGTTTTTTTTCGTTTTTAACGGTAGCTTTTTGCGGTTAGTAAGTTGCTTTTTTCTATGCTGTTGGAATTTCACAATTTTAATGCTTAAGACAAGGATTATGCTAGGATTTTAATTTAATGAGTATTTTAATAATTTTTCGGAACCGAAATTTTAGTCTTGAATTATACGAAATCGTATACTTTCTGTATAAGTCTTGAGCGTAAGAAATTTTTAGTGTTGGTTGTATAATTTTATAATTTTATTTGTCGAAAATAAGTAATACGATATTCGTGATTCAATAATATGGTTATAAAAATTGAAACTTGTTCATTATAATATAATATGTTTGACGAATAGGAGTTTAACACAAAACAGATATTCTTTTTATAAAATAAATTTGCACAGAAAAATCTTAGATTGTGGAAAAATTTTGCCAAAATTTTAACAATCAATGAAAAAATAATGTTCCAAACAAATTTTATGAATAAAAACCATTAAATATTTCTGAAGAATCGCGCTTCAAAATCCGATTAAGGAATGCATCATTAAGCATTAAAAGATACTTTTTATCATAATAAACTAAAATATGGTATCAAATAAAAAGTAAGCTTATTACAACAGTTTATTTAACTTTGCGACAAAACCGCAAAATAGCCGTGGAAGGTCGACTACATTCACTCGAGTACACTCGTAGTAAATATAGAAAAATAGCGTTACCAGTTACTATAAAATCTATTTTTCGAAAAGATATTTCTACGATCGAGAAAATCTATAATCGCGTTAAAAAAGAAAAACCGAACGCCTGTCGCTGTTGCTTTCGGCGCTTTACGAGTTAATAATTATATTTCTTATCCATTCTAGCTTGAAGATCTTAAGTGTTTATAGGCGTCGTTGTAAAATTTTCTTTGACCGTAACAGAATTAGAAAATTATGCCTTTGAATACATGCCTTTTTGAATGTTCGCTTAACAATTCATTATTTTATTATAGATCGTTAGAGTTTTTAGTTAATTATAATGAAATTATCTTTAATGGAGAAAACCTTGAAACTTTCAAATAAATCATTTAATCAGCTTTTGTATAACGATTTAAAATTTAAGTACCGAAGTTATCAAAGAAAAAATTATTAGAAAGGGAATAAATTTTCTTGCAAAAATAAATATTTTTAAAAAATTAATTATAAAAATGATAATTTAAATCCTATTTTTCTTTAAATAGGTAAATGCGTTTGTATAAATTGTTTAATCGGAAGTATAAATAAATTCATTTAATCTAATTTACGATAATCATACTTTCTAACAATAAAGAAAACAATTATTTCTAACTCTGTTAACAGAATCACAATGCAAAGATAACAAATTACGAATTGGCAAAGTAACACTGCCAAATATCATAAAATTTTTCCCCTTCGAAAATTTCACCGTCATGTGGCATACGTTCTTAAATAGCAAAAAACCTGCTGACTCACTTGCATATGAAGCCGCCCATCGGACACAAGCTCTCTTATTATCAAAGCAAAGAAAGTTTTATTATTTAAGATACACTCCATCATTTTAAGTCATACAAGATCTTGCTCATATAAATATATCAATATTTAGTATCCAAGTATTTGCCTAATATCAGGCTGCTAAACTTGTTACAAATTTATTTTTATAGGTCTTATCTCATGTGAGCTTACAAGGAAAGTACAAAAATCAACGAAGTCAATCAAAAAAGTCAATTTCGTAATTTTGATAATATTAAATATTTAAAACACGATCGTTAGCAGTGAATATTTTCAATTACAAATGTCAACCTTCCTACTTTTTTATGTAAAAATAACAATAAAAAATAATTCGATAATTAAAAAAAAGTACGTATCAATAATGAAACTTAAGTAGTCTTATTGATATCAATTTACTATTAAGAATGACTATATATTAATAAATAATTTCAGACGTGTAACTCATTAGATATTGGTATAGTTAGATATCGGTATCGTAAATGACTGATGGGAAACAAGATATCCGCGAGATCACGTAAAAGTTTAATTAAATTCTTATATAACATAGTCATTAAGTGCGTTTATTTAGATTTATCAATAACTAAAAACACTTTTACGATGTATAAATAAAATTAAAAAAAAAAAAAAAAATTAAAGTATATTATTTTAAAAATAATCGTTTCATTTTAATTTTTGAAAATAAGTTTTAATTTTAAAAATGAATATTAAGATTAAAATAAATAATAAATAAGAAATTTTAATAAAAATAAGCAGCATCTAAATGTAAAATATCGATTTGCTGTAATAGCAAAAAGCATTAAAAGCAAGAATATCAGAATTCTAAGTCACGTGTATAGTAATAAGCGTAATAAAAGCGAGAAGTGTTTCCACTAGATAAGGTCATTAAAATTCTGAATACGGCTGCATTGCGTTGTCGCGTGTTTCGCGACAAGCGACTCGGGCGACCTAAAACGACACCGCGACTCCTCGTAAGGAGCGTTCTTCTTCTCCCTCGTTTAAAATCACTTTTCATTTTTTCCCTCTTTTCCCCCTCCGCCCTCCCTCTCTTCCTCCCCCTCCTCCCCCATCTCTCTCTCTCTTTCTCGAAATTGTTACGGAGAACGAGGAATTGCGGTAGCGGTGTCGCGTCAATTTCTCCATCGCGCGCTATTTCGTTTTCACGATTTTGGCTCTCGAAGCTAGCTCGAAAATCTAAACGAGTGTCTTCTTCTCGCACTTGTGCTCTTTCATTATGATAACTTCATCGTTTTAATGATGTTCAACTGCGTGTAATCCGATCCCACTTTATTTCATTTTGCAATCCGTTCACCGTCTTATTAGAATGAATAGTCTTTTTATAATTCATATATTTATATTGCAAAACTTTTCTTTCGCTTTCCTAAATTACTCGTTGCGTTATTGTGGTGAACTTGGGATTTGTTTTGAACCTTAAACCGAATGCGCGAGTCAAAAACATTTATTAAATATTTACTTAATCGTTTCATATTTTTTTATTCTCATATTAACTCCCTAACTGCCAATGTCGAATTTATTTGTCATTTAAAAACAACAAATTTCATTTTTTTATTCAATTACTACACGCGGAGTAGTATGATCATTTAATTTTTTAATTTTAACTCGATACTTAAAAAATTAATTTCTGACCTATAAACGATAAATGTAAATAAATAATGCATTTTTTAATTTTTACATCTTTTTACGTAAGTTGATTTAATAGTCTGTGAATATTTATATATCTATACACATTTATCTTCATGCATTTATACTATATTTATATATCGATATATCTATACTATAATTAAGAATATTATTACCGTTTCAGAATGTACGAAGAATATTTCCATGGGTTATACTTATCGGAATCCTGTGTAAAGTTCAAGCCGAAGGCGAGAGATGGTCGCGTCAAATATCTAACAGCGAGTGGATTCCGTTGGCTAGTTCCCACAGTAGTCAACGAAGTCAGAATCCAGCTTCAATAGCAGCTGCAGGAGGAACGGCAACGATAACCGACAGCAATGTTCAAGCAGCTGGTCAAGTGCCGGTGTTATCCCTTCCACCGGCGTTGCAGCAGCAATATCAGGAACAACTTTTGCAGCTGCAAAAGACGCAAGAAAGCATTCAGAGACTATTGCTGCTGCAGCAACAATTAAAAACTCAACAGCAACTTTTACAGGTGATCATTTTTGCGTGCTGCATATATATTAAACATCTATAAAATTGCAATATTTTATAGTAAGAATTGAATAAAATTTGTCAGCATGAAATACATCGATTCGAGTTAAAATATTTTAAAACGCTCGAAACTCTTATGATCATATTTATTACGATCATAAAATAAGGTGTTAAGAACTCATTTTTTAAAAAACTTCAATTTTGAATTTATCATTAATTTTTAAAATTAAAAATGTTTAAAGAATAAATTTAAAAACTGAAATATTTCACGGTTTATTATAACGATTATACACGCGATAATTTTTAAATAACGATGAAAAATAAAAAATTTTAAAATAAAATATCCATAAAAACTGTACATTTTAAAAACAGTCGCAAGCTTATCAACCAAACGGATTTACAAGCGCCGAGAACGATAAGCAAGCGCTTCACCAAAGTGCTCTCGTAAATCTTCAAACGCTGCCCGAATTGGCACCGGAAGTTCTCGTACCACCAGTCCCATCCTCGGAAGCGTTACCTCCGGTTTTTCGCGCGCAGAATTTTCATCCGGCGGATTCTGAGCTTCAGCACGATCACCGACACCGAGGCCAGCATACCGTTGCAAGTTCACCATCGAGTTCCGAACAAGATTACCGGCAAATTCACGACGAATCGATTTCCCGGCAAACGAGTCACCCACGCGAGGATACCGAAAAGGATTACCGTACGAGACAAAAGAGTCGTTATGAGAGCTCACAGAGACACAAGGATGAGCCTTCTCACGTGAATTTTGTAACTCCGGCTACCAGTTCTGCCCAAGAAAGTAGCGATGGCGAAGAAGAAGAGGTAATTTATTGTCTTTTTTTTTGCTACAAACTAAAATCTTCTCCAACAAGTTTTAGCGTCACATTTTCGTAAATTTTATGGAAGAAAACTGTTGTAAAATCCAATAATAATAATAATAATCCCATATTGATTAAAAAATAAAAACCGAGTATAAAAAAGTATGATTATAATTTTTATAAAATCAAACTATCATTTGAAAGAGTACATTATTCGCAAAAAAAAACCTTGTATAAACTTTAGCCAAAACAAAAATTTTCAAATTTGGTTTAAAATGCATTATCGTTATCATTGTTAACTTTAAAATACGTGAAGACAGAAGATACTCTAAAAAACTTTCTTACTATTCCAAGCAAACTTTTGAAACTAATATTGCTTTAGTTTTATAAGAAATTAGGTTTCCTTTAAACAAAGTTGAATAAAAATTAAAATTTTGTCATAGTTGATCAATTACGAAAATTAAATGTTCTTATTTTTTTTTTATCTTTTTGATTGAGAAAATGTACGATTCAATTTTTTTTAATCAATACTATATTATTTATAATAGTCAATATGATAATTATTTATTAAAAAAAATTATTAAAAATTTAAAAATTAATTACTATTAAATTATTATTATTAAAATATTATTTTTATTAAAGTATTACTTATTAAAAATTATTAGCACTTTAAAAAGAATAAACGATTCTAGTAAAATTTATTGATGCATTAAAAATTGTTTATTTGTATAAGTGATTAACAGAAACAAAACAAAAAATACACATCAGAAGAAATAATTTAATTTTTGATGCATTTTTAGATTATATAATTTTTTTTAATTAACCAATAAAATCAAAAAGAAATAGTAAATAAAATATAAAATAACATAAATATTGTATTAATTATTATTTATAGGTTCAGTTAGTATATGTACCAGCAGAAACTTTGGCTCAACGTGGTCAGGGAAAACTTCATAGGTCCCAATTGAGAAAACAGCAACCTAATCGACACCATCAACATCACGAAGAAGTTTCTTCTTCGTCTTCAGCAGATGATGATGCATACGCTCGAGAGATTCTTCAACAATTACAACGACAACAAGATGAGCAAAATAAATTTTTGCAATTGGAAAGAGAAAAGGAAATGGCGAGATTACAAGCGGAGCAAAAAGAAATGGAAAGGCAAGCACGATTACACGCAGAAGTAGTAAAAAAAGAACAGGAACTTATGAGACAACGCGATTTGGAGAAAAAAAGGAAAGATCTTGAAAGGATCGAAGAAGCAGCGCGACAGAGAGAATTAAAGAAGATACAAGAGGCTAGGGAAAAAGAACGACAACAAAAAGCAAAAGAAGAAGAAGAAAGGCGAAGAGAATTTGAAAGACTGGCTGACTATGAAAAAGAAGAAAAAGATTTAAGACGACAAAAACAATACGAACAAAGCAAAGAACATGAAATCAGAACAAGACCAGAAGTTTTGCATAACCAAGAATTTTCCGAAGCATATGAAATTGAAAACCCCAATGCTCAATCTTTGATCCAAGATTCGCAACTTCACCATCAACATTTAACTGAAGTTACACATAAAAATATTAAAGATTCTCGACCTCGAAGCAAACTGAGAAACAAATCGCACCATTATCAACAGCAGCGTCAACAAGAATTCTATGAACCTGCAGAAGTGCAAACAACTACACCTTCCCCAAATCAACCACCACTTTCTGTTTATATGGGAAATTCATTATCTGATCACCGACGTGTTCAATTAATCGATGTATTAAAAACATTGAAAAATGCTAAGACGATAGCTGTACTTGATAGTTTTGGACCAGACACTCCAAGAGTTTTTGTTGGACCAAGAAACTTAGATCCTCCCGCAAGTTATGTCAAATTTGATTTGCCTTACTTATCGGCGATAGAAAATAATAGAGTAGAAAGAAAAGTAGATAAATTGCCTTTCTTTGTAGCACCTTTGAGTTTCGAACCACCTCCTGGATATTCTAAAATTCCTTTCCCTGCTCCACATATTGGATCGGTAGTAATTAACAGTTTAGAAAATGTTGAGACTAAGCCAGTTGAACATCAAAATTTAAATCCAACACCACTAATAGAACCAAATGCATACATTGAAAACAATCAACCATTACCAACGTATGATAGCACACCTGTTTCTTATTCACAAGAATCAAGTTCACCACGCTATGAACAACCATCATCTTCACCTCCTAGTCAATTAAGTAATAAATGGCGGTACAAGGAATTTTATGAAACTAAGCCAACAACTGAAATACCTTCTGCGATTACAGCAGCTTCTTATCACGAGGAACGAACCTCAACTAGTAAATTTGAACGACCATCCAAAAATAAAAATTATTATAATCCAAATGAAGTACCCACGACTCCTAATTATTATTCTCCTAAAACGGTAACAGCATTTTCATTCGAACAAACGGTTCAACATTCAACTCCGGCATATTCTGAGGAGTCTACAAGACAACACAACGTTGATTCTCATTTGATAGATCAAAACGTTGGTAATCATCGTCAAGTAATAAACCGTTATCCAGATCCAGAACCGGAACAACAAACTAATCAAAGATATCCAATTGATCCTACGGGACATACTGTTACTAATGAATATTTCACAAAACAATCTCCTACTTATGAAGAACAAACGCAATATAATTTGCCGGCGGAATTACCAGCAATTTCGCCACAGCTTCCTGGCTTAGTTAATGCATTGGTAGAAAAATCCGAGATATCGAGTACCGTTCAAGCGCCTACAACCACTACAACTACAACCACTACTACAACTGAAGCACCAACAACGTATAGATCTCGTACACGTCACAGGTATATATATATATTATATAAATCTTTAAAACATTATAAAAATTTAAATTAGTAAAAATAATTCATGCTGGAAATTTTAAATTACATATATTAAATTTTTTAAGGGGAAGAGTTACCGCAACTCGTGCAACCACCACCACGTTATCGCCTCCTGTAAGAAGTCATACCGAAAGATCAAGACGACCGATTCACAGATCTAGATCAAAGTATACTACTACGACCGAAGATTACCGCGATTCTTCTTATGATCTTACAAGGAAAAATTCTATTACAACATCAAGGTACGAAGACCGAGACTCTCACGTTAAAAGACCAATAGATCATAATTATAAATCCAGAGAAGAAGATACGAGAGAATCTGTTCATTCACAGGTAAAGCTGACGAAAAGTAAATTAATGCTTATTGTACCAAATATTTTTTATTTTTATAAATAATGCATAAAAAATATTTTCAATTTTTTTTAAAGTTTGTACAAATGAAAATTTTTTAAAAGCAGTAAAAATTTTATATTTTAAATCATTTTAAATTTTAAGTAAGATAATAATTGTTATCTTGCACTAAATTAATTTTACAATTAATGGAGAGATTTAATCTTAAAAGAAAAAATTATGTAAATATATACTAATCATGTACCTCCATTATATATATATATATATATATATATATATATATAATATTTCACATCCTGTAAATATATATCATTTATCTCCATGTTATAACTTTCAAATTACATCTCACATCTCAAATCCCACGCTCTTTACAGATTGTTGATTCAAGTACGTCAAATGAACAAGGTCAGCGCGGTTCCTCCTACGAAAACTTACCGTCGATCGATTCCGTCTCGTCTTCCTTGAGCAGCGACGCGAGTTTACAATCTGGTGGAGTTTCATCGGCTGATTTAAATATTCCTGTTTATCAACACGATGATTATTCTGCCTCCACGCCCGCACAGATCGACAACTTCTCGAATCGAGACAGCGGAGGATCGGATTCTATTCTACCGCTATCCGGCTTAGAATACGTCAGAAAATCAACTCACACGCCAAACTATCACTCCTCTTCAACTCACGAGCAAACCGACGAAAGACCGACGAGCGGTTTCAACTACAGAACTCAAGAAGATGGCTCTAACTCACAAACTACTCGAGACTTTTCTTATTACAGACCGGGAAAGACCGAAAGCGTTATGTTCGAACCGCTTCCCACCACCGATTTACCAAACGTACAAAGATCACAGCTACAAAACTTTTCACCTGTTTATCATTCTGTATCGGCGCAAGGCCAGTATGAGAAAAATGAAACTCCCAGGCCGGTTTATCGCGGACCTTCGGACAACCGGGAGGAAGAGCCTCCCATCTTCTTGCCAATTCCTGAAGATAAGCAAGAAGATTATGGTTATCAAAGTCCAGTAACCGAATCGCTCCCTGAGGTAAAATTTATTATTCTATTTTATGTGAAAATTATTCAATGGCTCATTGTTTCGTCTTGAGTAATTTATTAATAATATTGATAGAAGAGATATTAAATAATAAAGTAAAAGTAAAGTAGAAATACTAAATAATTTAATTTAAAATCAATAAATCTTGAAATTACGATAATTCAGAAATAATTTTAATAATAAACATAAAAAGTAGTAATTTAGAAAATTATATTTTACAAATATTTCAAAATAATTAATATTTGTTTTTGTTTTTGTAATTTTTATTTTTATTTTTCATGTTAAAGTTATTTGTAACAAAAAAAAAAAAAAAATCAATGGTTACCTGAAATTATTAATAAAGTAAATCAAGTTAGATTGAAATAAAGAATTATAATTAATTATAACTCGTCGGTCAGCTAGTGAATAACACGGGGAACTCCAAACTTTTCGAGTTAATCAAACTGATCTCAATCAATTTTCACATGCATTAGATCGGGCTTGAGGTAGATGCGAATTTCCTTTTCTAAGAATGAAATTTTCGTAGGAACTTGAGATTATCACGTGTTAAAGCCAATAGAGAAAGTCAAGGTTATACACTCCTCACTCGATTATCCTTATCAAATGAAGATCCTTGAAGTTTGTTGTGCTGTACACTGTGTATTATACATATGCATATATAGGCTTGAATAAATAAATGTCTGTTTTAGGTTGAAATATATACTAAATTTTATATTTCATTATTTATTTTATACAATTTAAAGATTTTTAATTATAATTTTTTTATAATACCGTAATATATTTTAAATTTTTTATCGCGTTTCTTTATTTAATTTCAGTAAAATACAATTTTTCATAGATTGATAATTATGTTTTATAGATGCTATTATAATGTAACATCTAGATCGAACTTTGTAGCTCGATTATCAATAACCATCCTAACCATTGTATTAATTCAGACTTTTCAGTTGTTAATTCTTCAATATTACAAAACGCATTTGATAGAGATTGCCTTCAGCATATCCTTAAAAAAAAAAAAAATAATAATAATAATAATAATAATAATATTAAAACGAATTACCTAACAGATAACAACAAGCACAACAACAACAACAACTACGACGACGACAGAAACACCGGTGATAATACGACAAAGAGTCCGAGGTCGTTTGGGAGGTCGCACGAGCCATCGCCCGGACTCGGCCATACAAACCCGACCACACGGCTCCCAGGACGAATACGTGCGCTTCAGCGCCGTAAATCAGGATTCGACGCGATCGAATTCGCGGCAGCGCACGAGGCCAAGATCGCGAGCCCAGCCGACCCAACACCAACACTCGCCCATTCAGACCGACGGCCAGGAATACGTGAGAATTCAAACGGCACCGAATCAGACGCGCAAACCGACAACCAGCGCTACCACACCTCCGACGATTCGGACGACGGAAGAACAAGTTCACGCGAACGAAGAAGAGTATGGTTTCATTAGAGCGCCTAATTTTAAGCCGTCGTTGCAGTCCAACTTTAAGCCGCCGCAATTAACGCAGGTGAGTTTACGCTTTCACTTATTTATACATTTTTCATATATATATTAAAAAATTATTTTTGATTAAATTATTTAAAATATAAGGTCTATATATATGTATATAAGTTGTTTCGAAACTTTATTCATTTCTGATAAATTTTGTTATTGATTGAAAAGAGTAACATTAAAATTTTTCTTCGAAAAAAAAAAAGCTTTATTGTAATGATCCATGACTTTGAAGTATCGCTGTACTTAACACGAAAATAAATTATCAAGAAGCTTGGATTTTAAAAGAGCAAGCAATTTCAAGCTTATCATTTCAAAGCTTCGTTAAGTCTTACCAATCTCGGGCATTGTCTACTTATTCGTAATCGGTAGCTTTTTCTCCCAAAATCAAAGTCAGTTGTAATTAGGTTAACTTAAAAGTGTTTTAAAGTACGTTAGCCATTAAATTAAAGATAAAGCTGCCGTAAATTTTTATTAAGTTAACTTTATAGTTTTATGTATTTCTTATGTTTTATTTTTTTTAATGTTTGTTTTTGACGTGAAAGAGTAACGTTAATTCACACATGCTGGGGAATTAAAATATGTATATTTGATAACTTCTTATATGCAAGTAATATTGAATAAATTTAGAATATTTCAAAATATATGATGGGATCGTGCATATATTTCATAAATTACAATGCTGTAATGTAGTTTATCAAAAAAGAAATATATAATTTTCAAATATCTTCGAAATTTCGTCAACTAATCTCGATCTCCCTGACGAAAAAATTGTATTAAAAATTTTTATTTTAAAAATAGAAAGTAGTTTTTTAAATACCAATAAAATAAAGTTCTCTATTATGGGTTTATTAAAAAACGTTTACAAACATATGTTAATTTATTACTGTCTTGTAAATATTATATTTTATTGTAAGAAAAAGAATAACAAATTTTTTACATTCTCATAATTAATTTCAATTCACACTTGAATCACTTTTATTTTATTTTTATTTGAACGAAACTCTACAAGAAAAAACTGACTCAAAATAAAACTAATCGCAATCTCTTTACTTAACTCAAACAGAGCGCCGAGCCTATTCCCGAAACCACACCACCGAGTGAACCAAGCCCAACGCAGGCGCAAATCCTGAAAAACCGTCAGAAATTTTACACGGCAGCGCGTCGGCCGGCGAGCACTCGGAGAACAACGACACCTCGCTCCGACGAATCTTCTTACACGCTCCGACCGCGAGCTCGTCCGAGCCAGAGCGAGGATTCGAGACCCGCTAAATCTCGCAGCAGATTACGTCGACCTGGGGCGAGGAGGCGCACGACTACCACGACGACCGAAAGCACCATAGACGCGAACAACGAGCTACCTCTCGACGAAAATTACCCGAGAGTACTGCCCCAAGCGATTCAAGAATCCGGGGAAAATGTGCAGAGCGATTTGTACATCGAGAAGAGTCCCATAATGTACGATCAAACGCCGACGAGGACTATATCGAATCGTGCGCAGGAACTCGCCGATGAAAACGTGAGTGTGAAAATTTCAAGTTACGATGAGCTCCTTTTTTGATTTTCCATTATTTTTGATCCCTACTATTATTTTTTTAATCAATAATTAAAATTGCTTCAATGACGTGATATCGAATTAGCCGAATTAAAAAAAAAACGTAAATACCATAATATTCATGTTTGATACTAATTAATTATTAAAAAAAAAAACGAGTGAGAATTAAAAACATTATAAATTAAAAAGTAAAGATTCTAGTTCATTTAATTCAATAAAAAAAAATTGATTAAAAGTATAATATATTTGTTCTGAAAATTATTTTAAATTACTTTATAAATTTAAAAATTATTAAACTTGTATTGACAATAATTTTACATATTCTCATAATTATTCAATAAATCTAATTGTAATTAAATATATTACCATAAAGAAAACATGAAGTACTTCTTTATTTAGAGTGAAATGAAGTTTTACTTTAAAAAATTCTAAGATAATAAAGTATGAAATTTCAACTTTTTTCCTGGACTTAACTGGGCGCATGTATTCTTATTTTTAAATATAAGTTGACTTTAATACTCTGGCGGAATATTTTATAACATCATATTTTTTCGTTGCAACATATAATATTTAAATTTTCATTTAAATAATGATAATGTTAGTGATAAAATCATTTTTTATTTCCAATTGATAAATAATTCAAATTTAGGCAATTTAATTATATATTAAACTGTTCCGTGTTTGAATTAAATTTATTTATAAATTATATAAATTTATTTATATAATTATACATTATAAAAATATTATTGTTTAAAAACGAGTAACTAACAATAATTTATCACAAGAAAAGTATAATTATCTTCTGGAACGAAGAGCATTTAAATATATTAAACTACGATTGCGTAATTTTACAGAATAATAATTAATTATTATTGTATTATAATGATCTTACGTAATATCGTCTATAAAACATCGATAGCAACATTTTACAATAATGACTTGTTGTTAAAACAAAGTCTTATAGAAAAAAAAGCAGAAATTTTACACAACTTTATTGCAAGATAAATTAATGAATAAATTCGTTTAAATTTGATAAAATTCATGGAATTTGCATTTTACATATAACATTAACATATAATGAACGTAATTAAGAAATATATATATATACATATATTTTTTTTTTTTTCTTCTCGATATTATAATACGTATACCATACAGCCTCACAAAAGCAATAAGAAAGCCAGAGGCCAGATTTTCATCGCGCATTACGTTAGCACACTTACCGTCGGGAATCGATTGTCCTGAATTTTTCCCACTGCAGTGCACGCTTCCGCGATTCTTAGCTCTCTTTCTCTCTCACTTACGCTCTTACACATGTACAATATCCGTCTATCTTGTTTTTTTTCTTTTACTTTATTCCACGTTATCCTTTTTTTTTTTTTTTCTATCTTTGTCTCTCTAATTTCGATTTCCTTTCTATTTCGCCTGCACCGCTGTTTTTGCCCCTTCCTCTGCTCCCCCTTTTTCCCCTATCCTTTCGATGCAATTAGTAGTGGATAGGAATACTTTGGACCAAAAACTCGGCGCTGTTGTGCAATCGCGTTACGTTGCGGAATTAAAATTTAAAGCACATCGCGGTTTTTCACCGATGAAATTTTCTAATAAAACGTTGGGAAGGAATTTCCTCTCTTGTTTTTTTTTTTTTTTTTTTTTTTTTTTCATTTGTCAGCGAAATTTTATTCATTAGCGCGCAAAATAAACGTTAATAATTAAAAATTGTACTTTTGGTCGATGAATGAAAAACTAACGAGAAATAATTCTTTGTCTCTCAAACAAATCGTTAATTTTTCACGTAGCCAATATGCATCGTTATTATATTTCCCGAGAAAAAATAGCTCGGCGTCAACAAAAATAAAATAGGGAGATCGCAAAGCAAAATCACCTTCCACAAAGTTAACAAATTTCCCCAGGCGAAGTTTAAGATAAAGAGCTCGAATATAACTAAAAATAATAACCAACGTAAATTTTCTTCTTCCCACGCAGTATCCCCAGGAGTTCCTGTTGAATTTCGGTGCGTCACAAGGTTTCCATCGCGACGACTACGACCAGGCTCAATTAGCGAGCGACTCGTCTCGACGTCAACACTCGTATTTAAACCACATCCGACCGACATCTAGCCGCGTCTCTTCCTCCTCCTCCTCCTCCTCTTCGGATATCTATGGAGCGGAAAGCCAGTGGTCCACCAAACTCACGGGAAACTCTTTCCAACCTAGCAGCTACACACCTAATCATCCTATTACCGACGAGAAAGCCGCAGACGTCGTAGGACGGGAGAAGGCCGGTGATTTCCCAGAGATTATCACCGCCGGACCGGACCTTTCCTCCATCGCCGTCCTCGTAACGTCCGACGACGTGAAAGCTAAGCAACGACCCGAGCCCAGCTCCAGCTCCGAGGAATCGATCATGGGCTCGATGTTGGAGTCGATGATTGACTTCGGAAAGAAGATGAACGCCGCGGAGGAAAACGATAATCCGACGACCACTTCGACGACCACCGAGAGTCGGACTCAAGCTTCCACGGATAATGTTCCGGAAATTGAAATAAAAAAGAATAGCAGTGCCACATTTAAAAAGGTAAGGTTATTAAAAATTGCAAGATATTTTATTTGAATTATTTATTATTTAAAACAAAGCCAGTTGATTAAATAATGTAACACAAAACGTATTCCTTTTTTTCTAAATTTCTATTTGCAATGTTTTAAAATTTTCTAATCGCGATAATTAGCTTTAATATTATCTGATTTTTTAAAAATACTTCAACGCAATAAATTTTATACGTAAACTTGTAGTATTTGAGTTTTAAAATTCGTTAAAAACTATCATTAAATCAAAACCGATATCAATGCTTATCAAGAACGCTTTATTTTATTCTTATATTTTACACGCTATTGGTATATTAAATCTTTATTAAATAAATATTTTTTTTGTTATAAATTTTCAATATTTCAAATCACTTTTATTATTGAAAGAAACATTATTTATAGATGTTATTATATATTTAAAAAATATATGGTTATAGTAACATTAAAAATATAACTGAGTATCGTTATAATTGCTTCCAGTGCATACTTTAAAGATTTCATCAACCAAGCTGGAGAATTTTTTATATTAAAATTTTGGATTTAATAATACAATATCAATAATCAATTATGGACTATAAATACTTTTCCATGGTTCAAAAGCTCGATTAATAAATTTATAGGGATAAAAATTGTTAACCTTGACTTATTCTACATATATTCAGGCAGGATTAAGAAGAAGACGCGTACGGGTAAGAGTAAGACCAGCAACTTCGAGCGGAGAGGACTTTGTGACCGCCGAATCGCAAAGTTACGATTCCCCTCTCAACCATCTGTCGCGAGAGCCGAATAAATTCCGCAACTTCTACGTGACCGCCGCGCCAACGACAACAACAGAAGCAACGACAACGACAACTACCACCATTACCACTACCGAAATTCCAAAACCGAAGAAATCTTTATTTGAAACTTTCTTCGATAAAATGCTCGGCGAAAGTGAGGAAATTACAACGACAACCGTACCCGAAATTATCACGACCACGACAACGTCGAGCCCGAATGAAGTTTGGACAAACCCTTCGACTATTGTACCGTCAACGGAGATCAACCGCGATGAATTGACGACTTTCAAAGATAGCGGCAATCCCACGACGATTGTCCATCAATTTTTCGAAGTTCCGACGACTTTGAAAAATATCCAGGATGAGAACGGCAACACGGAACCGCCGGTAATCGTCACGACGATGATCGATAACGCCGACGTTTACACCACTACAAACTCCGACCCAATAACAACGAGCACCGATAGCACAACTACCATCGCGCAGAAATCCGAAGAGAGCAAGAGCAACAGCGGCGAGAACGTCATCCAATCGCTGAACCAGGAAAATTCTCTTAAGTACTTCGTTACGAAAAGCCCCGCGTTCAATGAGTATCTGAGACATCAGGAGAAAGCCGAAATGTCGAAAGATAATCCGAATTACCCGAAGAACCACCGAAGTAAATGGAGCGAGGTGCGTTATCCAACGGACAAGTCGCTCTTCGATTTCGCTAAGTGGAATCAAAATCAAACCGGAGACGCCAGGTACAACGCGGACAAACAATCGACCGTCACCGAATCGAACGGCGCTAGTGCTACGGATTACGTCAAAGCCATTTTCGAGAGCATCAAGAGCGCCGACGAGGAACATCATCAAAACGACAAACTCGTCGATGAGACCGGATCAACCGGAGCATCGTCGTCGAGACCGGACAACGAATCTTCAAAAGAAGAGAATACCACGCCTTATCCTACCGAAGTCAAAACGTCGATTTCGTCATCAAGTAGAGTCGTCGCGCGGCCAACGGTCAGCTTCGTTAAAAATACGGACAATTCGGCAACAACGACGAGTACCGCCGAATCGATAACCTTTGGTCCATTTGTACCGTCGATGATGTCCGATAAGATAACCGGCCCGATAAAAAAATCATCGTTTGAGACCAATTTGGGAAGGATTCTTAAAACGACGACGACGACGAAGGTCTCGCATATGACGGAGATATGTTATCGCGGCCGTTGCATTATGTCCAAGCCGAAAAAGGAAGTAATATCGAGATGAGCCTTGATAACGAATTAGAATAGTGAGCTGGGAAATGTTGAGTGAATTTTTCGGGAATCAAAATTTTATATATTTAAGATGTGAAAAATTATCAATTAATAATTTTTTTTCTCATATAGTATTAAAATTTTATCATTTCAAATGCTCTATTAAGTATTGACATTGTAATTAAAAATTTGTATTATAATAACTATATAACATGATATATAAAATCAACTTCATGAAAATTCATTCAACAGTCATGCGAATTCATTAAAATATTCAATCATTATTAATTTAACATTTATTTCTCACTTCATTCACATTAAAAATGCACGCGAATACTGGATTCTCAAAAATTCACGATAATTTCTAGCTCGATTGAGAAAATTAAGAAAAAATAAATCTCATGACTCAAAATACTCATCGGCACTTATGATATATTAATT
This sequence comes from Chalcis sispes, assembly GCA_949987625.1. Lineage (NCBI taxonomy): Eukaryota > Metazoa > Arthropoda > Insecta > Hymenoptera > Chalcididae > Chalcis > Chalcis sispes. The sequence continues at coordinate 22,035,250 of OX465094.1, forward strand.
CAAAATTTATAAAAATCAAGCAATATTTGTCGATTATTTTTGCATCGTAATAAATGTCAAACCGAATTAGGTACGACCGAGTCAACATGCAACGTTCGAAAAAGAAAAGTAAGATGATGCATTATCCAAAAGACAAAGAAAAAGCTTCTACGAGTCGTAAGAAGCGCGCGTACTTTAAGATTTAAGGGTGTCCGTGTCCGATAATTATTTATTTTTAACTCGGCAAGAGATACGAGAAACGGAAGCAACTTTTCATTCTTTGCTCGCGATACCCGCTGGAATCGCTGAATCTATAAGTTTTTATAACCAAGCAAAATCGTTGCGAAACAATTTTTCACGTCGAAAATGAAGAAAGATTGTCGCAGATTTAGCGAAACGAAATAAGTGCGTTCGGTACAAAAACAACTTAACAATTATTGTTGAAGGTTCATTTGCATAGTAGTAAATAAAGTATCTCGTACTTAATAAAGTATTTTTTTTTTTTTTTTTTTTTTTTTTTTTTTTTTAATTTTTCACAAAAATAATAATCTAATGTTTGATAAAAAAAAAATGTGTACTTTATATTTTATTTCGATTTAACGAAAAAAAAAAAAAAAATGTTAAACTTGAAAAAACAACGCTTTGAGAGAGCAATGATTTTTGCAGCTTGCAAAAAAAAACCATTAGATAATTTAAAAAATTTAGAATTGCACCCTATTTGCATATATCTCCATGAGGTTCGCGAGCAAAAGCTTAATGAGGTTACAAAGAAAACTAATAGGAACGAGTTTTTTGTATTTAATTAATGTATGTTCACGCATAACTTGTATGTATATGTGTAATCTTTTATTTTAAGACATTAAATTGTAAGTGTATTTAATAATGTAATACTCCGCTCGTAATAAGTTATAACTATGCGTGTTAATGGAGGTGAGCGATAACTATTTTAATAAAGATTTTTCAAAATAATTTTTTTAATTATTTTATTTATCAAACCATACATTGAGTCATCTAATAAATTATTGTAACATTGCAACTGATTATTGCATTTTTACACAATAATGGAATTTAAAAATAGGTAAAAGTAAAAATTTTAAAATTATGAAATGTAAGCCTTTGATAAATTTGTTTTTGATTAAAAAATTGAGTAATATTTTTAGTCATTCGCAATACTTTTTCATGTAATCTAATAAATATTTTTTAATTTTAACATTATCAGAAATTTGAACTATAAATATCAAAAATATTATCAAATGTATATTAAAATCGACGTTTTTATGTGCCATTTCCTACTTGCTGCCAAAAACTTTAATTTAATTTAACTAAATTAATCAAATAATTGTAGAAAATTTTATTTATATTATTTAAACATTTTGTATCTATAAAGATATTTGCTGAAGCATAAACTTTCATCATCAAAATGTATTAGCTTTTGAAACTATTGAGCCGTAAACGTTTTTTTTCTTACTCTTGGTCCTTTATCCTTCTGCATGACTTCATCAGTACAATCACTTAAATCAAGTAAGAAAAGAAGGTACGTTTTATTTATTACACCCAAAGAAAACGGAACAGGTCAGCTTTAAATTATCTGTTTAAAAGATTTACATACAATTAACGTGCCCATTAAAAATTTTACGAAAATTTTGTTTTTCAGCATATACTTCATAATTAAAATTGTAAAAAGTTTTAATTTATAAGCATTTTATGTTTAATTAATCATTACGATTCATACATATTATTGAAGTTAAAAAATTATTAATTTTTCAAATATCGCATAACAATAGTATAACAAAAGTTACATAACAAAAAACTGAAACTTTAAAAAATATGCATATAAAAGTAAAAATCTTATAATAAGTAGGTCACATAATTATTATTATTTTTTTTTTTTGTTAATTGCGGAAAAAAATTCCTTTGAGCATTAAATAAACAAAGAAAAGAAAAAAATATATAATCAAGTTCAACTCGAACGTATTAAAAAAAAAAAAAAAAAATTAACGCCAAAGGAACTACCAAGAATGGCCTACGTTTTCCAGATGGCTGAAAGCGAACGCTTATGCCGTTATTCCTTAACGAATACACGTAATACAATGTAAGGCATGCAAAAAAAGAAAGATAGAGTTAACCGAGAGGGCGATTTGAGGGAGTAGACGGCAATGTTTATATATATATATATGTACCCGAGGCAGTTCACATCAACGCCGAGTCGTTGTTTTCAACAGTCCGCATTTATGTATATTCATCGGGCTTTGTTTACTCAAGTCTTTGCAATTATTCACGAAGCTACCTCGTTTCTTGCTCATCTTTATTTGTCTTTTTATTATTTTTCTTTTTCCTTCCTCCTTTCCTTTTTTTTTTCTCGACTCGGAATGCCTGTGACACGCGTGCGTGAATTTTCATTCGCTTTTTAATTTATTGTTTATGCTTTTTCTCTACATTCGTTTTCTTTTCCACTATTTTATTTTATTTTATTTTATTTTATTTTATTTTTTTTTTTTTAACAGCCAGTATTTCTTTACTTTATGCGTATATATATATCTTGCTTTTAACGTGTGCATTTACATTTACGGCGTCTATTTATATCCTTGTCGGTAAAACTAAAGTTTAGGTTTGAGAAATCTTTCAAGCGAAATTTACGGATTTTAAAAATGTTCTTTTCAAAGAATTGCATTAACTCTAAAATTTATTCAATAATGTTTAATAATAAATATTTTATTGGTAAATCGATTTCATAAAAGAGATTATATTTATTCACTTCACTTAATAAATTCCGTTCTATATATTTAACATTATTTAAAAAAAAAATATTGCAATTATAATTTTTTCATAAAAATATTACTCGTCAAATTGACTAATCTGATTAGATTTTATGTAAGCGTTTGATGTTTAAATTTTCATCGCAATATTCCAGCGAAAAGTGCTTTGTACGTTTTTTTTTTTCTTATTTCACTTTGGTTCCTCTATTTATAATCTACTTTCCCTTTCTTTTTGAAAATTCAGTTGCCTTCTCATTTCGCGTAACCTTGTGCAGTTTGACTTTTTCTTTGTCGTTCTCATTCCGTTTTAAAAATTTTTCTTCGCCGTGTCATACATTGTTTTTTTTTTTTTTTTCCTCTGGAGCTTAACGGTTGCGCGACCTCATTTGACAATCGTCGGTCTCTTGCAAAGCTCTTGATCCGTCATTAATCCGTTAAAAACTGAATGTACACATTGTGTGTATAAAGCATTTTCTAGCCGAAGAAAAAGTAATCATACAATCGTCGGAAACAACATTTCTCGCTCTCCTATTGTATTCTCCAAAATTATTCTTGATTTTAAATGTATTTACCAAAACACAAAAATAGAGAGAGAGAGAGAGAGAGAGAGAGAATAAAAGAACAAGAGGCAGGAGATAATAAATTATGCGATTGCGCGTATTTAAGCGGACGAAAGGATTGGATAAGCTCTCGAGCAAGCGACGCCATGTCAAATCGATCGCAAACCGCGGGGGAGCGAAACTGCCTCGGAGCTTCGACTAGTAGATGGCGTACACCTCGCGAGCTTTGCCTCGCTTTCGGACATCCTCGGTAATACGTAAAAGTACAGCGACGATATTAGGAAAGCGCGAGCGTTTTGCGCAACCGGAAATGGATAAGCTTGCCAGGATTCGTTTCGCGCGCGCGCGCACGTATATTTTATGGAAAATTTTACTTCCGCTGAGGAAAGTATTAAAATGCACTTTGTCAAAATTAAGTCGACTGGCCGACGATCTTTGGGCTATTTTATTTGTTTACTTTTAGATATTAACATAGTTTAAACTTATAAATATCGATTTTATGAATTACTTTAATCGAGGAAAGCTCATTCTTTTTTCACAATTTTCAAGCATTATGCACAAATCTAATATCACAGTTTCGAGCTCTTATTAACAATACTGTTAAAGTTATTTGAATGAATTAAAAATAGTTGAATATTTATGAGATTTCATCTTTATTATTTATGACTAATAAATGTTATTTTTAATTTTTATAATTTTGTTTGAAATTTTGACAAAAACTCATTATTAGAAAAACTTTTCATCTTAACTAATTATGATTTAAATTCAAATAACGGAAAATTTTAATTATAAATATCGTGTTGTGATTTAACAATTTAGAACAAAAGAAAAATTCAGTACCTAATCCATATGACAAACAAAATCATTAATATGTTGCTTATGCTGCTAAAATGTAAGATGTATCAAATTATAATGAATTATAATTATTCAATATTATACCTTGATAAATGATTGACTGTGAAATAATTTGAAACAAATAACATAAAATAATTATTTGCATAAAATCGCAATATTGTTTCAAAGCGTTGATGATTTGAAATATCGTTTTCAGAAACGAAAAATATTTCAAAATTATAAAAAGAAACAAAAAAATATATTGAGTATAAAAAATAATCGTACTTTATATTTTGAATGGAAAAGCATTTAAAGCTTATTTATCGTACGTTGAAAGTACATAATTACCAGGATTAAGCTAAATTCTGGTTTGGAATAATTGCCTTTTAAATCGTTTTTGGTATTCTAAAGAGAAAGAAACAGATAATCTTAATACCGTCCAAATAAATGCACTTCAAATCATTTGCTTTATTTTCATAGCTATTTAATATTTCCTATGCATAAGAATATAACGAAAAACAAAATTAAAAAAAATTATTTTAAAATAAATTTAACAAAATAGAAGTAAAATAAAACTTTTGATAATTTTTTTAATTATCAGCGCATTAATAAATAATCCCTTTAATTTAATAAACAATGTGTATATTTATATTAAACAGTGTTTTAATATGATTAAAAATTAAAATGTTTTATTGTATTAAATTATTTAAATTGTATCAAAATTTTAATAATTAAAGATAGGAAAATTATAAAGTATAATTCTAAGATCTTTATTGTTAAGCTTTATCTTGATGTATAATTTGTGATCGAACCTTCCATCAAGATTATTAATTCTAAGCTCGCAGGTAGAGTATTAATATTACAAGTAATTTGTTCACTCTATACATTAGATAATAAGTTTAGTAAATTGTAAATTTATAGTAGTTACATAAATAAGTAACAAATTTTTCCATTTAATAACATTTTTTTATATATAAACGTTAATATATATTTTTTTAATACAATATATTATATTACACCTAAATTAAAATTTTTGTCGATTTGACGAAATAATTTGAACTTCTTAAGATTAAATACTTTTATACTTTGAAAATCTTTTCGGATCTTTAAAATTAAATTATAGAAATATAATACGCACGTTAATATTCTTTTGAATAATAGGAAAAAAAAAATAATAATAATAAATAAAACAACAATTATAAAAGAAAATATTTTACATTTAACATCTAAATTAAAAATCATAAGGGTATAATGAAAAATAAATAACCATTCCTTTTAAGATAATATTCTAATACAACGAAATTCGAGCACAAAAGACTTTAATTAACCGTTCAGTTCGATCCGAGCATCCCGAGTAACGCTTCGCTGTCGGATAATCGAAAGCGGAGAGCACGAGAGCTCCGCCGTTTATACACAACGGCGCCAATGTTCCAGTCAATCAACGTATAAATTCGATCGGATATCGATTAATCGCTATACGCTCTACCGCCTATATATCCATCCCCTCGATATATACGCATGTATAATTGTGTAAGATCGATGCGCAATACACGCGAAGCTATGCATATACATATACATATATATATATATATATATATATATATATATATATATATATATATATATATATACACGCACCAACGCGTAAACGCGCGTGCGTTCGAGCGGATAAACTACGGTGAGCACACAGTCGGGTCTGAATTAGGAAAGGTGACTAAAACACCGTGACAGGCCGATGCAATGACCTTTAAATAATCTCAAGCAACGTTGCTGGAAATTCCGAATAAGTATAAATTTTTTCATATAGTTTATACAAATTATTAATTGGGACAACGATAAATTATACTACACTGCATTGCATAATTTTTTTTTCTTCTAAACAAAACAATGAATTTTACTAGAAATTATAAACGTGTTATTTATTACATTGCATTATATATAGTATTAAAAGTCATTAAAAAACTTGTGTACTTGGTTCGAAATTATTTTTGCTCAATATTTAAATTTATAATAATATTAAAAATAGATTTTCAATTAAAATGAATTTTTAATTTTTAATTTCATTAAAAAAAAAAAATTAATCTTTTAAGAAAAAGATTATTAATTTTTACTTTATTTTAATTTATAAAACATAATTTATACATTTAAAAATATCAATATCGAAACTTCTTAGGAGACCAAAAAATTGGAAAAAAAAAACAAATTAAATGAGCAAATGAAAAAAAAGATCATAAGGAGAAATATCATGATTTTTAATCATGAAACAATAGTTTTGGAATTCTCAGAGCGTCAAATTTCATAGCATATTTAAACTTATTACACGAAACACAAAAGTTTGAATACTGTATCTGACGAAAACATCGAATTAGATTAGTTAATATTATCGAATTTTTAAAAAAAAAATGATAAAATTTGTATGCCAAAAAAAAAAAAAAAATAAAAATCAACTAGACAAATACTTTGAGGATTTAAAAAAAGTAATAATCCAAATAGTAAATTAAACTATAGGTTACAGCAATCGATATCGCAAACCTCGTAAATCTAAACACGTTCATTACGGCTTACAGCTGTAAGGACAATCGAACAGATGAATCATTCAAAAAAATAGGAAGCATTTAAGCTCTTGAAATGTTCGACGCTGTCCTCGGACGACGGCATAAATATCTCGCACGTGCGCGTCAAAAACTGCCAATATCGATTATTGCAAGATGAGATTAAAATGAAAAAAAAAAAAAAAAAAAAAATGATAAATTAATTTTTATATATAGATATTTTAATAATAAAATGTTATTAAGTTAAGTTTTATACAACTATAAAAACAAATAGTATTTTTAAAATAACAGAAAAGTATTATATAATGTGACATAAAAATTAAATATTGTTTTAAATAATACACTTTGCTAAATTTGTCATCCCCAATAATTTTACATTGAATATGAATGGCTTGATTAACTAGAATTTATTTTAAAAACATAATGGTAAAGTACTATATAGTAAATGAGATGAATATATAGTATAATGCTCTAGAATTTTATGACTGTTAATAGAGTTTCCTTCGTTAAAAGATGACCATTTGTATTAATCAGAACCCATAATTGCGTGAGTAAAAAATGCTGATAATTTAGTTTGTCAGACATTTTCTAAAAGTACCTTAAATTGTGCAATAAGAGTCGTAATCAAGTAAGTCAGGATAGAACAAAATCTACTCTATGCTTGTGCGTTTTATTGTCGTATGTTCATGGTTAAGAAAACCGAGCTGTTATTTTTATAAAAGAATTACTTCGACCTGCGGCAAAATACAAACTAGTAAAATATTTTGCCGTTTTTAAAGTCAGCTTTATCTATATATCAATCGGCTCAAAGCTGTTTGTCAAAAATAAGCCTATTATGTAGTTTATTAAAATTAAGAAAATTGAAACCGCTTAAAAATCGAATTAATTTTTATCAGCTTAGCTTATAATTGAATAGATGGATGCAATTAGAAGATTGGAATAAGCTTAGAAAAACATGTAGAATGTATACTGGACCTTAAATTATAAAATTTTTGCCGTTGTCGCGCGAATTTTCTTAATAACAATTTATCTTAGCCATTTTTATTTAATCAATCTTAAATTTCGATAAAATATATAGTATTGCTGAAAATTTTTTGTGACTTCAATTTAAATGCGATTAACGACTGTAACGTACTTGCAATTAAATAAATATTACGAAATATTAGTTGTTAATTTTTATTTAAAAGTATAAGATCGAATAAAAAAAATTTATTTTAAGAAACAAATCGCTCTTTAATGTCTTACAAAGCAGTATTTTTTAAAAATTCATTTATTTATTTTGAAAATTTTGTCACTTGGATAATGCTTTTACACATTTTCTAACCTCAATATCCTTATTGCTTTCAGTCCTTCAATTTATCATACAGATGATTACGGATAGGCTCTAAATATAGTGCGCATTATGAAATAAGCTTGTGACCAAAGAATTACCAAACTATAGCCAATATTTGATAGAACATTTAATACGAGCCGAAAATTTATTGAAATATTGCCGATAAATATTAAAGTAGAAAATATTCGTAATAACAATGTAAAAAAGCGAACTAAAAATTGTTAAAAAATATATATTTGCATAATAGAATTAAATAAAAGACAATTAAACCTCATATTTTATTTTAAAGTATTTATAAATATAAAGACCAACAAACAATATACAGACATCCGTAATTATTAATCAACGAATGTAAATTCATTGTGCAAAAGCTAAATGTGAAGTAATAGTTTTAAAGAAAATATTAATTATATATATATTGCGCGTTGAAAATCATTACGTGAAATAATAGTTTATGCATATCGATATTAGCGAAATGGTTCTTTGTCTCGGTTAAAAAACATTTATTAATAAATTGAACAAACAAAAATCGCTACCAATTAAGCAATTGAATTTCTCATAGATCAAAAGCAAAATACTATTCACCGAAAAAGATTGTTGTTATTATTTTTAGAATAAATTTGAAACATTTTTTTTTTTTTTTTTTTAATAACCTCGTTAAAAAAACCGAACTTAAACGTTATCAAGAGATTGCAATAACAAAGAGCAAATACTTTCAGATAGTCGAAAAGAATAATAAATACCGAATGATGTAATTCATAAGCACATTTATACAAAGTTATTTTGTCTCTTACTGTAGCGAAACTAAAATAGATCAACAATTTAATATTATCTATTTTAATATTATTCATTAAACAAATTAAAAAAATGATTTGCGGTATAAAATTAATTACAAAATATTAATAAATATTTTATCAATAATTACAATCATGAGAAAAATTGAAAGAATGGCTGCCGTATCTTCAATTGGCTTAATCCATTTACTTATATCCAAAACTCGTCAGCCAATAAAAAAACGTCTATCTTATACGTTTTTCATGCGGCAGCCATTTTCGTACAATCAGGTATCAATTAACACAATCGTCGTTACGCACATTATAGTTGTACTTATGAATGCTTTAAGTGTTATATAATAGTTCATATCTATGTGGATCGGATTAAATGTTAAAGCAATAATGTTTGAATACACAATAAAGTTCAAAGAAAAATTACTATTTTATTTCATCGTTGTAAATAAACGAAATATTAAAAATTTTAAAACACGACTATATAATACCGAAATAAAATGTACAGTTTTAATTTTTAATGAATAATATTTATAAGGAATGAATTAAATCATTCAAACTCCTGAAACGAACATTGACGCTATTTAAAAAATATTAAAACGATCAAGGTGGGTAAACATTTAAAGAATTTTTGCCTCGTTTTTGATTGGCTTAATTTATATTTAAATACCTACACGAATAATGCGACAGCCAATCAAATACGTCCATTCTTTTGCACGTTTCACACGCGGCAGCTATTTTTATGCAAACGTGTTTTAAACTTTATACATGTGTATTTGAAAACGTCCACTTGCTTAATTTTAATGCAGTCGATGGGATTGACGCGCGGCCATTGTCAACGATTTTTTTAATGTCTTTTACGGGAATTGTCATTATAATAAATTTTCATTAAAAAATTAAATATTTTCATTACAATAAATCTTATATTTGCGTTTTGAAATATTATTTTTTCATTCGATAACAAATCGAATTTCCACTTATTTTATTGTGAACATAAAAATTCGTTAAGCTATTGAATTGTTAAGAATGTTTATAAGACTTCTATGTCAATTAAACTCTTCTAAATTAATTCTTGGCGTATTAAATTTCTTTTTGACACATTGAACTATTAAACAAAATTAGGTATAAATATAACAAATCGTTACTGGCAGTAACATTTTTGATAACATTTGTTTTAAAATAAACTTCTAAACTATTTTTTGCCGAAAAACTGTGTATTTAAAGTAAATTTTAAACATCAATAAAAAAAAAAGAGACTAATAGTCACAGTTGAAATATTATTTTTTTAACGTCATATAATAATTGATTCACAATTTGTTGTGATCGTGTGAAAAATTAGCCAGTCAACGAAATTAGTTTTAAAAACAACTTAATTTTCACTTATTTAACATCCACATGTTTTCTTTGTCAAGGGAAATTATCACCGTTTCAATATTTATCATTACTGCCACCTGTAAAGCCGTTTAATCATACTCTCACGATAGTTTGAGAGCACTTACTTTCGATTAAGGCCTGCATATAGCTAAAGCGACTTTAGCAGAGGCTTCGTCGTGGCAAGCATCGAGTATCGGTCTAAACGGACATAAATGTTGCGGCGAGCGCTCTTACTCTAAACTCGATACATCGGCGCGTGTGTACGTACCCGTTGCGAAGGTCGCGTGTGAAAGGTAAGCCAGAAGGTTGTAGCGACGAACGAGCTTACAGAAAGAAATGCTGATAAAGGAGTAAAAACTAGATAAAAGAGAAATAAGGTGGAGAGAAGAGCTTAAAAAAAGTGGCGGAACTATGAGGGAAGAAGCTGGCTGAGAAATGATCATTTTAAGATGTAACGAAAGTGGAAATAAAACAGACCGAGAGAAAGAGGGTCTGCGTTGTGTTGAGAAAATTGGATAAGAAAAATGGATGCGAATTGGGTAAAAAGAAAAACGGATTTCATAAAATTATAAGAATTGAAGAATATAAGGAAATGAAACGTGTTCGAAAAGAATAAAATTCTAAATGCGAAAATTGTGTAAAGAATGCAAATGCAGAAATGTCTGAACAAGTAGTTAAGGGAAAGGAAATAACGGTATAAAGAGAAGCAAAGCGGGGATAAAGGTAGTAGAAGGATAGGAGAGCCGGAGAAAGGTATAAAGAGAAGAGCAGATAAAAAAGCAATAGCCGGATAGAGCGAGAAAATGAGATTAAAAGAAACCGTAACCTGGCAGACTGTGGCACAGACAAAAGAAGATATAAGGCATAGGCGTATAATCAATCATACAGAGAGGTTATACCGATAGAATGCGAAGCACATGTACTAAAAAATAAAGAGAAAAAAAAAGAAAAAGGGAGAATAAATAAACGAAAATAAAACAAAAAACAAACAAAAAAAAAAAATTAACGAGAAAGAATAAGTGTGGCGGCGGGAGAAAGAGAGGGAAAGAGAGAAAAAAGCTAAAGAATTCGAGCAGCGGAGACAAAGACAGCTCGATAAAACGAATACGTAACAGAGAATAGGGCGGAAAAGAGAGAAATGTGGCAAGGGCGATACAAGAAAGATAGAGGGAGAAAAGAAGACAGAGAAAGAGAGAGAGAAAGAGAGAGAGAGAGAGAGAGGGTAAGAAAAATATCGGTCGACAAAGAGGGTGGCGCGGTCGACGGCAACGCCGCGCCGGTCTCACGGGGCATGCGCCCTCCGATGCGAATGATCCGACGGGGGGAGGTGCCGTCGGGTGGGCGCTCCGCTCGGTGAAGCGCGTACGCTTTCGAGTCAGTACAAGCGCAGGAGTCCACGACTAAGGGAGAGCACCGAGAGCTCTCGGGTCCTGACGGTCGGGACAACTATGCCAGGCGGCGAGGGGTCGGCCTCTGCAGCCGCCAACGCCGCTACAGCGGACCCGATCAATCGCAACGCGGACGAATGTAACGCGCCAGCGGCATCATCGTCATCAGCCAGCGGCAATACCGAGAGGAACGGGAGAGACGAGTGCGCGAACGCCGAGGCCGACGAGGCCCCTATGACGCTCGCGGGTGACGGCCTCAGGAGGCGGAAGGTCATACACGCCGCTAAAGAGACCCTCGACAAGGGTGAGTCCTTCAACTTCCGCATAGCACCGCCCTCATCGTCGTCGTCGTTGTCGTCTTCGTCGTCACCGTCGTCACCGTCGTTGCCGTCGTCGTACCTCGCTCCTGTCGATCGAATTAACGTGGACGCAGTGGGGGAGTCGATTTTTGTGCCGTTTCATTAACCGTTATTTCAGTAACCGTTTTTTGTGCACCGAGCTCTCGAATCATTTGTTATGGTGGAATTTGTGCCGAGTTTATTTTTTACCAGGGAGGGGGAGGGATTACGAAGATATATATATACATATACGAAGAAATATAATACATATATATGTATATATATATATATATATATATATACACATGTGGTATTAAAAGTTAGTGTGGTAACAGAAAGTAATAAAAAAAAAAAATAAAAATAAGCAAGAAAAGGGAAAGGGAGAAAGATATATACGTGAATGTGCTATTGCTACATACGTTCGGATGAATAGAGAGAGAAATGCACTCTCTAAATTACTCAGAGTCAAGGAATACTTCGGTTAATTGTGTTGAAACAGTAAAATTATTTTTGAACGATGACGATTTTTTTCCTTATGGTGCGATCGTTTTATTAGTTTTTTGTTTTAATTATCTTAAATAAAAACTCACTTCATCTTGTAAATAAAAACTATTTCTAAAATTTTAAATGTTTACTCTTTAAAGTGAAAATTTGAAAGTGGACTTACTTATATACCTTATAATAAAAATTTTTATTTTCAACAATATAATAGTTCACACCAAGAGATGATTTATTCAGGCTAAATATAGTTCTATAGATGTTTCAAATTTACCACTGAAAATTTAATGGAATTATCGTTCAAATCATTCGCTTAATTTTATTAATTTATTGATTTATTCAGTAATGTCTTCTCTTAAACTATTAAATTCTATTAAATTCTCTTCTCAGTTATTCAATAATAAATGTCAAATTACCAAATTGTAAAATACAATTATGTTAAATTTATTTTTGGACTCCATTATTTAAAATACTATTTTTACGGAGATTTTACATTAAATCATCATAATGATACAAAATTGAACTATCTTTTAATAAATTTTAATTTTCATATTATTCATATATTTATCGTACCTATTCCCAAAAAGAGCAAAATATGTGATGCTCTTACATAAGAGTAAATATTTAAAATAAACTATGAATTAAAATCAAAGTTATGTTATGTCAAATCACTGTTATGCAATACAGCGAATGCATATAAAAATATTTTGTGATCAGATAATTTAATTATTAAGATTAATTTAATTATTACTGTTAATCAAGATCGGTTAATATAAAGTTTAAAAAATTAATTACAGCTGGGTTTTAATAAACAACAATCTAATTGCTCCAAGAAATTCAGAGATAAAAATTTTTTTATATTAATGATAAAACGATACTTATTACAGTAGTATTTGCATCGCAGATACTACATAGTTCTTTAATGTAAGTTTAACTTTACATTAATATAACAGAAGACGGTCCTAAACATTTTTATATTTAATTACGAGTAAATATATCTCAAACTGACTGAATTTTTTTTATATAATCAACAAATTACTAAAGATTTATTTAATAGGAATGTTAAATATTAAACATTAACTAAATGTATGATTAAAACACAATAATAATTTTTTAAAAAATTAGCTCATTATTCTTAAAACCATTTAAATATCTGTTTATTATTTTATATATCTATTTATTATTCTGTGAATAATTTTTTTTATAATCGTGTTGTCAATGATAATATACAACATTATTAATAACCTTTAAATAATAATATTCAAAATTCATTTTCAATTATATGTCAGCAATTATCTTATTAGTCAATTACAGAATCGTTAACTAACAGCTCTTGTCGAATAAATTACTCAGAACTAAGCGAAATTAATTGTAGGTGCGGTTCAAGAATTATCAACTTAAAATAATCGACTATTAGTTTCAATTTATTAAATTAGTTTTTTAATGAAATTCAATACCAATAATATTTCGCAAATTATAAATAAAGTTTTTATAAAGTCACAATTAATCGTTATAAATTTTAAAAATTTTAAATTTGACAAGTTTAAATATATACTTGTATAAAAGAAAAATTGACTATTTAGCCAAAAGATTGACTTTGTTTTATTCAAGCAATGAATTATTTTAACAAAATTAATAGAATGAAACATTTATTAAAAATTATAGTTACTTTTATTTTTTGTTTTAATATTCATAGTTTTAAAACTCTTCTTATTAAATTGTTTAAAATATTAGTCAAACCTTTTAATATATTGAAATTAATTTCTAAATTTCTTATAGTTATTAGCAGTTATCTACAACATCTATTTTAAAATATTATAATTTATAAAAATTATTTAATAAAATTTAATTCTTTTAGAATAATTACACTAAATAATTTCACCGAATTTTCTGTTTGATAATTGTATTCGAATTACGTTCATATGCATAAAAAAATCGTAATGTTTAAGATACTGATGCGTTTTATTGACGTAAATGTCACAAGTTTAAATTAACTACATCAAAATTTATACATTCATAACTATTAAAAAAATGCAAATTCAAAATCAATAATTGATGCTTCACTCCAAAGCAAATAACTAACGCACAAAAAATCAGCGACAGTATTTCAAATGTAAAATCGAGGGTTTTGAAAATTTTCACATTTTCGACTGCAAATTCCGTGTTTCTAAAACAATGCGGTATTATTAGACCGACGTTGGTATATATGACGATACAGACCAATACCTTTCCGCATTGAAGGAACACCGCGTTATAATTCTTTATTAATGTAAGGTAATTATTTATTTACGAATGCGTCGCTCATAATCGCCGCAAAATTATCGGATTCTAGTCGTTGAGCGCACCGTCGTTAATTTATTTCGATCAATTAGCAAATTTCAGGCAATTTCGCAAATTCGTGTGACGTGTAAAGCCTGATGCTGACTTGCGGCTACAGTTTTTCTACTTTTACATTTAAATTTGTAGAAATAGAAAAACAAATACAAAAAAAAAGTTAATCGCGCAATTAAAAATTTTAATAACAATCTTGTTATTCACTAACAATAAATGTTATCATTTTGTATATTATTTTGTAAAGAATCCTTTAAATAACAATTCAAACGTTTACGTAAAGAATTTTAATTAAAAAAAATGCGTTCTGTCAAATCACACGATCTTACAAATCGTGACAATAAAGCCAACAATATGGAGTCTTACCGTAGGAAAATAGCAGAAAGCAGCATCGGCGATATACGGCGCGTCTCAGTGAGAGTTAAGCACCTTAAACAAAAATTGCTTCAACTATAAAATTTTATATCTCAAAGAAAAATAAATGTAATTGAACGAATCAAACGTCATTTTCAAGTTTAAAGTAATATTCTTTAAATTCATTTTGTTTTTGTGAAAAAAATTTTTAATTCAGTTTTTTACAGTTGATAATATGTGTGCAATTTTTGAAGGAGTAATCAGATATCAAAAAATTATAATAAAAAAAAAAAAAGAGTATTTGTCTTTTCTTTAAAATGAATACGAAAAAGAATTTAGAAGAAGAAATTAAAGAAAAAAAAAAAACAATTTGTTATCAGCTGTAAAAAACTGAACTTAAAATTTTTTTCAAAAGAAACAGAATGGATTTAAGGAATGTTGTATTAAACTTTAAAATAATGTTGTATTTATTTAATTATTTTTATTTTCTTCTGAGACGTAACACCATATAGTTGGACCAATTTTTGTTTAAGATGAGCAATTCTCAATGGGCAGCACTGTGTAAGATATGTGAGTTCTTTATTTTGAAATTAATAATAGAGGAAGTATACAAAATTCATATTTTTTTCAGTTTTCATAAAACTATTATGCTGTGAGTGCAACATTGTATAGTAACGATTCTACTGTGATAAAAATATTTTCATAACTA
The DNA here is from genome assembly GCA_949987625.1 of Chalcis sispes. Taxonomy (NCBI): domain Eukaryota; kingdom Metazoa; phylum Arthropoda; class Insecta; order Hymenoptera; family Chalcididae; genus Chalcis; species Chalcis sispes. The sequence continues at coordinate 22,051,041 of OX465094.1, forward strand.
AAAGTATCAAAAACTACGTTATTATAAAACTACGCAAATTTATAATTATAGGCGAAAGAATATTCAAAATATTTATTAATTATTTAAAAACAATTCTTATTAAAAGACGAACATTATATACATAATTTTTATCAAAATTTTTATAGAAAATCAATACACTTGAATGAAATAAAAAAAATGATTTCAAGAAAATTGTATTATAAAATATGAAAAATATCAGCAAAGAATATTAACAATAGTTCAAATACTTGCTCTAGAACTTTTTAAGCTAATGAGACAAATGAAATGCAATTTAAATAAAGTAGTTTTCATGGCTATATCATTTCTTTACTGACAAAAATCGAGTGACGATAAAATATTTTCTAAATTTAAGGTTTGATTTTAAACATCTTTTCAATCTATTCTTCTCATTTTTGGTCGATGGATTCAATTTCATTTAATCTACTTTAAATTCGCACAAAACGACTGTTCTCTTTTAATAAACTGTGAATTATTAATTTTTTATATATTTTTTTAAAGCACGTGTTGCTTTTACTTTTAAAAAAGTACAACTCACTATTTTTTTCTATTATTTGCTTGAACATTACGATTTTCCAGTTAACTTTATTTTTAAATGAGCTTGAAAAATGAATTATTCTGAATCTCATTCTAGAAGAATTCATCTATTAATGAAAAATTTAATTATGCATACAAATTTTCTAAATTTGAATAAAACAAAATTGCAATCAAGCTTTATTTAATACTTGTCTTGTTTTTAGATCTTTGAAAAACTAATTAGAATTAATTAAAAAATTAATAATATTATATTAATTATTATTAAATGCAAATATTATAAATAATTTTCTAATAAACTTAACAAACATAAACTTTATTCCAATGAATCTTTCTTGCGTGTCTATAACGTAATTAGAAATTCAGTACAAAAAAATAATTTTATAAATAATCAAAATATTAATTAAATTTATAACTTTTAACTTACGCTGTTACATTTTTTTTTATAATTTTACTGATCATTATTAATAATAATAAGAAGAGTAAACTAAAAATTTAGTACAAATTATTGTTGCTGCTCATTTACGTAACCACGTCTGATAAAATACCGATTTATACTACTTGTATGCTATATTTTTACGATTACTTTTTTTTATATTATTTAATGTCGATATTTGCGCTTTTTATAAAGGAATATTAAAATACAATGATTTACAAAGATGTATTGAATAAAATTTTAACGATTCATTTTGTTTCAATTTTAATCGAGAATTTTATTCAAGCTTTAACTATAGTAAAAAACCGTATCATTAATTAATAAACATCAACATATAATAGAAGCTGCACGATAACACTAAACAATTTTATAAAAATATTTAAGGAATTTATTTTTATTTACTTAAGCTGCATAAAAATTAAAATTTTTGAAGACGGTTTAAAAAAATTATTTACGCGTTCGGATAAATTTATTCAATTAAATGGAATTTACGTTGAAAAACTATCACGAATGATTTCGATGAAAATTGCCAAAATAAAAAGAATTACATCCGAATTCGTAGAAAATTCGGAAAAAAATTCATTTAGTTAATCGAAAGAAATTTAATGTAGAATCGAGAGAGTACTTGGTCCTTCAGATGCTTTGTAGCACTAGGCTTTCGTGATGTACCTCTGAGGAAAGCGAGATTAAGTAATTCTACTGCAACTGACACTCGTAAAGGTATAGGTAATCAATATTACTATGCGATCGACAAAATGTTATTAAGCATTCACGATCGTTTGTTTTGTTGATAAATTATTGATGGTGTGTATTTAGTAAAAATTTTCGTTTATTTCGTTTTAAAATATATTTGATACTGTTTTTTAATTTCTTACATATAAAAATAATTTAACGAAGAAACAATTACAGTTTGTTTAAATTTTTTTCTTAAATGTTATCGATTGAGACACTTAAAATTTTATAAACAACCGCAAGTATTCGTTGAATTTATATAATTCCGTGTTATTTCGTAAAACCATGCGCCATCGAATAATTCTTTATTGATATTTATTTAAAACTTTCTTCTTTTATTTAAAAGCACTAAAAAAATGTTATCTCCATTTAATGTATCATCGACAAAAGCGTAAAACTTGCGTTAAAAATATATCACCAAATTTTTTATAAATTTTAACATAGAGATAACCTAGTGATATATTCGATAAAACAATTTTTCATCAAAATTTTTATTACAATTTATTGATGCACGCACTTTTAAATCCAATTACTTAATAATTTTTTTTTTTTTTTTTTTAATTGCTAAGTGGAAAAAAAATATATATAATAATAACTTAAGCATCAAAATATTTTTATTCGAATTTTACAATTTATTTCTCTTAAATTATTTTGGAAAAATGAAAAAATAAAAGAGAATCGCGTTTTAAAATTAAAAAAAAAATATGTATATATATATATCTAAACATTGATGCGTTTAAAATTTTAATAAAAAAAATTCAATAAAACGTAACGTTAAAGTGCATTTAAAAATGAATGACTGACAGGATTCGGTAATAAAAAGTAACAATAAAATTTTTATATTTAGCACACGAGTGTATTTTTTTTTATCAACGTTTAACAATAAATAAAAATAAAAAATTAATATAAGTATTGTATATTTTTGAAAACATAATATAAATTAACAACAGATCGTTTAAGTTTTTCTAAATGAAAAAATTAATCAAGCATTATAAATTGACTCAGTTTAATTATCATTACTTTATTAGTTTTTTTTTTTTTTTTTTTTTTTTTTTTTTTTTTGCAAATAACATTTTCGGGCCAATAAAGTTTAAAAATATGAATTTACATATTTATAGAAACCTAAATAATGCCTATAATAAATGTATAAATTTTTTAAAAACATCATCCAAATAAACTAAATTATGTTTTTAAACTTTTCACAATCAGATTATGTATTAATTTTATTTTAATTACGTGTTAATGTTTAAAAAATGTTTTAAGTTTCTTTTTTCTTTTTAATTCAGTTCTTTTATCAACTACATAAAAATTTCAAAATCCAAGGCATTACGTAACGTAAAGTTATAGGTATAATCATTTCGTTGCATAATTATGTGTGTTTATTATTAATATGTTTTTGTGTATTATAATACGAAAAATCATTTGAATTAAAATACGATCGCCAATGAAATAATTTATTTGTAGCTATGTAATTAAATCATTCTATGTCAATAACTTTTTTAACATCATTGGTTTCAAGCACTACAGATTCGCATTCGATACCGACCCGAATTCAAGCTCTTTAGAAATAAATGTTGAGTTAACTGAAAAGCCAACTGTTTATTTATGCTAATGCACACTTTAGCGTAGTTATTCGTGTGTTGCGTTAAATTGCGCTTCTTCCTCGACGAATTATACATATGCATATAACTACTCGAAAGTGCTTATCTTTAGGCCTACATATGAACGAATGTGCGTATACATTTCTGTAAATAATTTTATTGTTATCTGTAATATTTTACGGATGATAATAAAATTAAATGCCGTGGAATAATATAATTTTATAGTTTGTGCAAGCTATTATTATATTTTTCTTATTGTAGTCATTAACAAAACTATAGTTCAAAATATTTTCAATATAATATAATTTGTTATGTATTGTGAAGAAAATTTTTTAAATTAAATACACACACACATATTCGCTTAAAATAGTAAATTTAACACACACACATTATTGAAAATTTTATAAAAAGTATTATTTTACTATACAATTAAAAACTTGTTCCATAAAATATAATTATCGTGCTTTGAAACTTTTTTTGTATTTGGTTAAAATAATAATTGCTAAATAATAGCTGTGTGCAATAATATTTTTAATTAAAATTACTAGCTTTAACAACTTTCTTTTCGAAAAATTAATTATAAATTTTTGTAATTTACAACAGTATGATTCATATATGACAAATTATCCGATTAAAAAATTTGTGCCCAAGCAGCGTTTTCTTTTTTTCGATTTTCTTCTTTAATATCCCACATTCTACAATTTTGACTAGTGCCACTATCGATCGCGAAAACTACGGCATTGCTTATTGAAGCGGCGGTAAAAAGTGAAGGAGAGAAAGAGGAGGGAGGTGAGAGGGGGGGGAGACAAAAGGACGAACAAAAAAAAAGCAGGATTAAAGCAGCTTATGGGAGAAAAGTGGAATAAGGCTTTCGGATTTCCGTAAAAATCATACGAGCGATTGAACCTACAATGTCAAATAAAAGGATGTGTGTATATGTGTGTGTGTGTGTGTGTGTGTGTGTGTGTGTGTGTGTGTGTGTTTAGGTATGTGAACGCTTTCAAAGAATAACAACGACTACGACGTTACGGGGCTTCGCGTGCGAAGAACTCGTCTTAAGCTACGGCGTATACCACCGCGAGTGTAGATATTATACACATCGGGCGCTGCTATATCCCGGCAATAAAATTCTATTTCCATACACCGGTACTCCACGCCCGTGAGCTTTTCAGGCCGATGCTCGCCCCTCGCGCGCGCACTTCCACCTGCACGCGTGCCCTTGTGTCGAAGATCGTGTGCTGCGGGTTATACCTACACATGTAGTTACACGTAATACGTTATTTATTTATCCTTATTTTCGCCTTGTAATGTAGGTACACACACACACACACACACACACACTTCTTGGCAGCAAAATTCGCGGTATACTTGTATTCTTATCTGTATTTATTTATTTATTTTTTTTTTTTTTTTTTTATTTTATTTTATTTATTTTATTTTTTTTAAACCAACAGTTATGCTTTGATGTACTCGTACTCAAAAAGAATGCAGTTTATAGTAGTTCTTTTTTACAGTGGTAAATACGTTATTGTAATTAAATAACGGAGGATAAAAAACTTAGAGGAATTTTTAAAATACCTGCCTTAGATAATAAAAGTAATTTAAGTTAAATAATTTATTATGCAGTGTTAAATTTAAACAAAAATAAAACATTCTCAATCGATAAATAAAATTAATTTATGTAATTAGAAAAAATCATTTTAAAATTTTTTAAAATTAATGTAAAATGGCTGAAATAAAGTCATTAGAAAATTAATTGATTCCATAATTGTTTTTTTAACAATTTTCTACATAAAAAATTATAGTATATGGAACTATTTTTATTCGATGGAAAACCGTATCTAAATTAATACAAAGGCAAAACTATAAATCTAATCAAATGTTGTCTATGTCTGAACAATAATTTTGGATACGATTCGATACAATCCATAAGCCCATTTTGTTATTGAGATTATATAACATGTATGTGTAAATTATACATGAACTCTGCGTTAAATCACGCGTTCCTCGCACACAAACATATACATGCCATCGATTCGGTAATTTTGGAGATAATGAAGTTATTAGGCACGATATAAAATGATTCAACGATACATTTATGAATAATTCAAAGACGGTACTTGGGTTGTTGTAATTTGAATAACGAGCTTTTTGAAAGTAGAAAATCTTCGTTTGCTATGCAATGCGGGAACGTATTAATATAGAAAGTTAATATTGTCGTTGCACTTGTGTTTCAAATTATTTTAAAATATATCGTATTTATCGTATTATTTTAATATTTACACAGATTTTATTCTAAATTAATAATTCATTTTTAATTATTGAAGCAGTTTATTACTTTTAGTAGATTTTATTGAATAAAAACGACTTTTGTAAAACTATTAAAATGTCGTTTTAATTTTTATTCAACAATTATTTAATAATTATTTTAATGGACAGTGGATAATTATTTGAATAATTAAAATTTAAATAACAAATAAATCTTGTATAAAACTTTCAGCGACGATTATACAGTATATTTGTGTAATACTTGATTATCCACTGTATTATCGTTAGCGTGCAAATTAACAATAACTTTTAAAAAGCTTTTTACAAAGTAATCTAATTATACAATATAATAATTCTTTACGCGCCTTGGAAGAAGTTTAGAACTGAGAGAACTAAAAGAAGTAGCATAAAAGTTTGATGAAAGGATATAAAGAAAAATGACAAAAATTTTCTTCTTTTCCCTCTTACATTTTGAAAATATTGCGAGTTGCATCTTGAAAACTATTTTATTATTTGAAAATATAAAGAATATTTTAAGGGTAATAATTCATGAAAATGGTGTTTTCTTTAATTGTGAATATGTAATACATATTTAAAGGACATTTTTAATATGTTATCAATATTTAATAAATAATTATTATCATATTAGAGATTATTGTCAATTTATTCGAAAGTTGTCAGAATTTTTATGTATTCTATTATATCAAAAGGAAAAATTTGAAATTTATATTATATGTCGACCTTGGAGTAATCGAAGGTTTCCTTAAAGATTAAAGAAATATGTAATCTTCATTAATTATTACATTTTTTATCAAATGAACGATCACATTTTATTTTAACATGTATACATCGCTAACAAATTTTAAAGTGAAACAATAAATAAAATCAAATTAAATTTAATAAAAATTTTAATTTAGGTTAAAAATTAAATAATTATTACAAAACAACTATTACTCTATATTAAAATGTATGATTTTAAAATAATATCTTATTGAAATAAGAATATACGAATAATAAGAATATTTGAATAAGAATATTTGAATTTAACCAATATAGTTAAATAATATAAACAAAGAATGTTGACGATACGAGTGTATAAAGGTTTGCCTGGTTGTTAAATAAATTTTGACAAAAATTTAAAGTAAAAAATTAATTAAATTTATTTAAAAAAATTCAAACTAAACACAATAAAAATTGGCCGATATCTTAAACACGACGCGCCTCAAACGCGAGACGATCAAAGTTATTTTTCTCAGGAATAAGCTAAGTTCTAAGAAGGCGATAAATATAGCTTGGCGATCTGTGCACGTGAAGGGCTACAAAAAGTCTGTTTTTCTAGTTGTCAAAGGTGATCTCGTCAGTTGGGTTTTTCGAAGGAAGAAATAGTGCGGGTGGTAACAATATACGCGATTCGTCAGTTAAAAAATAGAAAGAAAAATTTTGAAGTCGCGCATGTTTCGTCCATCTGCGCTTCGGAAAATTTCGACGACCGTTGAAACAACAAAAGCGAATGAAATATCGTATAAATAGTCACGTTTTAATCGGAAAAATAAATATCGGCCTGAAGTTAAAAAGTGGAAAGAAAAGAGCCTCTATTGTCTGGCTGACTTTTATGGCCGGTTGAAAGAAAAAATTTCATCGTTGCGCGCACACATGTGCATTAAGGCGGACGGACTGGAATATACCTTAGTTGTATATACCCTTAAAAGCTCACGCAGCTTGGCTCATAAAATAAAATATTTGCCATAGAACACGTAGCCTCCCATGCACGCTTGCTTCCGGAATCATTCCTCTTCGAGTGTGTCCACTTTGAGACAAAAGTCTGGCCGGAAAAACCGGCGGGACATTAGGCTTCCAGAACATGGGCGAACACCCATGCACAGGTCGAATTCGGATACGTGAGCCCCATCGCCACCTTTTTACTTTTTACTTTACTCTTATTTATAAACACTTGAAATCGCGCCATACTAGCTTTAAGATTTATTTGCGTAAACACGCACACATGCTAAGATCTACGCTACGCAATCACGCTCCTGAATTGAACGAGGTCTGAGCCTGCGGAATAGGGAAAAAATCGCGGATAAAACCCAGTGGAAAAAGTTCCGCGGAGAAAACGTATTCTAGGAACGGATCTTACAATAAGTCATAACTTAATATCTACGTGCTTACTTGCAACATTTCGCCGAATTCTTATTTCGGCTCTTTCATAATATTTTAAAAACTTATTTTATCATTTCGACGTAATAATTTATATTATATTATACTTCGTGTTCTTAAAAAAGAAAAAGACACTAACAATAAATTTGGTGTTAGAGCAGCACGTAGACATAGATTACGTCGGTATTAAGCTTGATGTAATTATTCTTCGGGGTAATAAAAATTTCAACGCGTCGCTTAGAGTAACCCAATTGCGAAATCATCACCGCGTGAACTTACAAGCACAAGTGTAACCATTCGTTCCAAATCTTTATTCGCGTGTCTATAAAGGCAAATAAATTTTGTTATTTACTGCTCTCGTATAAAAAAACAGCGAATTTGAAGAATTTTTCAACGGCGGAGTAGAAGTAATTTTATTGAAGTACTGATATTCACCAAAACTTCATGCATCTACGTAATTTTATAGATATACTATATTATACGTGTGACCACCCATATTCGTGTGATAAATGTACATGTGTATATGTATTTGCATATATAGTATGTACATATTTGCATTTATGTAATATCGGCAAATTACATGCATCTGGGCAGCATAACAAACTACGTATTAATAAAGGCTTTTTAAATGTTGTTGCACTTTGTGTACAATATTTGATTTTATTAATTAAATTTTTTTGAATTTGTAAATTAAATTTTTTTTTCTTTTTGTAAAAACGCGCGCCAACTAATTTTTTAAATTTTGAAATATGAAAAATTAAAATAATGCGTTGATAAGACGATTCGTTCAGAAATTAATAACTCTAATGGTTAACAATATATGGTAAAAATGATGTATTTTATATAAATCATTACATATTTACTTTATTTATACCTAATGTGTTGTAAACTTTGACATATCATTTTTTAAATGTTCTTTACGATTTCGAAATTTAAGCATGTGTAAAGTCCATAAAATTATGTACTATATTACACATAGTAATGTATTATTTGCTATAATTCACTATTTTCTTTTTATTATTATAATTTTTTTTTTAAATATGCAGTTCCATTAAATTTATTTCAAAATTCGTTTTTATACAAAATTAGTAAGTAAAATTTGATTCCAATTCGTTTTAAATACATTTTTGTATTAAATTCAATTTAAAAAAATAGCATAAAATTACAAAATAGTGATAACAAAAATGAATACAACAAGTTTAAATTTTCTTGCTTTTAGCACAATAATATATTTAGATAAAGCTATTTGTATTAAAGTATGACTTACATGTCATTAATTTTTTGTGAAATTAAAATGTTATTTTTATATAATCGTTGCTTCATTTTAAATATAAAACCTCGATAAATTTCGATACGATAAAACCCGAAGAAATTTCCGAGATGACACAAAAAATCCAAAGCAATTCAACGAGCGTGTAAGAAATTCAAAAAAAAGCCTCGAAAAAGTTAAAAGTTTCGAAAAATTCGCCCATACATCTCTTTTCCTGGACATTTACATACCGCGATTTACCAGGGCTCTTACCTTCTCGCGAGTCAACGAGCCGATAGACTTTTAATCCGGGCAACGAAAATATCCCACGATATTTCATTGCCGGTCGATCGAGGTCGTTCGATAAAAATGGGATTGAAGTATACGCGACGCGAAATATATACCGACCGTCAATACGAGCGACAACGCCGGGCAAATCTTTGGGGAAGAAAAAAGAAGCCGCTCGCGCCGTTGCTTGCAACTTTTTTGCTAGTTTCACGATGGCGATACTTGTTTAGCGATATATCGTCGTTGTGCGCGACATTAAATAAGTTGTCGATTTTTTTTCAGAAATCTATCAACAAATGCTCGATTTGTCGGACGATAGATGCCTGAGAAAAGGTAGTTTGAAAAGATACCCCTCGAAGAGTCTTGAAGTTAAATTTAACTGAAAAATAAATAGCTAAAGTGTATTTTTAAGCATCATTTACAGCATAATCTTTTTTATTTGATTTTTATATATTTAAAACAATTGTGTATATAACTATTAACATAATTGTTATCGATTGCCTACTGTTAAATCAATATACCAGGCTGATCAATGAGTTTTGCGGTTCGATAAGAAAAACACAATTTTATGGTTTGAAATACACTTTATTATTCAGTATAGTCTCCCTTAACATCAATGCACTTGTTTCAACCAGATTCCAATTTATGAATTCCATCCCTGAAGTGAGAATCTGGAAGGGCTGCAAAATACGCTTCTAGATCTGTTATGACCTCATCATTTGATGAAAAACACTTTCCACGCATGAATTTTTTTAGGTCTGGAAACAGATGGAAGTCGCTAGGGGCCAAATCTGGTGAATACGCTGGATGCTCCAACAATTCGAACTTTAATTCATGGATTTTAGCCATTGTCAAAATGCTCTTGTGACACAGTGCATTGTCCTGATGAAAATGGATTTTTTTCTTCTGCAAACCGGGTCTTTTTTCACGAATTTTTTCCTTCAGCTGGTTTAAAAGGTTACACTAATATTCAGAATTTATTGTTTTACCAGTTTGCATGTAATCCACAAACAAAATTCCTTTCGCATCCCAAAAAAACTGATGCTAACACCTTCTTGGCCGATTTCTGGGCACGAACTCCTTTCGAAGCCGAAGAACCAGGTTCACACCACTCTTTAGCCTCTTGTTTTGATTCAGGATCATGGTGACAGACCCAAGTCTCATCTATAGTGATGAATCGACGCACAAAATCCACTTTATCCTTTCGAAAACGCTCTAAATGTTGCTGAAAAAGTCGCATTCGAATGTGTTTTTGTTCCATTCTTAGCGAATGCGACACCCATTGTGCACGCAGCTTTCTGAAACCCAAAACTTCAGTCAAAATATTGCTTACACTGCCCAATGAGATGCCTAGGGCTTCTACTAAATCTCTTTCAGTGACTCGACGATTTTCCAATACGATATCCTGTATTTTTTCTACGATTTCTGGTGTTGTTGCTGTTTTTGGACGTCCTTGACGTGGATCGTCTTCAAGGTTTGTACGACCACGTTTAAATTCAGCAACCCATCTTTCTACTGTACTAATTGAAGGCGAAGAGTCCTTATACACTTTCAACATTCGTTCATAAATTTCCTTTGCTTTTAAACCTTCCAAAAATAAAAATTCAATTACTGCACGATACTTGATTTTTTCCATTGTAAAAAAATACTGTGACACGTCGATACTAAATGGCTTGTAAACAAAGAATGAATTGACAGATTGAAATGAAACTTCATATACGTTCATATGAAGAGTGTACCAACATAACAAAAAAAAATTTAGGCTAGTAGCAACATCCTCTCTTATCGAACCGCAAAACTTATTGAACAGCCTGGTAGTAGCAATTATTCATAGATACATTTGTACTAAAAAGTTTCTTTGACAAACAGCTATCATATTCTGTCTTGCAACTTCTAACTGATATGCAGCAATGTATTGAGTGAAAATTTCAACGATAACAAGTCGTTCGGTTTCTGAATCAATATTTTATTATTCGAATTAATTAAGAAAATCTCATTACTCATATTTCTCTTATTAATAAAAATTTAATTTATTTTTATCGTCACATAAATAACTGTTAATATTCGGTTGAATATTTTAAAATTTAAAAAATCATTTTTTTTTTAGATTTATTTTGAAGCACCTATTGAGATTAATTATTAAAAAGCTTTTACAAAGATAAAACGTAGAAAGAATCTTTTGAAATAGATTACAGCGTTGCATTAAATATCATTATATTCAAGTGCGTATATTTTGAATAGATATTTTATGTTATATTTCTGTGTCACATTTCAGCTATAAATAATACAAATCATATTATATAGTATGTATCACGGTATTAAAAAAAAATTGTTCTTTCACGTGCATTACAAACGATAAATGTTGTTATTCAATTATACTTTTTGTCGTATTGTGTACGTAAAATGTATTAAACAATTCGTATATGAGAGATTAGTTAAATATTGAATGGCACCTTTCTTTATTATCTAGAGTGAATAATTTTTTATAAAACGTTGAATGCTTTGAAGAATAGTCACTTTATACGTTTATCCTATAAAACATGTATGTAGGTATTGTTTTTCTGTTTGAAATTCAAATAACTTGTATTTAACTCCAAAGGAATATTTACAATGAAATAACAAGTCATTTTATTTATTTTATTCCTGCTTAAATAAAAACATGAGTTTTATTAAAATAGTTAAATAAAATGTAAAATAAAAATAGAATTCACATGATTAATACACATTCCCAGAATACACATGATTAATTAATTATAGTTTAATAGTTGCACAAATTCCATCAGAAGAACTTATCGACGCGATCGAAACTTTAATTATCTTGATAATGATGAAAATTGACACTATATCGAAGAAAAAAAAAATCAGGTGTTTCGCATCAATTGAATTCGAAATTTCATCCAATAATTTCTTTTAAATAATCACTGATTGACTTTGAAAAAAACAAAAACTTTTTTTAACAAGTCTTTTTTTTTATTTTGCAGCTTCTCGCCTCCTGAGGCGAAAAATACCATGTACTGGCCATTTAATGACCCCCCGCCGCCTATGGATACAAAAAGTTCCAACACAAGTAAGTTTTTACAGTTCGATGTGATTGCTTTAAATACTTTGAATTTATTTTTATTTTTACATCGATCGATTAATAGACTCGAGTAACTTTTCTTTATTTATTAAAGTCAATAATAAACGTTTAAATGATTTATCAGATAAACGACTATAAGCATGTTTTTAAATTAAATAAATAATTATTTAATTTATTAATTATAACAAGAAATTTTACGTTAATTATTTTCTGATGAGTCATTGACATGAAATAAAATCATTTTGTTTCTCAAGATATAAATTCTTGTATTAACGATGTAACAGCTTATGTATTGATTCGATAAAATAAAATATAAAATAAATTTTGATAGAATTTCATGTCCATACTGTCAGTGAAAATGATTATATGCAATATTAGCCAAAATAATAGTGCCGTCCATTGGTGTCGGAATTAAAATTTTGAAGTGTTGTATCTTGGTCAAAAATTCTTGCGCAAAGGTATCCCATGACTCGATGGATAGATTTTTTATCATTTTTTTATTTTGATGTTGTGATCAGAAAGTTTTCACAACAATGTCTACATTTTTATGGAGTTTTAAAAATTAAAAAAATTTTTGGATTTTTTAATAATTTTTTTATTTGTAGGCAAGTTGTGATATACAAATTTTAAATATGTGTAGTACATTTGAAAGGTACTCCTAAGAGCTTCAAAATTAATTTTCTTTTTTTTTTTCCAGTTCTAAAATTGACCGAGATGCAGGGGTTTCTGCGAAAAATAATTTTTCATTTTCATCACATCTTTTCAATGGTAATTATAGAAAAAAATTTTAAATAGGAACAATGAGCTTATTTCTTTTTAAATTAATCCAGATTTGTATAAAAATTTTTTAAGATTTTTTAGTTTTTTCAATTATTTAATTTTTAATTTTTTATTTAAATTTTTTATTTTAAGGGAGTAGAAATGTTACTATTTTATTTTAAAAAAATGTACAATAGTTTGTTATCTTTCAAATACAATGATAAACTTATTTTTCTTAAATATTGTTTTTTTTTACTGTATTACCGTAAAGCTAAATTATGTGATGGATTACTATGTTCTATTAGATGTATCACGTAAAAATAATCAATTAGTAACATCCCTCTCTTTTAAAATAAAAAATTAAAATAGATTAAAAATATTTTGAAAGAAATCAGGGTTAATTTAAGAGGAACGAGGCATATTTTTTTCTATTTAAAATTTTTTTATATTGATTACTGTTAAAAAGATATCAAGAAAACAAAAAAAAAAAAAAAAAAAAAAAACCGACTATTTTTTGCAGAAACCGCTGCATCTCGTTTAATTTTGAAACTAGAAAAAAGAAAAAAATTAATTTTAAAGCTTTTATAAATAAATATCTTTAAAATATACTATTTAAAATTTTTATATCACAACTTGACTACAAATAAAAAATTAAAAAAAAAAAAAAACAAAAAAAATTTTTTTTTTTTTTTTTTTTTTTTTATTTTTAAAACACCTTAACAATGTAGACATTATTGTAAAAATTTTTTAATTGTCCATAAAAAAGATATGATAAAAAGCCTTAAAATCCATGGCAGATTTCTGGGCAAGACTTTTCAGGCAAAGTGCAACACTTTAAAGTTTGGATTTCGACACCCATTGGTGGCTCTGTTATTTTGGTCACCATTATATATTTATATTTATATAAATCATCATATTTATTAATATGCGGTAAATTTTTAATTTTGGATAACTATTCAATTTTTATTATGAAAAGTCGAATAATATTAAAAGCCTCGAAATAGTACAGGAGTTTTTTAAATTATGTATCATAAAATATAGCCAAATTATAAAAACTGACCATATTCTTAGTCAATCATTTTTACAGAAATTATCATTACAAAAATCTTAGTTGTTCATAAAAATTTATCGTAATTGTAATTATTATGTTGTTAAGTAAAAAAAAAGAAAATAAAAATTTATGTAATAATTTTTTGAATCATAAGAATTGTATTTTTGGCATAATGTACTATTTGTTTAAGTAAGAAAAATATTACATTGACATAGAAATTTACACAAAATCAAACTAAGCACACATTATAAATAATCAGTTAGTATTATTAATTAAAATATTTTTTTTTTCACCGATAAGAAAAATTAATTTTTGGTATAGTAATGAAACATGTTTTTTATACACACATATTATTGGAAACCTTGACGAAGTAGCCGACGGTACGTATGCACAGAGTTTATCATTAAATACATGAAATTAATAGCGAAACTATTTTTGGCACGTAAATCATTTTTATTGTCTTCGTATCAATTCCCAACATCATTCGATCTTAACGCGTCCCCCTGCAAGCTGATACAGTCGTTTGTATAGATCTCCAAAGCACATATAAACTTTAATGATTTTTCAACGCGCGTGCGTTGTATATACATATACACACATACACACACATACACATGCGTCGCTTATTAAATCGTTTATCAGAATTATCCCATAACGGCGCGTGCGACATTGTGCGTTTATAACTTTTTCCACATATCGAGGTCAGCCGTCGAGACTTTAATAAGCAAGATATTATTTTGTTCTTAACGATTTTTTTATTTTTACATTTTTGCTTCTTTTTTTTTAATTACGTGCATGTACACAAGTAGTATTGTATATAAATATATTTTATAAACTTAGAATTTTTTTTAATTATATGTATAATTGCATAAGTAGCTAGTGCTTTATAAAAAATGATTTTTTGTAAATTTATTTTAATTGATAATGCCTAACATTATAATTTTCAAATTCATTTTTTTACAATAAACAATCAATCAACTTTTCTTACATCGTCTGATAACTATTCATGTTTGAAAAAGAGACATATCTGTTTTTTCAATTACTTTTACCTGATAATATACTTCCATTTCGATTCAACTGTTTTGGCAATCTACTAAGCAATATCATTTTTTATATTCGAAAATTAGTTAAGATCGACAAGATTAAATCGAAAGAATGAAGAGGATGTAACTGCGATTTATAACGTATTTCGATAAGTTTTTATGTAATGCCTAAGGATGAATAAGTTTCTTATCACGATGACAGAATTCACAGTGGTGCTTCGTGATTACCTTTTCCTTCACCAAATAGATGCTGAAAATAGTGTCTCGATAATCTTGTCAGATTGAGGAATGGTTTTTGGTTTCCTTGGAGCTGGTCAACTAAGTGGGTTCCGTTGTTACCGATCGACCTTTCATTTTTCATGCGAGAAAGTAGATCTTTATTGCTTTTATGGTGATGAAACATCGTCTAAACTCTTTCGTATAATGCGTGAAAATAGTAGCCACCTTGACGAGAGTTTTCTTAATGTTGGTTTCTTAAATAGAATTTTTTTTACTTATTTAATTTACTATTATAACGAACTTTCTAAACATTATCCAATGGTTAACTGATCAAATATTATTTTCTCTGTAGTCAACATAATCAAACGATCAGTACGATATTACATTAAAAAGATTTTCTCACATCTCAACGCTATTGTCCAAAACAGCAATTCAGCAATTTGTTAATGTTGCTCTTTCCCTGTGGTTCAAGCAAACATAAGCTAGTTCGCTTTTGAGAAACGTTGTAATAAAATCACTGGTAATACTAAGTCTGTCCAAAATTTTGTATTCAACAATAATCGGATATACGTAGACTGTTAGTCAGTATACATTGTTAATCATGGATACTTATCAAGTAGTCCTCGTATATGAAATATGAATAATAAAATACTATTATTCTCTAATTTTTCATGCATTTTTTTAATTTCATTGTAAAATGCAAAATAGTTTAATTTTATTGATTAATTCTAGATTAAAATTTATAAAAAGAAATTCAAAATTATTGGTTATTATAATCATTCCTATAAAATATAATTGTTTAAAAATTGTAAAAAAATTTTAAAATTTTAATAATTTTTTTATAATTCATTGAAAAGTTGAAAATTTGTAAATTCAAAAAATACGTAAAACGTAATCGCTAACTGTACTTTTTTTAATAAATTATATTTTACATACTGTTGCGTATAATTCCGCTATCATAGCACTACGACGAAAGTTTCGCGTATAATTTCATCCCGAAGGCCTTAAACTACGCGAAGAAAAGCGGAAAGAGAGATCGCGAGGTGGTCAGAACCGTCGACGCGGTTAAAAAGTGTAAAAGAAGGAAGAAAAAGATTCTCTCTTGTGGACTCGTTTCATACTCAAAGATCTTATCACGCAGCGATCGATTAGTGTAAATCATCATCCGATAAAATTCGAGATTCGGCAAGACACTACCCCAGCGGTTTAACGAAAGTAGCCTCTCGTGTATCTCTCGCGCGTTTGCAATGAAGCTCACTGCATGACAAAGTGTATATATTAGAATATCGTATTGAAATAATTATGAACTCAAAATAAAATAACTATAAAATCGGATAAACGTGTATATAATTATCTAAATTGATTTCATATTAAATATAAGAACTTTTTTAATTTAATTATTATCTTGCTCAAGACGAAACAATTATACCAAAGCAACAACTGACCATTGATGTTCACTTCCAATTAGATCAAAATAGCTAAGGTTAGGTGTGTGCATCACAAGGAAATACACCTTTAGCCTAATCTACATATGTCGAATAAGCATTTGTGAACTAATGATCCCTCCATAGAGAGTGGATGGTTCGTGCGTAACGTTGTGTCGAGAATCGCATACGTAACGTTTGCGTATACAGCTATTTAAGATTCACAAGATGCGTTTATTGTCGATCGTCTGAATGAGATTATTATTATTAATTAATTGTTGATAATTTTTTTCATAACATAAAAGTCATACCTGAATTTAAATGAAATGTTTTTAAACGCGTAAATTAAAATTATTTTCTCATTTTTTATCTATTAAAATTGTACCATGAAAATTATAAACATCATTGACAATAAAATTATATATTAATTTTGCTCATAGTGAATATCCATCGACATAAACTTTTTAATATGAATTAAAAACGGATCAAAATTTGAGGGTTTATTTATTTATAATAACCCAGTAACTCAACAACGTTGTAACAAAATACAAATAATATTTTCAAATTGAAAAAAAATATTGTAAACTTTATTCAATTTATCAGGAAAATTTTGTCAAGAATATTTTATTGGGGATATTTTACAAGGCTTATCTTGTTGGAGATATTTTTCGTGGTTGTTTTGTCTTTGGTTCAAAACGCGGGTCGCCAACTTTCATATATAGAAGATCATTCATTATAATAATTTTAACTCACACCTTTCGTTTCGAAGCAAAATTAAAATTTTTACATTCTAATTATTATTGTAACATCTATCTATTAAATCAAAGTACGGAACGACAAATTTTAACAAGTTATAAGTAATTGCCATTAACACTCGCTAAAAAGTTCTAGAACAAAGTGCATCTTGCGTGCATTAATTAAATTAAATTACCATAATTAATTTTAAACTTCACTTTCGAGTTTAATATAATTCTACATCGTTGTTATCCTCAAAACAAACAAAAAAAAAAAAAAAAAAAACAAATTATACTCTAAGTAAAATCCCGTAATTCTCTAAATTTTAAAATTACGGTACGAATTATTATCAAACGACTTTTCTTAAAAGTAAAAAATAGTCTTTATTAATCGACAAATTTACTCTCTATTATTCTGTCTGAGACCTTGCGGGCGTGAGCCAAAATATCGCGCTTTATACTTGTTGAGCGCCGAACCTTTTACGCGTGAGAAAATCTTTCGTGGTTTCGCATTGTTGTCTCGAAAATCTTTCCGTGGCTTCGATAAGTATTTTATCGTCAACTTCCAGACTCCGGCCATATGTATGTGTATATGTATATGCATATATATATACCCACACACTTTATAATACAAGAGACGATTGCGACTATTTCTCTTTCTCGCCTGCTTTCGTCGGCTCCATTATCGCTCGCGCCGCTTCTATGCACTCATCGATCCGAGTACAGAGAGTGAGAGAGAAAGAGAATGAGATTCTTGCGACTGTACATACGCGATTGTAGTTTGCCACGAGTTCCACGGCTCGAGCGCTACGCGCTCACTCACATTTCCGGCATTGTTTGCTGTTATATAACGCACGCAGATTCTTATATAGAATCACACGGTCGTGTGATATAATTCTCGATTTCCCTTGTTGATTAAAACTTCCACGGATGTTTATGACTATTCGTTTGCCTTTCGGTAAGCGTGCGTTCGTTACTTTATCGTCACTCGCGGGAGTACAAAGTTATTTTAATTCCTGTGAGAATTGAACTGTAATGACAACGACGATGAATATTTAGTACCAAAATGCCGGATGTACAATAGATATGCGTGATTGAATTATCTTTCGTTCTATTCAAAATTTGAAATTGAATAAAAGAAATTTTTTTTTTAATCGTTACCTAAACAATCATGATGGTATTCATCTTATTTATTTTTAAATTATCTATATTTAAACTTAAAATATACATTTAATTAAAAACTTTTCTTTTTCTAAAAGTAATATTTATGTAAATTTTATCTTAAAGTAATACTTTAACTTTTAGATTTAAAAACTACATAATTTTTTGCAAGAATATATTTCTTCAAAATGATACAATATGAAACACATCTGCTACGGGTAAACTATTTTAAAAGAAATATATAATAAAAATTGATTCATTAATACAATTTAGTATTTTTATGAAATCTAAAAATAATAGCAAAAAAAAAAAAAATGATAAATTCAAGTAATATTTAAGTGTTATAACAAGGAAAAAAAGTTGTAAATAGAAATATTTTAAACAATAAGCGGTTATGTGGAACGATCTCATTATTGAAAACAATTAATAAAATTAATATTGAAATATTTTTCATAAGATAATTATATTTGAGATAAAATTGTTCGATATAAAGTTCCTTCGAAATCAAAAACTGATTTAAAAGAACATTAAGTTTATATATTATAAATACATTTAGTACCATTAAAACTTTTATTATTTTTCATTACGATTCATTTGATGTAAAATTAAGAAGCTCGAATAATTCTTGTTTTTGCGTTAATTGTGCGCGAAGAAATCTCTGGAAATATGTAAAGTGATTTATTCGAAAACTAATAAACACTATCTCTACTCTATTGTGCTGAAACTTAATTGAGATTTATACTTTAGTGCTTTTCCATTAATTCATCGAAGGCATGTCCCCATATGTTTTGCCTCGATAACACTTTGAATTTATTACAAAATTTTTTTAAAAATAATTTTTTAAATCATTCAACAACAAAGTTAACTATTATAATAGAATTTCAAAATTTACGTTATTTTTAAAAGTGAAATTGTAATACTTTTTTACATATGCAGGGTGACAAATGGGAAGTTGCCTAAAATAATCACTTATAATTTTGAGATGAGTTCAGGGAAAAAAATAATAAAAATACATATTAAATCAGTGAAGTGGTCATTTTTATTTGAAATAGAAAAGAACATTTTCAACAGACATATATGATGTTTTTAAAAAAATGACAAAACCTGGCTAAGGAATAACTATTAATGGTAAATATTTTCGAAGTGATCCCCATCTGAATTTGCACAATAATCAAGCCATTTTTGGAAACTATGAAAAACTTGTTCAATTTTAGATGAAGAAATACTAGAAATTCCTTTTCTAATAGCTTATCTTAAATCATCTTTGGTCTTCCGGTGAATAAGGGGGCCATTCTATACCTGCGTGTGCAAACTTGGGATATCCTAAACCGATGACGCGTTCACCATAATCTTCGTAAATAGCTTTAAATACCTCTTGAGTTCTATGCGACGTAGCACCATCTTGCATAAAATAATAGTTCCTGACTAATCCACGTTTCTTAGCGAAAGGAAAAAATGTTGTAAGGATGTAACTTAATGAAATTTTTTATTATTAATTTTTATTATTAGTCTCTCGATTCAGTTTTAAAGCTGCTGCAGTTTTTCTTATTGAATCCGTTGGATTATTCTTGAAATGTTCTTCGACCTCGGCAACCTTATCTTCTGTTGTAACTGTGTATGAAGGACCAGGAAGATCATGACGACGATCGTCAAGAGTATAATAATTGATGGAGTTATCAATTATTCTGAGAAAGAAGTAAAAAAAAATTTGAAAACTTTATTAAAAAATGCGGTCATACGATAAAGTCAAATATAATTTTTTTCATTCTTACCTTCTAAGAGTATTTTGACTGGCTACTCTTTTACTTCCAAACTTAGTACGAAAACCTCTATACGCTTCAGTATAGTTTTTACCTCTAGAATAAAAGCACTCGATGAGATACAACTTTTCTTTGTTCGTAAGGTCATCCATTTTAAAGTACACGTATTGCTCTTTACGGCGTCTTAATAGAAATTGACAACATTCTAGAATGTACCTACGTGGGCCTAGCCTTATACGAGGGCGGTTCTAATATGATCGAGACAAATGCTCTGACACGTTTATTTACAAAATTTACAAAAATTTACAGTTTTTCTAGGTACTCCCCCTTACAGTTACGCGTTTTGTCCACCTTTCCGGAAGCTTTTTGATGCCGGTATCGAAGAATTTCTTGGGCAACTCGGACAGCCATGTGCGCACGAACTCCTCTACCTCGTCGTCGGTGTTGAATCTTTGACCTCCGAGGGCTTCTTTCAGTGGTCCAAACATGTGGTAGTCGCAGGATGATAAATCTGGACTGTAGGGGGGGGGGGGTGTTCCAGTACCTCCCACTCCAATTTCGATATTGTATCGAGCGTGAGACGCAAACTTCCAACCACGTGAATTTTTGCTCGAAGTTCAACAGTTTAGGAACCCATCGCGCCGTCATTTTGCGATGTTGAAAGTGTTCGTGGATGATAGAATCTACACTACCAATACTGATGCCGAGTTCAGCCGAAATGTCTCGAACATTCATCCTACGTTCCTCCAAAATGAGTTGTTCTACGCGGCAAATGTTGTCTGATGTGATGCTGGTTCGCGGTCGACGATCATGCGGCTCATTCTCGACGGTTTCGCGACCATCCTTGAATGCTTTGGCCCATTTAAACAAAGCAGCCCTACTCAGGTACTCACTACTAAACTGATTTTGCAAACGCAGAAAAATTTCCGTGTTTTTAACGCCTTCCCACACTAAAAAACGAATGACAATACGTTGCGCAACGGCGGTCGGCACTTGACGTTCACTCATGGTCGTAGCACGCGCGTGAAACATGTATGTTTGGAACCTTCAAAACATACATGCGCGCCATCTACAGCGTTTGTCTCCATCATATTTGAACCGCCCTCGTACGATACAGTAGAGGGGGAAAGAATGCATATACTTTAGGCAACTTCCCATTTGTCACCCTGTATATTTTTAAAACAGATATATATATAGTATTACACAAAAGTATAGAACATATTTTGTACATAACAACATTTGAAATGTTACGTCGTCAAAAAAAAGTTTATTTTAAACAGAATCAAAATAAAAGTAAAATAAAAACGAAACAAAGTTTGAATAAGATATTTTCTATACTCGAGTTTGGAAAATATTATGTCAAAAATAAATAAAAAAAAATATATTTACATGACATATCTACAGGTTTACAATTTTAACAACTACAATGATAAATTGAAACAATATACTTATTATACAAGAGAAGATGCTGGCTTCATTCACCCGCGCTATCGAGCGTTTGCATTTCAGATAATTTAACCCTTTATTTACTGGTGGGACTTTTAAATCCCAGTATATTTGTTATTTATAGTCCTGATGGAACTTATAAGTCCAATTTTGAAAACTACTATATATAATAAAATACCTATTACATAAAAAATATTCTTTCTTTTTATTCCATCTTAAAATATGCACATTTAAAGACGATATAAAAAATATGAAGAAAAGCATATTAATTCGAAATATATGTATATTAAATTATGGAATGAGTGAGGGAAGGTTCGATAAATAAATCAACACAACTTATTTCGCGGGAAAAAGACGACTTACCTCGGCGTAAAAACTCTCACGGAACAGAGAGAAAAGCCGAGACAAGCGAATATTTTTATTATTGACTCTAGAAAATTATATAAAAGAAAAAGAGACTCTAAGATAGACAACCGAACAAAATATTTACTGGACTAAATCATTTTTTTCAAAATTCAGAAAATAAAGGGTTAAGAGGTTCTTTCAACAACGTAATATCATCATTCGATTATTGATTCAGCATTTGACGCGTGGAATATTTCATCTCGAAAGGCTATAGTTCTCGGGGATAAACGCGAATATATAAACCACACCCCGTATGTATCGGCTCTTAACAATGCGTTGCCTTGGAGTATGCTCTTGTACGGTTGTTCGATCATCCAATCCACCTTCCGTTCGCTCTCTGTACTCGTACGTGAATTAGCCTCTGTCTGTCAAATTTAGGGAACGCTAAATTGAGACGAGCCGAAATTTCTGGGCCGATGATTTTGCGACGATTGTAACGAGCGTGTTTGAAGAACCTTTTCGATGTGAAGTAGACGAAAGATAATGATGACGAATATTGAATGATCATTGTTAATAAAATAAAATTTTAATTTTAATAATTTTAAAAATCATATACTATATATTAGTATGCGCATTTACTTTGTTTTCTAGAATCTACGAACTACAGAATAAAAATGAATAAAAAGAATTAAAAAGAATTAAAATGAATAAATTTCTTTCTTTTTATTTATTTATTTATTTTTTTTTATTGAAATGAAACAGTTAATTATCATTAATGAAATTTAATATTATTATAAATGAATTAATGAAATTTCAAACGATAATAAAAAACTAAATTAAAATCTAAAAAAAACATGTACCGTTGAAATACGAAAGCCTCTTTATTTTTTGTAGTCAGTTAAAAAATTATAATACAGTACTAAAATCTAAAACATAAAATAAAACTATAAGTTAATATTTAATTTTAAAATTAATTTATATTGAGAACGAAATTTATTTTAGAACTTATAAATAACTATTCCACTACTGGTACTTGCTATTGACAGAAATTAAAAAAAAAAATTTTACATCTCCGTTTGCTTAGGCTTTAAATATTACATTAAGGAAATATCATTCGACGCTTATGACATTACTCCGCGATTTGATCGGTTAAGTATTTGCATGATATGGCTGACAGTTCTAGGTTGCGGTGAGGTTTCGATAACGGCTTGCCAAATTTCGAAAATATGTAGTTCAATAAATAAAAGTTATAGCAAATTAACGCATAAAATTAAAACTATTGTTTAAACTATATTATAAATAGGTATATAAAATTATATTGATTAAATAATTTTGATTTAAAACGTGGATTTTCTTTATTGTAGTTTACTTTTATAAATTAATATTTATTATTATTCGTGATAATACGTTTGAATATTATTAAATACACAAAAAAAAATTTTTGAATTTTTTTAGATTTTTATCGATGCACAAGGAAATAATTACCAATTCAAATACATAAATTACATTTAATTACGTAATAATTTTTATTTAAATCAGTACGAATCAATCTACCTTGAATGACAAATTGAACAATTTTACCATTACATAATTGTTTTATTAAATAATTATTATTATTCGATAGATTTATAATATTTTAATCTATTTCTGCCTAAAGATAAAAGAATTTCCCAATTTATATGTCTTAACGGTGCTTGAATGCCACGATCATCGACATTGTTTGTCAATATTTTTGTATTAATACTGTAAATTTTTTTTTTTTTTTCTTCAGAAAATACGCAGAACTCAAATCTTGAGTTTTGCAATAAAATTATCTGTAATGGTTGCAAAAAATTGGCAAACGAAAAAGAATACTCGATTAACAATTCAGGAAAACTTTGATGGATTCTATTTATAATGTTTTATTTAACTCCATCAATAAAATTATCTTCAATGTATTTAAATTTAATAATTTTATAAATAATATTTGCTATACGGCAATTTAAATACAAATTCAGAGTTTTAATTTGACATCAAAATAATCAAATCGAAATTCCAGTGAGAATTAAATTAAGTTTATTAAAAGTTTTCCTTGTTTAAAAAATACTTATCAATATATTTTATCAAATAATTTTTTTTTTTTTTTTTCTTTAAACGAATTCCATTGTGTTTTGAATATATAATTTTTCAACGATGTTTTTCAAAAGTTCATTTTTATTATTTTAGTATTTTTTCGTAAATCTTATTTTTAAATCATATGATTAAAGAAGCATTTTGAAAAGAATTAATTTTCGTTATACCATTCTCTTAAAAATTTAGTCAAGCGTGTAATTTTCAACCAATATTTGACAGAGTGATATCCACGAGCTGCAATAGGAAAAAAGAGATAGAGAGTTAAAATAGCGAGCAATGAGGAGTGAAGCTATCGCGCAACTACGGAGAAAAATCGTTCAACGTTCTTAAACTACCCACTCATCTGGAAGATCTCCAACGCGCGGTTGACGTTGCCTCAATTGTGCGACTCTTCTTTTAAAATTGTGCATATGCGATTCGCTATTCTATGTATGCATACGTAAAGTAAAAATAAATTTATATATAGCGACATTTCAAAGACTTCATAAAATCGTATTGAGTATTAAAAAAAAAAAAAAAAAAAAAAAAAAAAAAAAAACACATGTAAAGAGATACAGCGAGAGATAGTGAAATCGGCATTAAAAAGCAACGTTGCACGAGACGTAATTTTCTACGTTTATTCTATATTGAAAAAAAATGTTTCGAATTTAAATAAAAAGAGAGGAAATTTTTTTCTTCTTTTTTTGTAAAAAAAAAAAAAAAAAAAAAACGATGAGATAGGAGTTTGTAAAAATAATTGAAAAAAAAAATTAAAAAAGTTTCCTTTAAAAATTTTTATTCATTTTTTATGCCAGGTCAAAGATACGAATCGTTTCATTATTATTAATGTTAACCAAATATTTTGTTAAAAAAATAAAAAATATAAAAAGTTACTAATTAACCGCGCATCTACATTTTTCAAACGTACAATTGTCAAAACTTTATCTTCCCGCATTGAAATATTGCGGTAAAAAAAATAGAAGAAAATTTAAAACTAATATTCAAAATAAACGTAATAAATGTAGGCAGAATAAACGCATACATCATTTGCATTGGAAATCAAGGCATAGGTCGTCAGCGTTGATTCGATACGCGGGGCCCAATCCCCAAGCCGTATAAGCGTTACGATTATGCTCGGTCAGAGGGCACCAACGAGAGAGAGGAAGAGAGAGAGAGAGAGATAGAGAGAAAGGTTGCAGTAGTAAGGCCGGTGACTAGGTCAGACGTGTCGCCGCGAGCATAACGCGCCCGCGTATCGGTATACTACACATACCCACACACACATACATACACATACATGTGCGCGCGCGCACATCTATCTACGTAGACGAGTACGATTTGGACGATCGCCAGGATACACTACCGTGCGCTCGCCTCTTTCTACCTCTATCTATTCATCTCCATTTCTTCGACTATCTACGCCTCTCTCTCTCTCTCTATCGTTTTCACTGACTCGGCCTCCTCTCATGCTAGAATCCCCAAGCAGCTGTATTGAACTTCCCGATTACGCGAAAAGCAGTTACGAAAAGGGAAAGAAAAAAAAGCATTGGAAAGAAACTTCTTTTTACATCAGAGGCAAGAGAGAGAGAGAGAGAGAGAGAGAGAGAGAAAGAGAGAGAGAGAGAAAGAGAGAGAGAGAGAGAGAGAGAGAGAGAGAGAGAGAGAGAGAGAGAGAGAGAGAGAGAAAGAGAGAGAGAGAGAGAGAGAGAGAGAGAGAGAGAGAGAGAGAGAGAGAGAAAGAGAGAGAGAGAGAGAGTGAGAAAAAACAGGAAGATTGACTTTTTCTAACGCTTCCGATCAGAATGAATCGGATTTCTTTTTTCCATACACGCGTGTGTACGTGTGTCTCTTTTTCTTTTCCCACTTTTTTCCGTTCAACTAAATCGCAGAGCTGTGAATACATTTCGCCCCAGTGAGCTGACGCCCAGAGGGAATTTTGTCGCTAATATCCTCTACGGGAACGGTCAAGTAATGCGCTTGTTAACTTCACTTTTCTCTCTTCCTTTTATTTATTTACTTTTTTTTTTTTTATTCGCTTAGCGACGTTATTTATTTATTTTTTTTTTTTTTTTTTACCAGCACGACAAAAAGCGCCAACAGTGTTTTATCTTTCATAATCGACATGTATACTAAATAAACTGTAAATTAAATATTGATTAAATACTGTAAATTAAATATTGATTAAATACTGTAAATTAAATATTGATATCTTTATCGAAAAGTTGTCGATGTCTTTCTCGAATAGCTGAAACTTTTATCGTTTTTTTTTACGATGCGCATAATGGCTTTGATTTTACAGTCATTTTTAATAATTACATCAATTTATTTATTATTACGTATAGATTATTAATACTACTATTAGAGAAAGAATAATTTTTATAGAAACGCACAAATATTTCTCGTATAAAAAAAGTATTTTGTTTGTGTAGTAAATAATATGTTCGAATGTAAACTACTATAATCCGTACGTTCAATACAAGTTTAATAAATAAAACTGCAAGCACACAAACGTTTGCTTTATAACAGTTTTTAAATTTGTCTTCGCATTTTTCTACGGAAAAGAATGACCTTTTTTTTTTAATTAAAAAATCTGTACGGTACATTTAAACTTATCTTTGAAGTGATTTCGGTACTTTATGCACGTTTTCATTTGATATAAAATATTTATATGTGGCAGTGAGAGAACTCCGGTTTATAAATTTAATAATAATATATATATTTAGTGGCAGTGAGAGAACTCCGGTTTATAAATTTAGCTAATTTATTTATTAAAGTCTATTTTCGTTTTATTTAACGTAGATGAAATTTTCATTTCATAATTGAAAATTGTCCTTTATAAATTTATTAATATCAATATTAATAATTAGTACTCAACAAAATACGATTTTTAATGTCCGTTAGGGTAAAATGAAAATCAACAATGATCTATTTTTCTTTAACCATTGTTATATGAAAAGATTAAAATACTCTTTTAGTTATGAGAGCATGTCTGCATAATATTTTTAACTTATATTTATAAAGTAGTTATTTTAAAATATTGTATTATTTTTATTTTCCAACGTAATTTTTTTCATTTAAATAACATTAATTCATTGTCGATAAAAGACACAATTAAAATTTTAATTATCGAATTATAAATAAATGTTTAAAATAAGTTCATGCTGCTTAATAATAATAAATAGTTTATTGGTAAATAAATATATTTCTTTGTACTTAAACAAAAGAAAAAATAAAGAATGGATAAAAAATATAAAATGAATTTTTTTTCCCAAATATGAAAATACTATATGTATATAAATTTTTGTATAGGCGGTAATAGTTTTATTATTATTGAATACCAACAAAATTACAATTTATTTATTTACTTGTTTTAGATTAGCTATTAGCTGATTACCTTTTGTCCCAAATTATGACAGCAAATCATTTTTCACCAGCTTCGAATATTTCCCCGCTTTATTCATACTGTGTTATGCCATTTTTTAATAGTAAAACTTCTGCTTCCCATAGCAATTTATAGTTTAACATTCATAATCATTATCAAATTTCAATGAAATTTCTACGATTAAGTAAAAGATAAAAAGTCTATGATTAAAAAAAGATATTGTTCTTACATCCGGGAATTTGGATATCATACAGCATGCCGAGCAACCAGTTAGTTAAAAAAAAAAGAAAAAAGGGACGAAAAGGAAAAATTTCTCCTCAGTCCATGCAATCACACTTAACCGTTAACTCGAAAATTAGTCCCATGTATCAGTACGCATCCACGTGTATCCGGTGAGCTTGCAAATTGATAAAACGAGCATAAGTTAGCCCAGGGAAAGAGAGAGAGAGAGAAAGAGAGAGTGAAAGCTTTATCTCCGAGTGCGTAACACTCATAAGAGAGAGAGAGAGAGAGAGAGAGAGAGAGAGAGAGAGAGAGAGAGAGAGAGAGAGAAAGAGAGAGTATGGTGGAGGCGGAAAGAAACTTTTATTCAAGCTTGTATATACATATAGTGGGGTTAACGCTAATTTCTAAAAGTCGACTTGTGTATTGTGTGTGTGTTTAATTCAGGAATGCGACGTCGTGATGATGTTTCCGAGTGGAAGCAACGACGAAACTTTAATGTGGCTTCTGGGACGCCTCCGTGCGGGAACACCGGGGCTTGTGGTTCACGTAAGACATCACGCCTCGTCAGATAGTTACGGATTCTATTTGACAGCGCCGTTCTCAGTGTAAGTGCAAATAACACGCCCGCTGGATTTTAATCGCGGACCGATGAACCGTATGTGATTAATGTACTCGCGCATATACATATTTAAATGTATTTAATTTTTTTTTTTTTTTTTTTTCGTAAGTTTATGATTTTTCTAATATTCAAACAAGTAAATTTTGCAAAAAAGTTTATATATTGTTGTCCGATTTTTTTTTAATGCAATTGAATATTTAAAAAATTGAAAGCATTTTAATGTAATTATATTAAAAATATTAATCGTTAAAAAATTTATTTGTATTAATAAAAAACAAATTTTCGATTTTTGGAGGAACTAATTATTTATTAACTTACATTTTTTTACATTGAATTTTAGAGCACTAAATGAATTGAAGAAAATTTAAGATTTCTATAAAATGAAAGTATAATTATATGTTGACAATCAATATTTTAAAAATAGATTTTAATTTTCCTCCGAATGCTTTCAATCGATAAAAATAAAATATTGAGAAAAATTACTATTTTTTTTTTTTTCAAAGAAAGACCAAAAAATATTTTATAAATAAAATTTCATTGATTCTAATGTAAACATTTTTTTTTTTCAATCATAAAAGCTGTAAAAAATTTGTGCAAAAATCGAGATAAAATAATCACTTTATAAATGAACGACAATTAATGATGCAAAAAAAAAAGTAAAATGTAAAATTTTTTCATCGACAGTTTATTAAAAGCCGCCGAAGAAATACACCTACCAAAGCGATTACGCCAGGAGTACGGCGGGGGCCTTAAGGAATTCGTCGGCTCGGAAGCGACGTGTTTCGAGGGAAGCGATGATGAAACGTTATTTTTCACAACCCAGGAACGTCAGTCCCTGGTACTTCATCTTTTGCACACGTTAAGGGCGAGTCCGCACGACCTCAACAGTTTGCCGGGCCTCAAACTCGTCGACGGCCAGGCGATCGTTCCAAAATGCCTTTCCGCGGGCATCATTTCACAGGTACATTTTATTCGTTTCTTAATTTTAGTTATTTATTTTATTTTTTTTTTTTTTTTTAAATTAGTTTAATTCTTAGTTATTTTTTCTTTTTTTCTTTCTCTTGCGAGCGAGATAATTTATTTATATAAAATTTGACAATTTTAAGAAAAACCTTGCGACGAAAAATTTAATAAAAGTCGAAAACTTTTGTTGTTCCGATGAAATTTTGTCATTATGACCGTCAAATGTCCAAACTTTTATTATAGCCTTTATTAAATTTATAGAACCTGACAAATTCATTTAATAGCTGTTATTGGATATTCACGACTAGAAAATTTTAAATGAGTAATTTGATCATAAAAATTATTATTGAATTTACAACATTCATCTCGCAAACGAAATTTGATTGTTACATTTAGAAGTAATATAATAAATTTTTCTTTGAAAAATCCTTTTTAAAATATATGTTAGAAACTATTATTAATTTTATGAAAATTATTCATTTATATAATTTTATCATTAAACGCTAAAACTTTTAATTTAAAATAATTAATGCCCAATTATTACTTTGTGAAAGTTTAGAAACTACACTTCAATAATTTTCAAAATTTGTATAAATTAAAAATTTGTTTTATTTATATATAAATAAAAATTAGAAATATTATTAAATTCAATAATTTTTATAAAATTTCTATTGATTTAATAATACAAGACTTGCAAAGAAAAAAAAAGTTGCCGAGCCATGAACTAAACAAAGATATTTCTACATACATTTTGTGTCACTGAAATCGAATACGATCTCAGTTTTGTCACTCTGCACGTGAAGATTTACTTTTACAGTTAAAAATACTGCAGTTGAGTGGATTTTTCAAAATATTATTTTCTACAAAAAGAAAAAAAATCGTCGCGCGTTGAAAGCCAAAACTTATGTCATATTAGATTTCAGCGGAGAAAAATATAAGAGAATGTTATAGTTTAATCTATGAAGCTGAAGCGTTATAATGCAATATTTAAATTAATATATCTATACATAATATCAGTAAAAATTTATATACGCAATATCATAAATAATTGACAAAGCGAAAATTCTTTACAATTACATTTGGTGAAAAATTTTTAAAATTACAATAGAAGTAATTTATATCAATATTTTATCGTATTCCTGCTAATGAATACGCATCGATAAAATTCCAGGTTCAACGCGCAAAATTTTCTTAATTTGTACCTTTTTCTTTTTTTTAAACAAGCCAAATAAATAACTAGGCAATTAGTTTTAAACGGTTATTGCGCATTTTAAAACAAGAAATTTATATTTTCAAAATAATGTTTTGCTAGTTGTTTGCTTGTTATTGCTAAAAACAATACGTGCTTATTAAATAAAGTTGTGCTAATTTTAAAAAGCATTCATATGTGTATTTACGTATGAATGTACTTGCACTTACATATTGTAGGATGAAATTATTCCTTTAAAAAAATTTTAACGTACAAAACACCTGAGGCGATTATTTAATTTAAAACTAATAATTATCACAATATTAACCTTCAATTTTTTTTTTTTTTTTTTTAAATTCTATATGTATATCTATAGAGTTTGAAAAATTTTAGTCGAAAATAAATTATTAGTCTTATGGTAAAATAAACTTTTTCTCTACAGTTAAAAAAATCTTATTACAATACATATATTGTTATAAATAAATCAAAATCTTGTACTTTATATAAATAATAAATTACGCAATCATGTCGCATATTCCAATCAAAAAACCAATCGAATAAATCAATAAAATTATTATTAATAATAAGTGCACTCGTTTAAATTTAAAATAAAGAAAAAGTTATTCACAAGTTTTGTTACCACACTAAATATTAAAACGCAATCTTAATCTCGGTAAATGATCGGTTACTAATAGACATACACTAATATATATATATATATATATATATATATATATATATAGGTCTTCCCGCTTCATGAGTTGCCTGCGTTGGAGAAACTGCAGCGAACATGGGTCCGAGCGTTTTTGAGTCCCCAGCCCTTAGACGACATTGCCAGGTACTTCGGCGTCAAGATTACAATGTACTTTGCGTGGCTGGGCCACTACACCACCGCTCTCATTGTTCCAGCTGCAGTGGGTGTCATATACTGGGTGAGTTATGTATACATAATGTATATACGAGAGCGCGCGCGCGCGCACAATAAGTTACGCATTTTTTGTCCCCTCTCGATCTGAATAATGCGCTCTTTATTTACAATATGATTAGTCGCGATACGGAATACTCGAGGGTTCTTGCAATAGTAGCCACCGATAAACAAAATGCTGACCTTCAACACCGCACGTATATAACAATGTAACTCGTGTATACATGTAAATGATTAATAGTTTCATTTTTAATCTGTAAAAAAAATTCACTTGATGTAAAATTATAAAAGTAAGTGGTTTAAAAAGTCGTGAATCTATTGTTCCAAAAAAAAAGAAAAAAAATTGATGACGTGATCCAAATTTTTAATTGCAAGATTTTCATAATTAAATATTGAATTAATTAAAAAGTTTCTTCATTAATGTTACTTGCATTTTTTATTCAAGTTAAAAATAAAATCATTTCCCTATATATTGCATCCATCATTGTAAAAATATGTAATTTATAAGTTTGTTATTTTTAATATATATATATATATTATTAATTTTTTTCTCGGTGTATTTTAAATTTATTTATTTTTTATTATATACTTTAAAGTTTATAACTATTTTTAAAATCATTTTAATTTTATTTTACGCGCAGCTTAGTACAAATAATGAAAAGATATAAGAATATTCAAGAAATGCAAAAAATTCATTAGCGCTACTAAATTATCATAATTATTTGTCGAAATTTTATTTTGTTACCGTCAATGCATTTTTATTAAAATATGATTAATTTTCTGATTTTTCTTTTTAATTTAAGATTGGTTCAAAATTTATAAATATTAATCAAAATTAAATCGTACGAGATATAATAATAACAATTATATTCTTACAATCTTAAAAAAAATTTTTTCGACAATATTAAAAAAAAAAAAAAAAAAGAATATAATCCTTACTATTATTTACAAAGAAAATTTGAAAGAAAATCAATAGAACAATAAGCAAAATATAGCAATAGAGAAAGAAAGAGAACAAGATTTCGCATTGGTAAAAAAAAAAAAAAAAAAAAAAAAAAAAAAACAAGCTCGGTCGGTATGAAGATAGATAAAGAAAAAAAAAAATGTAAATTGCTCTTTCACGCAGGTCGGCATCATCGGAAGGAATCAGGCGGTGGAAGACGTGGCCTATGTACTTTTCTCGGTCTTCAACGTAATATGGGCGACGATTTATCTGGAAACGTGGAAACGGAGAGGCGCAGAGCTTGCCTACAGATGGGGTACCCTCGATCAAAGGGATGATTTGTTGGTCGAGCCAAGGCCACTTTTTACGGTACGAGCTCGTTGTATGTTTATCGCTCTTTTTTTTTTTTTTTTTTTTTTTTTTTATATTATTTGTTTCCTTTCCTATTCTTAAACGAGCCGATGTATCGAAATAAAACGAACGTTTGTTCTTCATCGATGCACGGTTTTGTACGACTTATTCTCTCAATTATTTATCGAATGCATGATATACGTGAACGTATATTTGTAAAATCAATTTTTTCTTCAAATCAATATTTATTTTTTGTCGGAATTATTACGTAAAACATTAATAACTGGATAAATTTCATTTCATTTATTTATCCATACTTTTTTTTTTCAAACGATTTTGTTTCCGAATGATTATCAAAATTGTTTGAATGAAAATTAAAAATTCAAAAATGAAAATTACGCATTGCACAATTGGATTTCAGGGAACGTTAGAAATATCACCGGTAACGGGGAGGCTCGAGCCAACGTATCCCAGGTGGAAAAGAAACGTATTTCGTTACTTCGTTAGCGTACCGATAGTTGCGATTTGTTTATTCTTCGTTTTTATAGTAATGATCCTCAGCTTCCAAATTCAGGTAAGTCTAATGTACGCGAGAAACTATTTTGCTCAGAGTTAAACTTAAGGAAAAGATATAAATTTTAAAACGACGTTTCACCTAACGAAAAAATCAAAGTAGGAAATGTGCGCTCGATTGCGATCGAACAAAGTCCCTATTATATATATACATATATTTTTTTTTTTTTTTTTTTTCATATTTTATTTTTTATAACAAACACGATCGCGTGCTTTTGTGCATTTTAATGAAGGATTGGTGGGACGCGAGACTGGAGGCCGCAGGTTATGGATTTTGGCTTAGTTACGTGCCGAAGGTATTGCTCGCCGTTGTAATCGCACTGATGGACGAGGCTTATTTCAAAGTCGCCGTGTGGCTCAACGACATGGGTATGTTGTGCTTATTTATTTATATTTTAACCTTATTTTTTCATACAATTTTTTTATTATTATTATTACTACTACTACTACTACTGTTATTATCGAGCTTCAATTATTTACGTCGCGATATTCTTGCATTATTATTATTCGCGAGCATAAGATTTCGCTCGATATTTTTTTGCTTATTACGCGGCTCGATATGATTTGCCGTTGATAAATTCTATCGATACTTTTTCCTGTAACACTTGCGTAATCGCGTCAGTACGTCGGTTAACACATGCTTTTCTTCTTATAATATTTATTATTTTTTTTTTATTATTATTATAACACACGATTTATGTAGATAATCGCGTGATGTATCTTTCTTTTAATTTTTATGAAAAAAACCGTCAATATATATATATATATATATATATATATATATGTCGCGTTGATAATTTTCTTGTATTATTCTGTAAACGATCCTCTGAAAGACAGTTTCGAGAAAACTCAATATTTTCATGCACGTCTTAGACTATAGCAATCATGTCTAACATGTTTTTCTCTTCACGGCTTAGCTTTGTTTAGAAATTTGGATAAAGATAAATTTTTACTTACTTATCTTTAAAAAAACCATTGAAATTTTTTATATTTTAAAATTATGATAAAAATATTTCATCGATATTTTAATTAATCAAGAAAAATTTATCTTCTTTCAATAACTAAATTAGAAAAAAATCTCATTTATTAGAACACTAAAACGCATCAAAGGTAGAAATAGAATCTATGGTTTTTTCGTCTGTTGAACACAGAAAATTATCGACTTGACACCGAGTACGAGAATCATCTGATCTACAAAGTGGCGCTGGTAATAAAATGACTTTAACCGTTTTGTGACTTATCGCCGTTAACGTACATCATTTGCTGTCGTTATTATGCACATAGCTGCGCAATTTAACTATACATATAGATTTTCTCATAAAATTTTTATCCAGTGCGTAGTGACCGTCCATGAATTATAAATATATTTACGTAAACATAAATTAACATGACTAACGATTATAGAAAAAGAATCGTTAAACATGTATAAAGCATGAAAAATTAATAATACATACCACAAATTAACAATCACAGCCAAAATAATGATATTAATAGTTTATAAATAATTGATTAAAACTTTTTTATATAATTTGTAATAAAAATAAAGCATTAATATATATATATGTCATAAATTAAAGTGACTAAATTTTAAATAAAACAAGCCAAACAATCTGCAATCTGAAAAAGAAAAAAAAACAATAACTTCTTAAATAGAAAAACGGCTTGCGTATAATATTCGTAGTATTTAGACTGTTGTAAAAAAACGAGGGAAAACAAAGAAAGATATTTTTGGCCTTGAAGATTAAAAAGAAATGCAGAATAAAGAAACAATAAACCAAGTCTCCTCAAATTCGCAGACGATTATATACAAACGTGGTTTATCAAAGTGGCAATATACAATCGTGTGACAATATACTAGAGCATTTTTATACTGCTTTGATTATATGCATATACAAGCACTGATGTATACTTATATAAAGAAATATAAAACGGAGATAAAAAATGTTTTTATAAAACGAAATAATCACAAAAAATTTTTCTTATTAATCTTACATTTCTGCTATTTATATAAAATGTGGACTACGCAAAATAAGTGAAAGTTTTTTTAAAATTTTTATTCGAAAATTTTATTCCACATTACTTGAATATTTGATTAATTTTTATAATTCCTTGCCGTACGAAGTGGTGGTAAATGACAAAGGAGAGGGCAAATATTATAGTGCAACAATTAGACTAATTAGGAAAATTTTTTAATTACAGGATTATTCAAAATTTTAATCTAAAAGTTTCAAAGATTGACATTTTTTTAATCACTCAAATTATCAGACTTTAATTTTCTAAAATTTTAAAAATAATAAAATCAAAGCATGTCGATCGATAGTTCGTAACGCGTACACAGACTTTGTTTCTGTGTTGGATCAATATGCGACGCGTATTTTCTGATTTATTTTTCTTTCAAAAAAAAAAAAAAAAAGTTTGTATAATACAGCATAACAGTGGAAATCAACGATCGATTATTTTTTTGTCGAGCTGGTCTTTTGTTTGCGTGTAGTCCGGAGAAATTTCACAGAAATACGAGAACGTAGTTCTAAAAAACAAATGGAAAAAAAAATTCTTTTCACGCAGATTTTTATGATAAAATTACTAATAACCTAATACAAAAAAAAAAAAAAAAAAATGACTACACGTGCAAATTTTGCAACGTAGTCAAATTTTTTTTGCAAGATTATTATACTATGTATTTTATTTAATGGAAGGATAGAAATCTACGAGCTTCCGCCGTCATTTAAAATTATAATAATAAGTCATATATCCAAGTAATGTAAATTAACATCCTAAGATATATCAAAATTGTATAAAAAAACATTTCCACTTCCTGTTTCTTATCATAAACATTTCTAATAATCTGTCTTTGATTATTTAAGAGAGAAAAAAAAAAAAATGATTTATTATGTAGCATACTTTCTTGTAATTATTTAGCTCGTTAAAAACGTATTATTAATGTTTAATTTAATTAAAATGTTTTAGAAAAATAATATTTAATTCAAAACTAATTTAACTAGCTTTGAAGCTTCAATTAGAAAATCAAATATCGATAATGTTCATTGTGTTATATTCGTGTAATTAACAAAATTTAATTTGATAAATTATGTATAATTTATTTGTATGAGTTATAATTTATATCGTTATCAGTCATTAATATATTTATATCATAATATTAATATGAATTTAATATAATTAACATTATACTATGAATTAAAATGAAACATATTTGTAATTATAATTTACGAATTAATCATAAAAGCATATAATTTTAAATTTAGTTGATACAACTTTATTTTTTAAATATATGATAAACAAATAAAATATCGTAATAAATGACGAGATTAAAAAATTAATTTTAATATTACTTTTAATTAAACAACGCAAAACGATTTGATGAATAAATTATGTAATATTTTAAGAAGTTTATAGTTGATAATTGCACAAATGATAATTGAATATGCAGACATTTAAAGTACTTTGGAAGTTATTTAAATAATTAATATTTAAACATTTTTATTGTTTAATTTCATGAAAAAAAAAAATACATGGAAAAAAACTCGTATGTTTCAAGCAAATTTTAAAACTGTAATAGTTGGATATCTTACTTGTTTATAACTCAATGAGAAAATAACCACCTTATAATTAAAAAAAAATACCTAAATATTACGCTGAATTCTTATAAAATTGAAAAAATTTATCTATTATGTAATAATGCACTTCCTACATAAAAAACGCGCTCTGGCTGTCTCTATTGCTGTATGAGCCATTCAACTTATACCGCATAAAGCAATGCTCTTCCTTCTTTAACATATTATATCGATTACCCTCGGAACCAAGCTAAACTTTTTCTTCGGGATCTCGAACTTTATGCAACATTCATATTCCTTTCGTTTTTTATTTTATTTATTTATTTATTTATTTATTTATTTTTTTTTTTTGAAATTTCGCAATCGTAATCAATTTCTAATTTTCTGCATGATATATTATTGGCACTTGTACAGATCATTCGTTATTCATTTTGTGTAAATTATCATATAATTAGAAGAGGAAGAAAATGTTTTCGTTAATATATTTACAGATAATTATATAGTTGTATAAAAACGTTTTAAAGCAACAGAAAAAGAAAATTAAAACATTCTAAAATATCAAGAAAAATGATAACTTTATTGATAACTAGAAATAAAGTAAAAAATTATTAATTAACTTGATTTCAAGGGTAAAACTTGTAACTTGTGCTGTAGTGCCTTGCTGTTGAATGTCTTAATGTAATCAAAGGAAATATTAAACGATTAAAATAACCAAACGTTAATTATTCGAATTTCAGTTCCAGTTTGTGAACTCTTTCCTGTCATTATTTTACATTGCGTTTTACATTCAAGATCAAGAAAGACTTAAAGAGGTAAGCGTTAAAAAAAATATTTATCTATTACGCGTGACAATCATTTTTTTTTTTTTTTTTTTTTTTTTTTTTTTTATTCTTTATAATTTATTGATCACTATTAGTTTTTATTAATCATAAAACTTTTTAACCCTTATCGGTCGTAAGTCATATGTACTACTATGTAGCACATCACGTGGGAGGCGACTTACGACCGATAAGGGTTAATATAGTATACTCGAATGTTAATTGTTTCCGGTAGAGTTTAATAACAATCAAAGATGTGTTAAGATTATTTTTACTTTTCGATTATTGAATACTTTACTCAGTAGTCGATATTGTTTATTAAAAAAAAATATTGTAATAAATTAAGTACTTTGATAAAACATAAATAATATCTTACTTATGCAAAACAAGGAAAGTTATCTAGTTGATGACCTGTAAAACTTAATTTCTTATAATCTACTTCCAAGTATTATTCTTGATTCAAACATAAATAACGCGTTTGAATTTATGCAGTGAAATTGTCTAATTAAATTCGTTCTGCATCTTCTCCTAAATATTTCAATTTCTGAACTTGGTAAAAACTTTATATTAAAATTTCATTATTAAAGCTTTGTTACATTTAAAATTATTTACAAATTTAATAATCAAAAAAAAAAGAATCAAGCAGTTATTGAATAAAATTAATCGAATTTTTTTCAATAACTGCTTGATTCTTTTGGAACACGGTATTTTAAAAAATTTTTTTATTATTTTCCAAGTTACCTTATAAAACCTTATTTAATTTTGCACATATTTAAACACCAGAAAATTCACTTAATAGAGAATTTCATTATACATATACATTGATGACAAATACTTTTGTCACTATTGTAGCATATCTTCACCGACAGAAGAAAATATTTGAATCAAGAAAAATATTCCCTCTAAAAAAATGTCTTTCTTATTTCAAATACTTCAATTTTATTAATTTAAAAAATTAACTCTTGCTTGAAGAAGCTAAAACTTCATTAAAGAACTTAACTTCGACGAAGCATTTTTTTTTCTTGAATTGAGTATTTCACATTTTCTACCAGAATAAATATTTAAATGTATATTTATCTCAAAGAAATCTGCTCTTGAAGACAGCTATTAATAAATTAAATAAAATTAATTTTTTTCTTAATTTTTAATCATTTTAATTTTAATATTTTAAATAATTTATTAAATAAAGAAATAATTCATTGGCGTACAACGTCACATTCTTATATAACTTTTGCTGTCAAATGCTCATACAGAAAAAGAAAAAGTGTAACCATCTAGTGGTGATATTTCGAAACAAGAATATTAAAACGGAAAGAATAGAAATCAAAGAATAAAAATTTTCGAGGCAAGAAAAATATTCTTCTTTAAAATGATTTTCTCGCTTCAAAATTATTTTTTTTAATCAAGTTAATACTTCTATCGGTGAATCAACGTATTTCGATTGGTATTGATAAAAATTTTAAAGAAAATCCATTTTTACCCAATAACAGCAATTAGCAGCTCTTTTAATCGCCCGTCAAGTGATCGGTAACCTGAAGGAGTCGGCGGTGCCGTATCTAATCGAGCAGCTGCGGCTGGCCCGACTGAGTTTCGAGCTGTTTGGTGCGCTGAGTCCCAGCGAGGTCAACCGGTTGCCACCGGGTGAGTCGAGCGCCGAAGAGCGGGAAAACGGTGGCTCGAGCGGGACGAGCAACGCCGGCAGCGTAGGCACCGAGGACGAGAAGGAGTCGAGGACTAAGCAGCAGCCGAGGAACGTCAGCCAAGCGGAACTGGAAAGCTCTCTCTACAGAGTAGGACATCCAACTAATTCTCTACTTAGTGACGTTGCTTTCAAGGTTTGGTCTAGACTTAGCCGATCTTTCCTTTCGACCTTTACTAATTGTTTTGTTTGTTTTTTTTTTTTTTTTTTTTCAAATTTCTTCAAAATCTTTCGCTCAATATGTGGATTATCTTATGGTTTACCTGACTATTAGAGATTAGACCATCTGCGTTCATTTGATTTTTCGCAAAATATTCGTTTATAATTTGAAGACTCTTAATTGTATTTTAAGAGATTATTTTTTAAGTCTGTATGAGTATTATTTTTGTTTTATAAAGATTTTAAAGGTGCAACTTTTTAATAATGAGAATTAAAATTTGTAAAACCAACATGAAGTAGCAAGTCAATAGATATATAGTAACAATTCATTGTCTTCTTAATGATGCTTAAATTATTTGTAAATTTAAAATAAAGTTTTTCGAGCAATGTGTCTTGATAAATAGAAATTTTGAAAACAATATACAAACAAATATTTTTTTAACGTTAAAGTAAATTTACTGTTAAAATCAAACAAAATTTTTTTCTTTCTTAAAATTATCACATATAATTTTCAAAAGAGTTAACAGTGCACGTCGTGTATGTTTTCAAAAAACACAAAGTAATCAAATTTGTATACGCATTTTGGGAGTGAAGAGGGTTATAAAAAAATGGATACCAAGCCATCTGATTGATGTGGCGTTAAGGTGAATGTAGACTAAATTTAATAAATGGTGGTGTTCGCTTTCATCAAAGCAAAGATGTGAACCGAAGAACTTCAGGTCACTGATCAAACGTCCGGTACCGATTGAACCTCCACATATTCGTTATCTATAAATTTGATTCTTTTTTTTTCAACAATTTAAAGTTCCACATCTAACAAAACTGGTTAAAATTATTATTATATTCTTTTCAATTATATTTGCTTTATAATTAATTTTATCTTTTACCATTATAATTATTTTATGTTTAAGCATTTATCTTTCATTTAAAAAATGTTTTATTCTTGATGTCGGTTCGTTCATGGTTATCTCTGTATTCATGGTAAACTGTAAGAGAAGCAAAAGAAAATGATGGTTTGTCTATAAAATTTTCATTTTCATAATGTTCGCACGCATGAAATTTGTTAACCCCCTTTGTTCCCCTTCGCTGTTACTTTCCCATTCCTGCAAACAACATTTGAAACAATCGACAAATACGTTTTTCTTTCGTGGTAATTGTAAAAGAAAAAAAGAAATCAGTTTGTATTTTATTATCGTCATTAATCGCGAGATTATTGCTGTTTTGTGTTTTGATCGATCCTTTTTACAGATTAAAATAGTTTTTTTCCGTTTTCCACCGATTCCATCGACGAAGCACAGGTACCAACGAAAAAGGTAATATCACGTTCATCCAATTTTGAAAAATTATTATTTATTTATAACAAGCCGTGACATTAAAATTATTCAAAAGTTTGGTATTATATAATAAATTTATTCATATTTCGATAATATATATCATAACAATTTTTTCCCTTTCATTCACTGGCACATTGTTTTTTGTTCGCTTTGTGCATAGATAAACTTATTTTATGCGCACGAAGTCTGCACTAAGATACTAACATACCTAATAATACAATTACACATCCATCGGAAATCTTGACATATTTTTAAATGATTCTCAAAGTATTAGAGAAACATATATAAAAGAAAAAATGTACGATATTCTTATATGTATAAAATATTGATAAAATTTTTGAAAAATTAATGTTTTAAAATTTTATGCAAACGTCAAGATTTTCGATCAACAATAAACAAACCAGAACCAGTATACTATCTAGTTTTTAGAGAAAAAAACGTTCGAATTTACAGTACGACGGTGCGTTCTCTGAACATTTGGAGATGCTGTCTCAGCTCGGCTACGTCTGCCTATTTTCATCAGCGTTTCCACTCGCAGCCTTCGCAGCTTTATTGGGTAACCTTTTGGAATTGCGGGGTGACGCCTTCAAGTTGTGTTTTGTACTTCAACGGCCTTTTGGACGTCGGGTATCGAATATCGGAACGTGGCAGGTGAGAATTTTTTTTTTAATTTTTAATTTTTATTATACTCTATTGATGTACGATTTAAAATTAATTTACGAGCTAAGATAAAAATGAAACGAAAACTTCCATTTGTTTTCTTTTTTTTTTTTGCTTTAAATATTTAAGTTATCTCCGATTTTTTCACGAGTCTTTTTAAAATTATTTTCCTGGAAATTAGTAAATTTATATCCAAGTTTTATTTAGCTTTTAGAATACTACTGAAAGATTTTTCCTGATATCAACTTTAGCTTGGCCGACAATTTGTTCTTTATTTCTCGATAAGTAATCCGATGTGTATCGATATATCGTCATGTTAAAATATTCACAAGTTTTTTTATACAAGTTATTTAAAATCGTCATTTTATGAAAAAATCACAGATCAAAAATTATAATTTTTTTTTATTTCATCTTAAATTATTTTATTCAATTGAAGTATAAATGTAATCGATTCTCGCAAAACATTATTTATGATGTATAGTTTATTTTTAATAACATATATTTTTTTAATCAATAATTTGTACACTCTTATTATTTATAATGAATTTAATTTTTTTTATGTATATTCTTTGTAAAAAATAAAATGCGTTTAGTTTTTATTTTACACAATTTTGAATTTGACCTAGTTTTTTTTTTTTTTTTTTTTTTTTTTTTTTTTTTTTTTTTTTTTTTTTTTTAATTTATTTATTTTAAGTCGCGTCCCCCAGTATGGGTATTAGCGACATAACTTACATGTTTTAACATATCAATACATAAATATTACATGAGTATAACATAATGAATAATAATATAAAAGTTATTTGTTAATGCTTTAAGATAGTGTACAGTACGCGTAAGTACATCGATCGTGAGAATCTGGTCGTTACATTTTTATAAATTAATTAGGTTTACAGCGTTTAAGGATTTAATAACTTTTTTGCAGTTTGTTTTGTTGTTTAATAGTTGATTTAGGTTGTTGTTTAATTTGTGTTTGCGTCGCTCATCTTGGAACTTAAGACAATGTAATAGAATATGTTCGATATTTATTTTTGTATTGCAAGTGTCGCAAAATGGTGAACTGTTATTGTTTGTTATATATTTCTGAGTGAGTGCTGCATGGCCATTTCTCAGTCTGGTTATTAATACTTGGTCTCTTCTCTTGAATAGGGACGCAAGACTTTTTCGTGAACATTTAATTTAATTTAATTTAATTTTTTTTTTTCTCAACTGGGTTTTTTCTGCATGTGTTTTCCAATATTTACGCCATTCTTCCTTAATTTTTCTATTGATTTCTTTGAGGCCGGTTTAATTGTTGAGAAGGCCATTTATATTCCACTAAATTACTTTAATTAGATCGATGTTTAAGAATCATGTTTAAATTATGCAATTCAGAGTCGGGTTCGTAGGCGTGGCTACTAGAGTATATTTTTTATCAGACTCTTTTATACTATTTAATAGTCTGGTGCATCGTTTTTTTATTGAGATATTTCTAACATTAGGGTAAACATCTTCTTTTATAAACTTTTTAAAGGCTTCTATATCGTCTGTATATTGTAGGATAGTGTTCAACGGATTTCTATTCTTATGGGTATTTTCTAATAAGTTTTTGAATCGCAAATAATTAAGTAGACTATTGCTTACATTTAAGTAGTTTTTTATTGAAATTAACTGTTTGTCTAATTCATCTTCGTAAAGGTTTTCTAATGCTATTTCGTCATTATTTACACTAATATTTGTGTAACTATTAGTGGGTGTATTTTTTTTCAATATTTTCATCGCCAGTAATTTTGTCTCTTTTTAAAACTTTTTCAACTTTTGGTTTTGCATTAAAGTTTCCATTTGGAATACTGTTTGAAGAGTGTTGAGAGTAGTTTGAACTGATTTTTGAGTATGTTCGCTTGTTTTCGTCTTAGGTTGCAGGTAAAACCGTGGAAAATAATATTTCATTAACGTTTGAAGAGTTATTTTGTGTGCCATTTATTGTGTTAATCGGTGTGATTACATTTGAGTTAGTATTTATTATTGTCGTATTTTGAATCGTGTCCATCAGTTTGGGATTTAATTGTGTATCTACAACGCTGTCAAAATTTTGGCAATTTTTCGCTATATGGCCTTCTTGTTTACACACGAAGCACTTAAGTGTGTCTGTACTAACATAGATATGTGAATTGATATAGCCGTAATTTATTTTGAATATTTCTGGGATTTTGACTATTTCTTCCGGTTTTACGTATACTTGTCTTCGGAAACTTTGAATATGACTGAAACTATCTTTGTTTGAATTTACTTTAAGTGTGGTTATAGGCGAACCTCGTTGAATTTCTAAGCTATCTAGTACTTTCTACTGCATAATTGGGTATAGCGGTGGACACATTTGAGTAAATTAATCTTTTTAAATTCGAAACAAGTAATCTTACAGTAACTAAATGATCGCCTATTTTTACATTATTATATTTTTCAGTGAGATCGTTTGCAATTTTCTTACTTGAAAGGAACATGGATATTCTGTTGTTGGAGATTCTCGAAGCAGATAGAATGTTGGTCAGAAGAATTAGTTCGGCTATTGCGCTTATGTAATCAGTTAAGTTTAAGTTCTCAACACAGTCCATAATAATAGCTTGGTCCCTCTTCGAAGTAAGACTCTTTTGGGCAATCGCAGCATAGTTGGAGACGGTTATTGAATTTATTGTGAAGGTCGGTATTTCCTTGGGTATGTATGGGCTTATAGATGGTGAAGCCATATTGCACTCACCACAAAAACGATCGAATCACTCGAGGCACACGCGTATAACGCGGTAACGAGGGCCAATCCTCGGTGCGAATAATAACTTAACGCTCTTATAATACACAATATTTATAAACACGTCTGCTTGATAACAATGCTCGACGTAGACTCGACCTAGTTTTATTGAAAAAGAAATGAAATTCTTTAATCAAAACTTGCAGCCAAAATAATCAGTTTTGAACTTGTTCAATATTAATAACTATTCAAATCATAAAAAGAAAAAATCTTATAATTAAAAAAAAAAAAATATATAAAAAAAGTATATATAAGAAAATAATACTGGATATTAATTTTTATTTTTATAAACAATAAGCCTAATGTATAGTAG
Source organism: Chalcis sispes (assembly GCA_949987625.1). NCBI lineage: Eukaryota > Metazoa > Arthropoda > Insecta > Hymenoptera > Chalcididae > Chalcis > Chalcis sispes. Next base: position 22,095,940 of record OX465094.1, read on the forward strand.
CAAAAATGGAATTGAAATTTCCGTATTTCAATTCTAAATTTATAACCAGAAAAATTTTTTAAACTTTATTATATTATTAATTATATTTAAACAATATAGAAATCAATTAAAAAAAATATAGCGAATTCCTACTAAACTTTAAAATACTTCTTTTAGATATTTCTTTGAGAATTGAGAAAAATTTACTTTAGTCCAAGTGCTCTTAATAAAAAATTTTCCGATAGCTAGAAAGGTAGTCGTGTTCTTGAATAATATTCAAATAGCATTGGCCTGATTTTAACCTTGAACGACAGATTTTAAATGTTTTTCTACCATTTTTAATAAATAAAAAAAATATTCATGAAATTAGATTTTAAAAAATTTCACACACGCAGATTGTTTATATTGTGTTTCAAACTGTCCAAACAGTTCTATAAACAGAAGTTTACTTATTGCATGTGTACGATTTTATAATCAGCGTAAAAAGCCTCGTTATAAACAATATTAAACTGGTCAAAAACAATATTAATGTTAACGCAGAACGCAATGGAAGCAATGGGTCTGGTTGCGATATTGGTAAACTGCGCGCTCATCGGTCTCAGCGGACAGGTGCAACGTATGTTCCCAGAGATGTCGGCGACCCAGACTATCCTTTTGATAGTCGCTCTGGAGCACATTATGCTGGCCATACGTTTCGTCATAATCTGCGCGATACCGGACATACCGAGCTGGGTCGCGACCGAAATGGCCAAGGTCGAGTTTTTACGCAGAGAGGCAGTGAGAAGATTGTCAACGACACCATCGCCATCGGAACATCAACCGTCCACCGTCATAGGTATGCCACGTACACTTTTATAGATTTATGTGCTATATGTGCCATCATTTTCCGTCACCTCAAATTCTTTAATTTATACTTATATCCCCCTTCTTTTAATTATTGTTTTATTCTCAACTTTTTCTTTATTATGTGTTTAAATGTGAATCTTAAACCCAAAGATGTATTGATTTAACCCCTTGACATACAATGACGTCTCTGAGACGTCATGTATTTCATGTGCCATGGTAGACTTTGACATCTCCAAAACGTCAAGAAATCTCTTTGGCGAATACCGGGCAGTGTAATATTATTGGATTATCTGTTTCGGCCGTGCATATATGCTGTTTTTGTTTTAGAAAGTCAAAGATGCTTTTCCCCTCTCAATAATTTGAATAATCTAAATCGTATTCTACAGACGCGTCAACGCGCATTTTATTCGTATGTCAAGGGGTTAACACTTGAAGTTAATGAATTTTTAAATAAAAATAATTGCTGAACTCAAAAAAAAAAAAAAAAAAAAAAACAAAAAAAAAATTTTTAATAAAATTAATTAGGGGGTACTCTAATTATAGAACGCAATTAGTTTAATGGATATATTATGAAAACCAAAGTCATTTTCGAAATATTACGGCTTGCTACGAAAGCTAAATTTTCTTTTGACTTATAATGAAATCCCTTTACCAAATTATGGTTAAGCATATTTCATTACCTAATTTTAATATTCTAAAGCTCAATCATCTATCATTATCAATATTGTAATTATTTTAAAAACATGGTGAAAAATAATTTTTTTAATTCAATTTATTCTTTAATTTAATCTTTTATTAAAAAATATATTCAAGTCAACTAATCCAGAAGAAGTTAAATTATTACAATAGAAACAATATAAATTTCTCTACTCTTCAATGTCTAACAAGCAAATTTTAATAAAACATTTCAGTATAACAAAATTAAAATTAATTAATTCGATTCAAATATTTGGAAGTCATAAGTAATATTTTTGTGTCATTAAACGCTAATGACTAAAAGTGGTTCAATGTAATCTTATATTTTATTAATTTTTCTTAGTTAATTTATTGATCAATTTTAATATTTCAATTTTTATTATAATCTAACATAATTTTTTTTATATTGTAATCAAAATTAATTAAATGCTTATTCATTACATATTTTATAAAATGAAATAGAATTCAAATTACAATCTATAGAATAATATTTTGAGTTTTCTATATCTATACACAAAGTCTCATTGATAAGTACCTATATTAGAAAAAAAAAATTCGTAGTTTAACAGATTTTTACTTAAAGTAATTCTCATCCAGCTTAATATATAAATCCCAGTAATATTTCCAACATATTTATATCACTTATACGATTTATCAAAATGCAGGAAATAAATCTCTGTTTCGGTGATAACTTTCTCATTTGACATCGTCTGTCTTTTTTATTAAATTATCCTTTTATTTTTGTAAATAGGAATCTAGGTAAAAAAAATCTAGAGAATGAGGCGAATAATTTAACAATCCGTTATGTAATTTGATCAAATTTGCTACAGCTATTGCAGATTAATGAGTCGGAGCTTCAGGCATAATGAAAAAGTACTTTTTATCCGCCAAATCTTTCCATAAATCCGCCAAATCCATAAATCAGCATAATACTTTCCGTTATTGAATTCTTTAAATAATTGATCAAAATAATGTCGCGCGATATCTTAAAAACAATGGCTTTGAACTAAGTTTGCGGAAGAAAATCCTCATTTTTCATCGTTTGATTCAGACAATGTAGTGGTAAACCAATGTTTCATCAAAAGCGACTTGACATCGCGAATATTTTTTTAATTTGTATTTATAAGCGTTCTAAAAGAAGAATTCCAAAGTTCTTGTGCAATCCAGTCTTTGTTTCATTATGTGAAAAAGTGCAACATTTATTTTAACGATAACTTTTTTTGTGCTTATTTTTCACGTCGGATACTTTCTACACATTTGATAAGTTGAAACGTTTAGTCTCGCTTTAATATTTACATCGTAATAAATAATGGAATCTCTCGCTTCGCGTTACAAATAAGCACGGATTTGTCAATTTTTAACAATCGTTCTATTATCCAAACAAAACTATCGATTAAATTTGACAAAAATTTCGACTGGCATTAAACGATGGCATAGATGCCTTAAACCAATACCGTTTATCCTTAAACATGGGTAATTATCATACAGCTTTTGTTTATATATACATATACACAGTGTGTCCCATGGAAAACGGAACTTTTTCAAAATAAAGACAAAAACTCAATATTCCGGCAAATCTCATTTATTTTATTCAAAATATTCTCCTTCCGCATCAATACAACGTTTTGCACGATCAATTAACATATCGAATGAGTTTTTGAGATCATTTTTATCCATCGACTTTAGTATGTCGGTCGTCGCTCTTTGGATGGCCTCTACGTCGGCATAACGTTTTCCTTTCATAGGCAAGTGCAATTTGGAGAACAAGTAGAAGTCGCACGGAGCCAAATCCGGCGAGTACGGTGAATGGTTGATGGTTAAAATGGAATTTTTGATAAAAAAATCCGCGATCAAGTTCGATCGATGAGACGGGGCATTATCATGCAACAAACGCCAGCTCCCTTTTTCACGGTATTGTGGCCGCCGCACACGATGAATACGGCTGAGCAAACGCTTCATAACACTAAGATAAAACACAGCAGTAATCGTTTGACCAGGTGGAACAAATTCACGATGAATAATACCCTCCGTCCAAATCGTAGAAACAAATCAACATTGTCTTCACTTTTGACTTTTCAAGACGACTTTTTTTCAGATTGGGCTCGGTTGGGTGCTTCCATTCAGCACTTTGACGCTTGGTTTCGGGATCATATTGAAAACACCATGTCTCGTCACCAGTCACAATTGAATATTTCAAGTTTGGGTCCTTTTTTGACTCTTTAATCAAATCCTTACAATGTTGAATTCGGAGCAATTTTTCGTAGTCGGTCAATTTGTGTGAAACAAAGCGTGCACACACCTTCCCTAGATTCAAATGATCGGTCAAAATGCGATGAATTGAATTTTTGGACATATTTAATTCCATTTCCATGTATCGCAATGAAGATTTTGGCTCATTTTTTATAAATTCACGCACTTTTTCAATGTTACTTTGAGTAACCACGGTATTCGAAGGACCTGGATGTTCGTCGTCCTGAATGTCTTCACGACCTTCCTGGAACCGCTTATACTACTCATACACTCTGGTACGGGATAGACAATTATCGCCATAAACTTGTTTCAGCAAATTATGCGTCTCAGTAAAGGATTTACCGAGTTTAAAATAGAACTTAATATTTGCTCTTTGTTCGAAGTTCATTTTTCGACCGATGCCACAAACACACTGTCACTTTGAGCGCGATATTTTGGTTTCCATTGAACCAAATGTCATACAATTTTGACAGGATTTCAGTTAAGAATGGACCTTTCCATTGCTAACATCCATCAATAGGTGGCGCCAATATAAATCGATGTTTTGAAAAAGTTCCGTTTTCCATGGGACACACTGTGTATTAACTGATAATAACTAATAAATGTTTAATTTAAAATGATATCAAAAATAGTTAAAATTCCTTTGAAAAAATTTATATTATCGAAAAATCGAGAAGTATATATATTTTTAATAATACGAATGAACTATAATCATCCATAAATTTTTTGCATTTAAATTTAAGTTATTATACAAACAACAACAAGACTGGCAATAGTTATTTTCTCAGAGGAAATAAAAAAGAAAACATGTTAGATAAATAAAATTTTTAAAGATTATTCCGTATGTTACACTCATAAATCTTATAAAAATTTACCCGAATATTTACAACCAAATCGAGAGGGTCATTCTTTTTCCCGCCGGAGATAACTGTCAAACAACTATCGATCCAACCTTCTTCAAGAGGGCCGTGTTTAATTTTAGAAGTTTGCATCATCAGCGTATTTATGATATACATATATATATATAAGGCAAAATTTTGCACGGGTTATTTATGTGGCCATTGAGATTGATATTTTCTTAAAATTATTTTATGTCAATTTCTTTTCGATCGTAGACTTTTTACATTTGCTTGACTAATATTTATTCGAATACTACTTTCATATACTATTTTTATTACTAATGCATTTTACACTTATAAAATAATATCGAAATTAAAATCGTAAGAATTCATTTTATACTTATTTTATAGTTATACATACTTTTTTAAACAAATTTTTATTGTTTGTTGCTAGAAATTTACATTTTGTAAGATAAATTCATTTTTCATCATATAGCATGCGTTAAAAATAATTACAGTACATAACAATATTTATATTAGCATAGCTATTATTTATTACATTGATTTTAGTCGCACAATATGAATGTTGTACTTTAATACTGGTATAAAAATTATATTTTTATGTTTAAATTGTATAACAGTATAATACTAAGGTGTACATAAATTTTATTTGATACTGAGTTACCCAGTAATTAAAAAAAATTATATTTTGCACTTAGAATATCAGCATTATGAAATAGAAATTAGAAAGCATGAGAGATTTTGAACATATTTTATTGTTGTTTTTTTTTTTTATTATAATCGCGATTACATACGTATAAATATAATTTAATTAAAAAGTAAAATTATTTAATCAATCTCATAATCACTATGAATATTACATGCATTTTATGTAGAATTTATAAATTTTTTTTATACTATAATGGTATTTGTTTGCATTTCTTTAAGATAACATCTCATAACGATTCTTTGAAATTAAAAATTTTTTTTTTCTAGATATTTATATTGGCATTATAACAAAATTATCAATTTAAATTAATTCGGCATAATGTGAATCGCTTGAAATCAAAGAGGTAACAAATGAAAGCATAAATTATTTCAGTAAAACTTAGAATTTTTTTAAGGTGTAAGAAAATCTAAATTTTAGTCTAGAAATTTATTCTTTTTTATGTTTATGAATGTAATAAATATATATATATATATATCTGTATTCTGTATTAACCACCCATAATCATAACTTATCTTCTAAAATAAAAAATTTCGATAAAAATATTTGGATTCATAATTATATAGACTTTTTTTTACTATTAGGACCTTGAATAAGTTCTCGCTGTTTTTTTTCTTACAAAATAAAAGATTTATTTAAAATATAAGGCACAAAAGCATTTCACTTAAAGTATTGCCTACCGCTAGAGACTACTTTCTCCCATCTTTCTGGCAGTATATGAATTCCGCGTCGGAAAAACGATATGTCTTTTGAGGCTATCCAAGAATCGATCCACTCTTTAGTATCTTCGTAAGAATGGAAGCGCTGCTCAGCCAGACCATGTGGCATCGAACGGAATAGGTGAAAATCGGAAGGGGCAATGTCAGGTGAATACGGCGGGTGGGGTAGAACTTCCCATTGAAGCGTTTCCAGGTAGGTTTTCACTGGTTTTGCAACATGAGGCCGAGCGTTGTCATGTAACAAAATAACTTTGTCGTGTCTCTGCTCGTATAACGGCCTTTTTTCTTTTGGGCTCGACTCATTAAATTCAAACGCATCAATTGAAGTCAATAGCGATCTCCCGTGATAGTCTTATTCGGTTTGAGCAGCTCATAATAAATGAAATCCTGCTGGTCCCACCAAATGCAGAGAAGAAGCTTTGAACCATGGATATTTGGTTTTGCGGACGATGTCGATGCATGGCTGGGCTTACCCCACGATTTTATACCCTCACACGTGAAAAAACGCCATTCGATGTCACAACACTTTTAAATGTTTTGAAACTGTTGACTCATCTACTTGTAATATTTTTCCAAGTTCTGCTAGCGTCTGACATCGGTCTTGATCAAGTAATTCCTCCAATTCTTTAACTTCAAATTTTTTTTGGTGCACCAAAACGTTCTTTATCCTCAAGTTCAAAATCATTATTTTTGAAGCGTTGAAACCAGTTTCTGCATGTCGTATTCGACAGAGCATTGTCACCATAAATCTCAATAAGAATTCTGTGTGCTTCAGCTACAGATTTCTTTTGAATAAAATAGCGCAATAAAATTCCCCGCAAATACACTTTATTTTGCACAAAAGTATACCTTTTCAGAACCAATAAAAAATTACTTTGATTACATTAAAGTGAACTATCATACACTGAAATTTAAGGTTAGATACAGTACTTCCTTGCTGATGCGTCACCATTCGAAATTCCATGCACGGAGTACTGCTACAGTCATCTTTGAAGAAACAGCGAGAACTTATTCAAGGTCCTAATATAATAATTTAAATTAAATAATAACATTTTCTTTTTTTTAGAAATTTTTAAAATAATTAATATAAATGAAACACTACATATTGTTTGTAAAAACATAAATTTAACAAAAGTAGAAATATCAATCAAATTAATATTGTACTAATTATTTATACTATCAATTTTTATATTTTATTATTATCTAAAAATACATAATTTTAATTGAATAGATAATACATCGAATAGATAGGTCATTTTGTTATAAATAATTTACTATGGTGCAGTTCGAAATTTTTTATTTAAGATTCATTTTAAATATAACAAAAATTACTAATCATAAAAATTCATTAGAATTATCACAAACTTCTAAAACCACAATCTTTTAATATATTTTTATTTTTAATATAAATACTATAGTAAAATATGCTTTTCAAACAATTATTTTTCTTTCTGTAAATAAATAAGATTCTGTCAATAATTAACCTTATTTTAAAGAGTTTGTTTAAATTAAAGAATTTACTTTAAAATCTCTTACCATACATATAGGATAGATATTAGATTTACCAAACTACCCTTTATTTTCTATAGAGAAAACGAAGTTTTGCAAACTTAATATTGAAATTATTCGAATAATTTCATTTGAAACTCCTATAAATTCATCAATAAATATAAACGTGTTTATATTAATTTAAAGGATTTAATTGTTCTGATTATCTGCATAACTAATTTAATAAGGCAGTTTTAATTTTTTCTTACATTTTTTTTTTTACTTTTTTTTGTAAATTTTTACTATATTTAAACAATAACAATCCTTATAACGCAACGTGGCATTAACGAAATATTTTATATAATTCAGTAAACACTGTAACCCAATAACCCAAAACATTTTACGAAATTAATTGCCAGGTAAGTTTGCCAGAAACAGAATCACAAAGGGATATAACATACAGGGTAACAAATGGGAAGTTGCCTAAAGTAATCACTTATAATTTTGAGATGAGTGCAGGAAAAAAAAAAATAAAAATACATATTAAATCAGTGAAGTGGTCATTTTTATTTGAAATAGGTTTCAGTTTAATCGAACATTTTCAACAGACACATATTACTATGAAAAACTTGTTCAATTTTAGATGAAGAAATACTAAAAATTCCTTTTTTAATAGCTTCTCTCAAATCATCTTTGATATTGGGTTTTTCCGCATAACAGTAATCTTTCAGGTAGCCCCATAAGAAGAAATCACACGGGTTTAAGTCCGGTGAATAAGGGGGCCATTCTATACCTGCATGTGCAAACTTGGGATATCCTAAACCGATGACGCGTTCACCATAAACTTCGTAAATAGTTTTAAATACCTCTTGAGTTCCATGTGGCGTGGCACCATCTTGCATAAAATAATAGTTTCTGACTAATCCACGTTTTTTAGCGAAAGGAAAAAATTTTGTAAGGATGTAACTTAATGAAATTTTTTATTATTAATTTTTATTATTAGTCTCTCGATTCAGTTTTAAAGCTGCTGCAGCTTGTCTTATTGAATCCGTTGGATTATTCTTGAAATGTTTTTCGACCTCGTCAACCTTATCTTCTGTTGTAACTGTGTATGAAGGACCAGGAAGATCATGACGACGATCGTCAAGAGTATAATAATTGACGAAGTTATCAATTACTCTGAGAAAGAAGTAAAAAAAAAAATTTGAAAACTTTATTAAAAAATGCGGTCATACGATAAAGTCAAATATAATTTTTTTCATTCTTACCGTCTAAGAGTATTTTGACTGGCTACTCTTTTACTTCCAAACTTAGTACGAAAACCTCTATACGCTTCAGTGTAGTTTTTACCTTTAGAATAAAAGCACTCGATGAGATACACCTTTTCTTTGTTCGTAAGGTCACTCATTTTAAAGTACACGTATTGCTTTTTACGGCGTCTCAATAGAAACTGACAACATTCGAGAATGTACCTACGTAGGCCCAGCCTTATGCGATACAGTAGAGTGGGAAAGAGATGCATATACTTTAGGCAACTTCCCATTTGTCACCCTGTAGGTTCACAATGAGGCATACGCGATTGCACCCAAAGACCAATGTACTCTTATCACATGTACGCACAATACGTGCGCGTGCATACACATAATAAACAAACATAAGCACGTTAGCGCGCTCGTACAGTTACATAAACATATAACCCACATAGTCCTCATAATCGTTCCCCATGCACTTTCCCTAAAAAAAATCGTCTCAGATATCGGTACTCCCGCCTTCCCGCCCGGTCTACTTTACTCTCGCTCGAACACTCAGGGAGATTCGTGGTGAGTCCAGCAGACGGTGCGCCCAGGAGCGAAGAGGAGCTCAAACAGCAACAGCAGAGCTGCGCAGAGGAGCTCGCGAGCGCCAGGTCGAGCTACCGTGGAATGAGCCAGCCGGGTACGCCGACGGTCCCGTCCTCGAGCGCCCAGACTCCCAGCGGTCCGGGTACGCCTAGCGGCGCGAGCACCGGCGTCTACGCGGCTTCGAGCATACCGAGGATCGCGGAAACGCCGACCTTACCACCTGAGACGCCCGGCAGCACCGGCAGCGGCAGCGACCACAGCAGCCCCTTTCTCTCCGAGGGCGCAACTGCCGGCTCCAAGGATTTCATGGCGATGCCGAGGGGTAGCATTCCGGGCCGAGAAAAAGGTCAAATTCTTTTCTTCGATTTATTTATCTCGCGTCAAATTTTAAATGCGTAAGATATTACGCTTATTAAGTTATTATCTGAATTGCAAATAGTATTTTTAAAATAGATAATTAAAAATAAAATATTTAACCGTTTACAATATTGCAATATCTAAATTTTTGAAATTAAAAACTGTTATATAAAAAAATATTAAAAAACACGTTTATATTATTGTAAATGAAAAAAAAAAAAAAAAAAAAAAAGAAATAAGTAACGTTTTTTAATTAATTTTAATCAATAATTTAAAACTGTAGATTTGCACTTAAAATTTCGTAGCGATAACCCGTTAAATTTTGCAAATTATCCATATCTATAATGATGAAATGACTACAGGACGCAGGTCGAGAGATTGGATAACGAACGAGCAAGACTCGTCGGGTAGTGGAGATTATAGTCATCATCTGACAATTGGTCCCCACGGCGGCATCGATTGGGTGCGAAGGTTAGGCTTGGAAACCGGAGGCAGAAAATCCAGCGATTCCGAAATCAGTGGTGTTGGTACAGGAAGCAATAGCGGAGACGAAATGGCTTTACACAGGTCGACCGATTGCATTGTTTCAAAGGAGCTTGCAGCGTCCTCTGATAGCAATCTCCTTCGGTAAAAACATTTAATCATTTTATTTTTGCTTTTAAATTAAATTTTTTTTACTATAATTGGACAATTAATTTTATAAATCTTAAAATAACGCTTCAATATTATAAAAATTTAATGCTGTGAAAGAATTTTCATAAAAATGATAAAAAATATTATTTATAATCGTAGATTTATACCGCCATGGACAGCGACACCAAGAAACCAAAAGTTTCACGTCTCACCGGAGAAAGAAAAGACTCGCGAGAAAATTGACAAGCATCAACATCAACAGCAGTTGCAACAAATGCAACAGTATCAACTTCATCGTGAGTCCGTGCAAGAGCATCGAGATCGTCAGTTGCACAGCGAAAAGGAAAAAGAATCCAGCACCGTATCCGATTCGAGCAAAACGGCATCCAGCCAAGAAGATGAAAAAACGACGAAGGAGGATCGCGAAGCAAAAAAGACGCGGGTCAAGCAAAGCTTGATGAAGAGGGCACGTTCTGTCGCAATATTTTCTCTTAAATTAAAGGTACGAAAAATTTTGAAAAAAAAAATCAGCCGATGTGAACGTGTATTAACGATTGCTATACTTTCTTCTTTAACGTTTAAGGAACGAAGAGCACGAGAAGCTGAAGTGAAGGCTAAAGAGGCCGAGAGAGAGGCTCGATGGCAGCAGCCGCAATCTTGCGTAGGGGGTGAGCTTTCCTGCATTCCCATAGAGAAACTTATATCCGTGGACGATATCGCAGCAATGGAAATGCGCAGAGTGAACCATTAGTCGTCGCTGCTTATTTTTATCCTTAATTCTGATGCTATTCCTAGGGAACGTTAAAAAGTGTCGACACGACGCACTGGTTCCTCCGAAACTTTGAGAGATTCATTCATTGAAAATGTCTGATAGAAATTTCTTTAAAGTTCTTTTTTCATTTTTCAATTTTTTCTTTCTTCATTTCTGCAACATCTTCTCTTTTGTCATATCCTTTTATCGTCGCTATATTTTTTTTCTTGAACATTCAATTTTTTGATTTTTTTTATAAAATTCGAAAATCAAATGTTTTGAACAATTCTTATTCATCTTACGTTCTTAATAAAATAATCACGTTATCGATAAATTAACTGTCCACACAAAAGGTACAAAAGTACAAAAAGTTTCTATAAGACTTTTTCGATTGAAAACGCTCCGTCAACAGAATGGATAAAGAGGCACGCTCTTCCATAAGCGTGCTCAACAGGCCAAATGGATTTGAGTGCTACGCAACGAAAAAAAAAAAAAAAGGAAAAAAAAAACATGAAATCAAAGCCGAATGATTAACGATAGTTTCCAATTATTTTAAAATATATAGGTCGTTATGCGTAGCAATCGCAAGAAGAGTCAGTATTACGTAATGTACGACCTGTCCTTACAGCAGCAGGCTTCTTTGTAATTTGATTCTGATTACAAAGCAACGACACAAACATCAAGTAAAATTCGCGTTTGTTAATTTTATTTTTTTGTTTCTTTACGTATTTTAATTGTTAATTTAAAAGTATTTATAATTTTTTTTTTTTTTTTTTTCTTTCTTTCTTTTGATATCTAATGTACGCGCGTTAACTGTTCACGAGCATAAAAATTTACAGATAATTCATAAGCAAGGATAAAAAATCGGCTGTCTTGCGATTTTTTTCTTTTTTTTTTATTTAACAAACCCACGCCGAATTTCAATATTATTTATAAAAATCTTATAGATCACTAAGACACAAAACTTTTTATAATCATTTTGTAAAAGTAATAAAATATATTCAATCGTTTTAAAACTTAAAATGATATAAAAATATTTTATAAGTCCGGATTCATTTAATATGCACCTAATGATTTTCTCGGTTCTTTTTAAACGGAGAAATCATTCCATTTATGTCAATTATAAAAATTTGATGCAAAAAGTAAAGGGACGGATTTTTTATGATCGAGTCAAATAAAATGCAATAAGCTAAAGAAAACCAATAACAGTTGCAGGGAAGCCCGCGGCTAGGATAACATAGTCGTAGAATCCAAACCATCAAGTAAAAAAAAGCAGATAATACACTTGTTAAGACTTTTTTTGTAAAGCTCTTCTCGTAAATAAAAAAAAAGAAACTGTAGCCTGTAACAGTTTTTTAGCAATTTAGAGTGTCCCGCCGATGGTGAAACATAATTGTTATTGTTGCTAAAGTATAAGTTGTTAATCACTGTTAACTAGATTTTTTGCTAAAAGGTCTCTGTACAGTACACCAGCAATTGTGACATTTTTAAAGAAGACGAAGAAATGAATTGACGATGTCTCATAGACGATGTTCCCATCCTCTCTGTAAATATGAATCTTTATTCTCTTATAATTTTTAACTATTGTCGTTTTAATATAATTTTTTTAATCTATAATGATTCCAGATAATTTTTTGAATAAGAATTTTCAATAAGAATGACTGTTTTCGTAAATAGATGTTGATTAATAATTTATACGGTTTATATAATACAAGATTAAAAATTATGAACGGTTGTTAAAAATTCCTTACAATTTAAATATTTTCCTTTTATTTAATCTTCATAGTTCTTATAAAATCGGTTTGAAAATTCAATCGCGAATTGAAAATTACATTAATTTAAATATAAAAGTATAAAAGATTCATAAACCCAGCGCAGGATGAGTTCATCGATGAGGAGAGGGCGTAGAAATGTCAGGGGCCGCTCTGTATATACAATTATTAGATAAGCAGGAGTACGTCGCAGTGATGGCTCATAATTTTTGTAAAATTCGTTGTACACGGCCTAGCACGTGCGCGCTCTCCCCGTCCTCAGTCGCTGATGTGAAAAGTATTCCCTCTAAAAACAACTAGAGACGATTGTATAAGGAGAATAAAGGAAAATCCAAGAGTTGCCTCGTACTTTCGCTAACGAAATAAATAATTACAAAAAAAAAAAAAAAAAAGGAAAAAAAATTAAGAAAATTGGAAAATACGCACTTCTATAGTCACTACTTAGACGTCTCGGCGAAAATGGCGACATCGTCGAGCACACTATATTTTAGAACACACTCACAATGCCTGACTCGATGTATAGATGTAAATCGAAAGTCGATAGTTACTATTTAGTCGCTTTCTTATTATTAAATGACAAATGAGGCTCAGGCATGTCCATTAAGCATATGTGTTTGTTAGATGTTTTGTATAAAAGAAAAAACAGCTATAATAAAAAATTCAAAGTAAATTACGTCTTTTCCTTTTTTCCTTTTTATTGTGTTACTTTCCTTTTTATTAAATTTAAAATATAAAAAAATCTTTATGTTGAAGAGATGGCGCGCTGCGCTCTCTCTCCCTCCCTTTTAGTTATTAATTTTGGGCGCGCGAAGCGCTTCAGCGTCAGTCGGCGTTTATAGTTCTTATTAAGCGAACGTTTTTTTTTTTAATACGAAATCTTTTTGTATCGCGGTTTGCACTCTGTGCACCTTTATAAATAAATAAAGATATAAATAAACTTTAATAGTGTGTTAGTGCAAGTTATTTATTCTACCAAGAATGACAACCCCAACTTTAAATATTCAAAACTTTAATGTTTATAAATACTCTTTATTAACTCTTTCAGTTAAGCAATTAGTACTGTAATTTTATCATCATCATAATCTACTATCTTAAGGTTTTTGGAGTCGCCGATTACGAATATGAGATAAAATTTTAAAAATTCTAAATGACGTATCCAATATAAAAAATTTTAGATTTTATAAAATTTGAACAAAAATATGTATGCATCTTGTACGTATGTTTTTGGGATCGCTCATTGCGCTTTTGAAGTCAGATTTCAAAAATTCAAGATGATGAATCCAATATGGCCCATGGAAAATTTCGTATTTGGTAAAATAAGAGCTAAAAACTTCTTTTATGGGTTTTTAGGATCGTTAGCGACGAATATGATGTTAGACTCTAAAAATGTTGCAAATTCATAATATCTAATTTAATATGGCGTTCTAACAATTTGAAGTTTTCTTGAATTTGAATTTAAAAAATATATTTATAAGCCTTACAACATCCAATGGAATGTTTCAAAGTTATTTTTATAGCTGAATTATTTCGTTTATAAATAAGAAATGAATTTACTACTGCCCTGTCAACGAAATGCCAGAATATTTTATGCCACCACTTTTTATTTTTGTAACTTATCTCATAAGTAGATTTCAACTGATCTGCTTTTTCTATACAACCCATGTAATTGTTGTAGTCTAATCTATGTAATTGTTGAACTACTTATGAACAATTTAGTGGAAAGAAGCTACCATCTTTTTAGCATCTACTTACAGTAGGGCTGATGCAAGGATCGTGAAAATTAGACAAAAATCAGATGCTTTAATGTCTCCATTTCACCTAAGTAATATCTTTGTATGAGATTCGAAAGTCATAATCTCCTCTCTCTATATTCTTGTCAACTATTTGATTTTAAGGCAAGCCTTCGAGATTACTTCTCACTATTCCACATACTAAAATATCACATCTTTATAGATCAATCATTAAGTCAGTACTGGTAAAAAAAATTATTGAAACAAAATTTGATAACTTTTCAAAGTAATTTTGGATGTCAAATTTTTTGCATGGTTCTCTACTGTACCATCAATTTTTCCTGTATAAAGTTAAAACTCGCAGATAAAACCATGTTCATTAGCTCTAACCCAAACATTAAAACCTCTTTACAGATTTAGCCGATCAGCACTGTTTTAGGGTACTTTGAATTTAATTATGCTTTATTCTTCAAAATAAATCTAAAAATTCAAATATCGACACTTTATTTTTCAGAAAGTTTGTAGTATCTTAAATAGTTTTTTTAAGAGAGTTTCCAGCAAGAATTTTATTTTGTAGAGTTTGTCTTAAGCAGGTTCACCTCTTGTTGGTTAGATTATTAGGTTGCTGCAGATGAAATGGCCGATTTAGTAATAAATTTTTAAATAGCTGTAACTTTTTATAAAGACAATTTATTTAATCAAAATAGGTACCAATAGATGCAACACACTTTTCCCAACGAGATACAAGTACATTTATTCCAGTTTTGTAGAAGTCCAAGTTTCTGGTTCGAAGAAACTCCTCGAAGGCATTTTTGACAGCAGCTTCATTATTAAATCTTTTTCCTGTCAAAAAGTGATCCAAATGTTTAAAGAAATGGTAACCTGTTGGTGAGAGGTCTGGTGAATATAGAGGGTGAGGAAGAGTCTCATAGCACAACTCGTTAAATTTTTGGACCATTGTTCTCGATACATGAGGTCATGCGTTATCATGAAGCAGTATCACTCCATCCCTGTTGACAAACCTAGGTCGTTGGACTATCAATTTCTGATGCATTTGATCCAGTTGAGCACAGTATTTCTCAGCATTGATGGTTTCGCCAGGTTGCAGGAACGAAGAGTGCATAACTCCAGCTACAGACCACCAAACAGTTACCATTATTTTCTTTGGATGAAGGCTTGGTTTCGGCATGTGTCTTGGCGCTTCATCGGCATCTAGCCATTGGGCCGATCGGCGACGATTATCGTATAAAATCCACTTTTCATCGCAGGTCACAATTCGGTGCAAGAACGGTTCCTTTTTGTTGCAGGAGAGAAGAGAACTTGAAATCTCCATTCGAAACGTCATGTTTTGCTCGGTAAGATCATGCGGAACCCATTCTTCAAGCTTTTTCACTTTTCCAAATTGTTGCAAGTGGCGGCAAACTGTCGAATTGTGAACGCCTAATTTCTTGGCAAGATCCCTTATGGTTTGGCGGGGGTCAGGCTCTACTAATGCACGCAGCTCGTCGTTATCGATCGATGGTCCTGGGTGTCCACGTGACTCATTTCCAAGGTCGATGTCTCCGGATCGAAATTTTTCGAACCACCGCCGAGTGGTTCGTTCGCTAACTGTATCAGGCCCAAATGCGCTGTTGATATTCCTCGTTGCTTCCGTTGCATTGTGCTCTAATTTAAATTCGTATAGTAAAAGTAGCCGTTTTTGATTCACTTCCATGTTCATTTTCTCTTTTTGTTTTTACGATCACTATGAAGTGCAAAACAGAAATGACTTCATAAACCAAGGTAGCAGTATTTATACTTCAATGTCATATGATTTGCGCCGCCTAGTGCCAACATAATACACTAAAATTGCAGCCAACTTTATGTCATTAACCTTTAGACGGCCGGGATTTGAGGTGGCATATCGCCCATAGAAAACCGGTAAAAAAAGGTATCTTATATCACTGAATGATCATAGGGAAAGTGTCGATCAGAGGGTGCGCCAATATATTGGCGTTGCGGTCCGCTACGGCAAAACATGTATTACAGCCTGTGTAAAAAATTTTCAAATATAAAAAAAATTATCTAATAGTATATACACCTTTTTCCAATTTATAAATACATGTTTTCGATGTATTTTTCGATGCTGAATCCAAATTTGACATCAAAATTACTGTAAATATAAAAACAACCCCTATAACAGGAAAAAAACCACCCTCTTTGCCTCGTAAATTTATTTTTCTTTATTCAGAAGCGTGGATACATGTCTCGATGTATTTTTCGATGCTGAATCCAAATCTGACATCAGAGTTACTGTTTTTTATTTTTTTTATTTATTTTTTTATTTTTTTTTGCTAAAATTTTTTTTTCAAGTTTTTTTATCTATTATTCAAACAAATTTTATAAATTACGGTAACGATTTTTTGGTATGATAGATTTCAAAACACGGTACAATACATAGAGTTTCTCCACATACTCTACACTCGTATATAGATCGGGTTCTCTTTTTCTGAAAATGACGACCATTTAGTCGAATATCTGGCATTAGAGATTCTATTTCTATTTGAGAACCTAAGTTCAAAATGTCTCTTACTACGCTCAATCGAAAATCAGGAAACGAAATAGCATCCGTAGTTAGCATCTTGAATAACTTATGGGCATTTGCCAACATCAAGTCTACTAGATGAAAAAATAATTTTCTATACCATTTCATGCATTTTCTAATTGTCTCTGTCATAGATAATTGTCTATCAATATCATCGATTCCGCCCATATGTTTGTTATAATCATAAATACAACTTGGTTTTATAACATTTTTGTTAGTTTTGTAGTGTATTTTACCAATTGCACAATATTCAAGTTCATGAATAGTTGTTAGTACGTAAACTTCCTTCTTATCCATCCATTTGATTACCATCCAGACATCATTATGAGCGACTTCTACTTCAACACGATTGAGCTTTGAACCAAGAGTAGGCATTCCTTTTCGATTTCTTTTTACTGTTCCACAAAGACCAGTGTCTTTATCATGAAGATATTCTGCAAGTTGTGGCGACGTATACCAATTATCAGTAAATAACTCATGACCTACGTTATAGTAAGGTTTCATCAAATAAGCAACAATATCTCCAGAAACACCTAAATCAAATTTTTCGTAATCGGTATCTGAATCAGTATAAATGATAAAATCTAGCAAAAATCCTGTCTCATAGTCAACTAATTCAAACAATTTCATACCAAATCGATTTCTTTTCAATGGTAAGTATTGTTTAAATTTTAGTCTTCCTTTTCATAAAACTAAACTTTCGTCAATGCAAAGTTTTTTTCCAGCAAAAATAGTATTAGAAAATTTTGTTTTCAAATGATCAATTATCGGTTTGATTCTTTTTAGAGGATGATTAGAAACTTTTTCATTATTAGAAAAATGGAGATATCGCAGAATTTGATGGTATCAGTTTCTAGTCAAAGTTTGACCAAAAATTGGGGTATATAGCAGTGGATCCTCACTCCAACAGTTTTCTATTTCACCTTTTATGACATGACCCATATTTATTGATAAAGTGATAAATTTCCATAATTCTTCTTCTGTTACAGCAGTCCACGTTTTCATTTTTTTTCGAGGTAGTTCAGGATTTTGATCTTGAAAAAGGTTGATTTGTTCTATGATATGATTTACAAGAAACTGATCAAAAAAATATTTGAAACATTCCAATGGAGTAATTTTTTGTATCGACACATGAGCACGAATTCGAGCTTTATCAGTAAAATTTTTTACAGATGGATAAAAATATCGATTAAAGTTTATTTTAGATAAATTTTCATCATATGTGATATCATTCAAATCGACATCACATGTATCAGTTCTTTCTATAACATCTTCTTCAGGTTCTGATTCTCCACTACTCCAAGCATCATTTTCTGTATTGATTGTATTGCAAAAGTAATATATACTAATATAAACAGAGGATTTGGCCGGAGCCTTTATGTTTGTACGATGGTCGAGTAAGCGATCCCAAAAAATTGCTCGATCACCCAAACGCGAGGTATACTTATACTCTCAACGTCACTACTTTGATGATGGGAACGACGTAGCCACCTAGCGGCGGCTAGTGACAGTATCTTGATGATATATTTATATTTCGAAATCAAAAGTTTCGAAAAATCTAGATCAAGTATACTAAATTTCCGTTCAGAAGCCTTTATTTACAAATTTACATTTACACTAGTAAAAAATTTATATTTTCTCATACGAAATGATTTATGAATATATTCCTGAGCCGGTATTTATATCTTTCATCGAAATCTCCGTTATGAAAATTAATTTATTTATAATTACAGACACATGCGAACAAATGTATTTTTTCTAAAAAATTCGATCAAAAAGTATATGGGGTATAAGTGGAGTAAAAAGGGGTGAAAAGGGATGAAAAGAGGGTGAGGTGCTCTAATATTACGTTAAAATAGTGATATCAGAAACCTTTTATAAAATATATTTGTTTGTAATTATAGCCAACAAACGAAACAAGGTAACGCTTTTGTAAGGTAGAATTAGGCGATATAGGGTAGTAAAAAGGGGTGAAGAGGGGTAAATTTATTATAAATTGTAATAAAAACAATAAATATCATTAAGAAAATGAATATTTTAATGTAAAAACAAAAATAAAAAAGCATTTTCTGATGCGCCAAAATATTGGTTTTCCGGCCGTCTAAAGGTTAATAAATCGGCCATTTCATCTGCAGCAACCTAATATTTATATATAACAGTAATAATTATGTATAAATTTGTAGAACATTTTAACCACTTTAAAGTCTTAGAAGTTTAGTACCAAAAAATGTAAAAACTTCCACATTTACCAAAGATTTCGAAGCACAAATGAAGAAAAAAGGAAATGAAATAAGTAGTCACTATAGTGGCTCCTGTGACTGAAAGGGTTAAGTAAATAAATATCAATCAAGACTTCAAATATTGTGTATATATTCTTTACATATAATTTATATTTAGATTCTCAACGTTTATCTATGAAAACTAATGACTTTCTCATTAGTTGTTCTGTTTATTACGAGGATGTAAAAAAAAAGAAGGACACGAATTTAAAGAGAACCAAAAACTATACACAGTAACTGACAATGGAAAGGTTCGTACTCGATAATCTGCTATTGAAATATTTAAAACGTAGTTTTTATTTATAATATATATACCTTGGTGAGGACATCTGTATCGATGGAACTGCATGGGAGTTCCTGCATGTAAAGCAACCAAATTTTTTCGTGACAAGTATAGCAAAATACCTTTAAGGTGCTCAACAGATTCCAAATCGAGCATTAGATTCAAATAAGGTGCATCACAATATTCTGGGTAGATCTCCTGTTAAACTTGTAGAAGACTATTTGTTGAACAAAAAAAGGAAATGAGGTATAATTACATTGGACCAAAAATTTGGAATTAAGTTTCAAATTAGAATTAAGTATATAAATTAAGTTATAATAGTTATAGTGATAAAAAAATTATATTTTTTGATAATAATAATATTACAAATTAAATTATATTTTTGTTAATTAATATATATATATATATATATAATAAATGTATGACAAATAAAAATTACATATTTTTAAATAAATGTATAAAAAATATATTGTTTAAGGGGTTATACGTAGTCAAGAAGCCAAAAAAAGACGTTTTTCAAGAAGTTTTTCAGAAGAGACATTTTGATTTGTTAATTTAAAAAATTTCGTACGAATAATTTTAGGCAAGATAGAAAAAGAACACTATTACACAGTTTCTAAAAATATAACATACGAGGTGTGTTCAATAAATAAAGCCAAATTTAATACGTTAACAAAAATATTTATTTATTTATCAATATTTATGTTGTCCCCTTCAAAGTAATTATCATCAGATATTATACACTTGTGCCAGCGCTTTTTCCAATTCTTTGAATCACTTTTCATAGGCGATTTTTGGTATAGCCTGTGACGGAGAGTCCGTCATAGGTCGTCGACGAAGAATGTAAGTGTTTACATTCTCGCGTGACCGTCGCCAAGTTGCCGGCTTGTATAAGCCCGTTTAGCCACGAAAATGCGGACTTTTCGGAAAAATCGGCAACGTTCGAAAATCACGCGATTTTTGAACTTGCGGCGACGATCGGCGAGAAATTTGGGGAGCCGCGAGGGAAGGGGAGAAGAGAGCGAGCGCAATAGCAGTTACGCTGTGCTCTCCTCCGGGTGAGTCTAGCCGTGCGCTCCCGCGAAGAGAGTTGAGTTCTTCCGCGCTTTTCGCGAAAGTGAAAAGATTTTATTTGTCGTAGAGAGGAGAGCGAGCGTCGCAAGTAAGTGAAGCCAGGGGTGACGGTGTGCGAGAGAGAGTAAGAGAAAGTGAGAAAGTGAGAAAGAAGTCGTGGGACCAGTGCGAGGGAGGAGATGAGCGACGGCGAAGAGGCTCAGCGTAGAGGTGAGACGGGGGACGAGGAGATCAAGTGTCAGCGGGAGGCGACTGAAAATTGCAATCGCGACACCTGAAGCCAAGGGTAAGGAGGAGGCCGTCGGCAAACAGGCAAGCTCCTACCGAGGTTTAGCAGCCCTTCTCCGGAGGGAGAGCAGCAGGTGCCAAGGGCAGCGGCGCGGAGGAGAGCAGCCTGGCGTTCAACAGCAAATGGACGAGACACGGAGACATCATCGGTAAGTGTCTTTATCTTGTCCGACAGTAATAAGTGTGAGAGATAGATAGATAGATAGATAGATAATTATTTATTATTGTATATTTTGTTTTATAAAAATGAAGATGAAAGTGTATTATGAATATAAAGCGCAACAGCACCACCTCTCGTATTTCGATCACAGCGGTACAACGTGAAATCCTCTAGTAAAACCAAAGAGTCATCAACAATAGGACCAAGTTTAGTCTCAGTTACAGCAATTACGTGAAAATAGGGGCGAGAAACCAAGAAGAGCCTTACCAGCTCAATGTGCGCTCGAATCGAGTTGGCATTGAAATGGCAGACTCGAAGACCAGCCTCACTGGCACAATGCCTCGTATCATGAGGAGGAAAAGGGAGAGAAGATAAAGTATGGAGAGAGGGAGGGACAGCAGTTGAAGTAGAGAGAGAGCATACCTGTACAGCAGTGGCACATGAGTTTTTTAGCTGGACGTTGCAGGTTGAGTCACAATCGTGCTTAAAAAATTTACCACATCTTCTTCGGTATCAATTGGTACAGAAAGGCCTCTCATCTTATGACGAGCGAAGACACGTCCATTTCTTACAAAGACAGAGAAATTCAACCTCTTGCCCCTTGACTTTTCCAGGAGGCGCACTTTAAGCTGATAGAGAGCTGGTGGAAGAAACTCGTTTAGGTTAATAAGTGCCGCAGTAATAGTGACTGATGGTTGCATAAAGGGCGAGAGAGCTGAAGCAATTTGATCTGTATGCAGCTTTTTTGCACGAATCTTAGACGCTATTACACCACGTGCTAGCGCAGCACTCTTCAGGGTTACCAAAAATGGTATATGCCTATTTGTGAGTCGAGAAGATTCGGATGTCGATTTGGATGTCGATCCAGTGGATGATGAATTAACTAAGTTCTGCGCTCGCAGCTGTCTAATAGACATCACGTCCTCGGCAGTAATAGTCGGATCAAGCGCAGAAAAAACAGCTCCAACAGCCGCTTTGATGTTTATAAACTCGCGAGGGACCAGACCAGTCAAGACAACATCAGCCGAGTGCTCCAACCTGTGTTGCTGATGTGAGAGCTCATTTAACTTCTTTGCTAGGGCGTTGTTAGCCCGATCTAAGTCGGAGATAGCAGTGGAGCTTACGTCACTAGGTATGTTGTTCTTAATAATGCCACTTGAGAGAGCATCCACCTTTTGGACCAGTAGCTGTTGATCCTGTTGAAGTTTTGTGATCTTGAGGTCATTAGAATCAATGCGTTGAGATAGCGTAGTAGTAATGTTCTCCATCTTCGATTCAAGTGCTGCAACGCTCGAAACCATCGTTCGATAGAGAGAGAGAGAGCGAGGGTGTGTAGTAACGGGTCCGTGGTGAGGGCGGCGAGGTATTGCCACTTCCCCGCCCTGGGGTAAACGATAGGCCTCCGTCGGCTGGAGAAACAGTCGCGAGTGGCCGGCCTGCATTGCATAGCGTTAGAGTGAGAGAGAGAGAGAGAGATAGATAGATAGATAGATAGATAGATAGATAATGGTTTATTTGTGTACATTTTGTTGTACATGGTATAACAGAAATAATAAAGAACAAAATAACAATTAAAATAATAAAAAATAAAATAACTAAAAAACTAGACAGAAACAATATAACAATAAGCAATATAACAATTGAAAAATAATAACTAAACTAAAACTAGAACTTAAAACTAAACTATATTAAAAACAAAGCAAAATATGTAAATATAGAACTAATAGTAACGCTAATAACACAAATTATAAAAACTATAAAAGGCTCAAGCCAGAAATCGAAATATAATAAATTGAATTTTTAATTTTTAAATTTTTAAATTTTAAAACGAATATAATAAAATAAAAATAAAAATATTAATATTACATACTGGCTTGAGGCGCAAGAGGATGCTCTCTCTCAAGAGAAAGTAGGAAAGCAAAAACTGAAGATTTAAAGGAAGAGTAGGAAGAGATG
Organism: Chalcis sispes; assembly: GCA_949987625.1. Lineage (NCBI taxonomy): Eukaryota > Metazoa > Arthropoda > Insecta > Hymenoptera > Chalcididae > Chalcis > Chalcis sispes. Next base: position 22,119,192 of record OX465094.1, read on the forward strand.
GAATAGAAGGTAGAAGAGAGGCTGTTCCAGAGTCGAGAGGAGGAAACAGTAAATGACTTGTCGTAGAACACCGTAGCCGAGGGAGGAATGATCAACGGTCTCACATCCCCCCGTGAAGACCTCCCCACCTGGGACCACTGATATTTCTCAAAAAGATAAGAGGGAGCTGAATCTCTGAACATTAAAAAGAGAGCAGAAGCTGTAAAAAATTGTCTTCGAGCTCCAGTGGTCAGCCAAGCAAGGGAGACTCTATACGAGGAGATGTGTTCACGCCTATTTAAACCATAGATGTAACGTATACCAGAGTTGATAACCCTTCGAAGTTTCAAATCTTGTTCCTGAGAAATATCGCTGTAGACTAAACTACAGTAATCAAACAAAGGAAACAGTAGCGTTTGGATGAGGTGTTTCCTTAATAAAAAGTTCGTACTACGACGAAAATAATTGAGGCGATATAACAGCGAGTTGGCTTTACGACACACATGTGACGTGTGAACTTTCCAATTTAATTTAGAGTCAAGATGCACTCCAAGATTACAAACAGAGGATTCAAATTTAACAAGTGAACCTTGAACATAAACTCCATGGACGTTCATACGCATGAGTAAGTTAATGTAATAATAAAATCCGAATACTATAGCTTTAGTTTTACAGACATTCAGACTAAGGTTGTTTGCATCGGCCCATTCAGAGACGAGCTGCGCTTGTCGTCTCATTAGTTGAATCGCAGTAGCAATGTCAGACAGAGGAAACGTCAAATAAATCTGGAGGTCATCCGCATAAACGAGATGATTAATCGAGGAGTCAAAGCCGACAGCAACATCATTGATGTAGATAAGAAATAGTAGAGGACCGAGTACAGAACCTTGAGGGACTCCTGTGTTGAGTGGCAGAAATGCGGAAGGGCAGTCATTGGCGTCCAATACTGACTGTTTCCTACCTGACAGGTAGGAGGCAAACCATCTGACAACATCTGGCGAAACGTCCAGAGTAAGTAGCTTACGCAGCAATGTAACATGGCAGACTTTATCGAAGGCTTTGCTGAAATCAAACATGAGTAGCAAAGTAACACAGCGCTTATCCATTCCTGCCCTTACATCATCTGTCAATTTAAGAAGTGCCGTCTGAGTGCTGTATCCCTTTCGAAAACCAGTTTGAAAAGGATCAAACAACTTTCTGGTTTCCAAATAGTTGTAGAGCTGTTGGTGGACAACGCGCTCAAGAATTTTCGAGAGAAACGACAGCAACGAGATAGGACGAATGTCACTCATATTTTTAGGCGACGCAGTCTTGTTCAGCGGAATTATAAGAGAATTTTTCCAGATGGATGGAAAAATAGAGTCCTTAAGTGAATCGTTTATAATACTGCATATAGCAGGTCCAAATACATGGAAGGTGTCAATGATGAACGCTTGTGGAATACCATCAAATCCTCTAGCTTGGGACGCAGAATAAGAGGCTGCACTGCGTACTTCGGCAAGGGTAACAGGGCTGAAACTAAATAGTGGTTTATAGGTAAGTTCGGAGCTGAGAGAAGAAACAAATTCATCAATTGAAAGAGGATTTGGATCATGGGCCGCATCCGCAAAGTATTTATTCAGTTCAGAAGCAGAAAAAGGCTGATGGCACGCTGTAGCCGGCGCACAAATACCAAGATGGCGAAGCTCCTTCCAAAGGGCTCTCGAGTCCGAGATATTAGACAGTCTGTCATAATAGTAGCGTTGTTTTACCGATGTAATCAAGCGGAAAACAGCATTACGAGCCGTCCTGTATTTGTAAAGGTCTGACAATAGTCGAGAGCGTTTAAAACGTCTGTAAAGTCTGTCTCTGTCATCTAGTAGTCTATATATTTCAGGATTGTACCAGGGTCGGTGGGTGCTCCTCTGACGGACGGTTTTAGTAGGAACGAATAATGCAATTGCGTCATTAAGATGTGAATAAAGGCAGGTTAAGCGATCTTCCAAAGGAGCAGCACCAGCACAAATAGAGCAGACGTTTGTACGTAAGTATTTCAGTAAAGCAGTAGTGTCCGTTGAGTTAAAGTCACGAAAGGTAAAGTTTTGTAGTTGTGGTTTAGTGAGAGAGGAACGTACAGTTGCAGCAATCAAGTCATATCCGTCAATGAATGGTGAAACCGTCTTCCAGTAATCAAGGACAACATCGTTGGCATCCACAATGCATAAATCAAGCCAGGTATCTGATGTAGTAGTATGATCAGTATTCCCGTAAGGTACACAGTATAACGAGTTCTCATTGAATAAGCTCATCAGGAAATTAGCATCATCGCTATGAACAGAGAGATCAGTGTTGAAATCGCCAAGCAATATTTTAGTGCTATAATTGTGTATAACAGAGGTAAGTGTGGGAATAAAATCACTATTTGCTAAAAATAGAGCATGTGGGGGTCGATAGACCACTCCCACGAAAATGGCAGGAGCAGTCGACGATCTAGCCTCGCAAAAAAGGTATTCAGGTAGTCCATTCTGGCCGAGCGGTCCAGACATGCGTCGAGGAACATAAAAATGTAGATGAAAGTGAATTATGTATCTAAAGCGCAACACCACCACCTCTAGTGTTACGATCACAACGGTACAACGTGAAATCCTCAAGTAATACCAAAGAGTCATCAACAATGGGACCAAGTTTAGTCTCAGTTACAGCAATTACGTGAAAATAAGGGCGAGAACCCAAGAAGAGCCTGACCAGCTCAATGTGCGCTCGAATCGAGTTGGCATTGAAATGGCAGACTCGAAGAGCATCCTCACTGGGACAATGCCTCGAACCATAAAGAGGAATAGAGAGAGGAGATAAAGTATGATGAGAGAGAGGGACAGAAGTAGATGAAGAGAGAGAGCATACCTGTACAGTAGTGGCGCTTGGGTTGTCAAGCTGGACGTTGCAGGTTGAGTCACGGCGGTAGTAGGCACAATCATACTTAAAAAATTCACAACGTCTTCTTCAGTATCAATTGGCACAGAGAGGCCTCTCATCTTATGACGAGCAAAGACACGTCCATTCCTTACAAAGACGGAGAAATTCAGCCTCTTGTCCCTTGACTTTTCCAGAAGGCGCACTTTAAGCCGGTAAAGAGCTGGTGGGAGAAACTCGTTTAGGTTGATAAGCGCCGGAGTAATAGTGACTGATGGTTGCATAAAGGATGAGAGTGATGAGGCAATTTGCTCTGTATGAAGCTTTTTTGCACGAATTTTGGAAGCTATTGCACTACGAGCTAGAGCAGCACTCTTCAGAGTTACCAAAAGAGGAAAATGCATGTTCGCTGGTCGAGAAGATTCAGATGTCGATCCAGTGGACGAAGTAGTAGCTGTGCTCTGTGCTCGCAGCTGTCTAATAGACATAACGTCCTCGGCAGTAATAGTCGGATCAAGCGCAGAAAAAACAGCTCCAACAGCCGCTTTGATGTTTATAAACTCGCGAGGGACCAGACCAGTCAAGACAACATCAGTCGAGTGCTCCAACCTGTGTTGCTGATGAGAAAGCTCATTTAGCTTCTTCGCTAGGGCATTGTTAGCTCGACCTAAGTCGGAGATAGCAGTAGAGCTTACGTCACCAGGTGTGTTGCTTTTAATAATACCACTTGAGAGAGCATCCACTTTTTCGACCAGTAGTTGTTGATCCTGTTGTAGTTTTATAATCCTGAGGTCGTTAGAATCAATACGCTCAGAAAGGGTGGAAATGATGTTCTCCATCTTCGATTCTAGAGCTGCAACAGTCAAAGCCATCGAGTTTATCTGTGAAGCCATAGTGTCAAGCTGATCAAGTTTGTCCATCTTGGATACTAAAACTGAGAGTAGATCTTGTGTTTGTTGCGTTGCAGTAGTTGCAGTAGAGGGGGTAGAAGGACGAGACAATGTATCTATTGAAGTTCCAGGATTGGTGGTGCTGGAAGTAGAGCCAAAAGAGCTAGTCCTAGATCGCTCACTCATAGAGTTTGCATCCGCTAGACAAGGGTTGCAAATCTTAATGACAGCACCGGTATCATCTCTTATTTTTAGTAATTTTACACAAGTAGAATGGAACAGGTTTCCACATTTAGAACATTGCTGAGGTTTAGATGCAGCCGTAAAATCCCTAAGACATGTTGCGCATTTCGACGGCATTGCGAAGTATAAATATAATATAAAACGTAGTTTTGACTTAAAATTATATAAACAAAAATAAACAATAAATAAACAAAAATATAAAGTAAATATAAAAATAAAATAAAAAATATAAAATAAATATAAAAATTAAGGTAAATATAAATATAAAGATAAAATAAAATTGATAAGCTAATATAATTTATTTAAATTAATTAATTAAATGTAATTAATTTAATTAAAAACGCAAACTAATAACAACTAAAATAAATTAATTATAGATTAACAAGCAATAACAAAAGTAATTTATAACAAGGCACTGTAAGAGATAAAAATAAAAATAAAACAAGAATTACCGCAGAAATACAATAGTCGATAAATGCGCCAAGTGTCGCTAATTAACTATAATTAGAGGAAGTAAATAAAGCAGTGTTATCCAAGGTGTAAGACAGGCAGCTTCCTTATCAGCTAAATGTGTAGGTAAGATGTCCAAATTAAAATGATAGATGGTAGGACTGGTATAGAGTTGTTCCTTATGTGCGCGCCAAAAATTTGTTGCTATCAAGCTAACCTCAAAACCACGGCAGTAGAAAGAAATTAGAATCAGCAGTCAGTAGACAGCAATCAGCAGTACAATAATAAATAAAACAGTAGATTGCAGTGTGGAGCATGCAATAGTCTACAACAGAAAAACGCCTGAAGGCAGAAAACAGCAGAAAAGAGTGCGTAAAAAGGATCGAAAATTCAAGTGTAAGATCTACTCACCAGAGAGAGAGCGAGAGAAAGAAAGGGAGGGCGTGAGAGAGCATAACATATTTTTAATAATTTTTGTGCGAGGCCTACAGGGCGCACGTAATCATTTCGGCTTCGACGCGGTGCCCTCGTCACAAGCCTTTAATTTCTTCAGCGATTCGGTTTTCATCTGCTCAATCATGGAAAACCTCTGCCCTTTGAGGGTGCTTTTTAGTTTGAGAAATGAAAAAAGTCGCACGGAGCTATATCTGGTGAATATGGAGGCGTGGGCATGATTGTGGTATTGTTTTTAACCAAAAAATTACGAACCAGCAACGATGTGTGAGCTTTGCTCCATTTTTTAAATGACGAATAATCGCTATGCACGTGTAAAGACAGTTACTCTTTGTATCTGCTGTAAACAATACGAATATGGGAGGTGGCTGATATTGTCAACATAAGTTAGGGGTATGTGTACCAACATATTAAAAAAAAAATCGAAATTCAAATGTATGCAGCTCGCGATTGGCTTTATTTATTGAACACACGTCGTAAAAGTAAATGGAAGGACTCTTTTGGTAAATATAGGGTGCGGCAGCATAACTTCCTTTTTTAAAATGCGTGCCATTCAGTCGGTTTAACCCTAATAAAATCAACCCCAAAGAAGGTAAAAACAATTTTATCGGCGAATAAGGTTATGGCAACTGATTTTTTGGATGAGAAAGCAATTATTTTCATTGATTACCTAGAGAAGGGTAAAACCATCACTGGTCAATATGTTACTACGCGGAGTTATTGCAGCATTTCAAGGACAAAGTGAAAAATAAACGACCTCACTTAACGAAGAAAAAAATCTTGTTTCATCATGACAACGCAACTGCCCATTCATCGATGGTTGCTACGGTTAAAATCAACGAATTAAAGTTTAAATTGTTATCCCAACCACCATACTCACCGCATTTAGCCCCCAGCGCGCTGGGCGATCGAAATGCAGCATAGGATTTATATATCGTGCATAAGAGAGGTGCGCTAAATCATGTCCTTGATGCGCTTTTCCGCAGCGAATCTGTAGTATCTCGAGCGCATAAACGATTTGACGAGCTTTCCTCATAAATTTCTAGATTGGAAAATTGAGAATAATATGCTCTATCGTTTCATGCGCGAAAAGTTGCTAAATCCAGTGACTTTTCATGATGAAGGCTGGAGATTATTCAGGCCAGTAGAGCATTGAATGAGAATAGTGAAGAATAGATTTTGGGAAAGATATCAACACTGAAATATTGGACTCACAAGAAAACGACGCCAGGTGTCCCTCACCACCCATTTCAATAATACTGAGATACGTTATAGAACATCAAAAAATAAGACATATATTTTTTTTGCCGGCGGATATATATTTTAAGAGAGTGAAAGTCACCCCCGAAAATCACTCCCAAAATCACATTTCTTTCAATGTCTTCGGTTTTATTCAATATTTTTCAATAAAACAAAATAAAAAAAAATTGTCATAATAGAACAACAAAAGAATACACGTTTTAATTATAAAGATTTGCAACCCTTAGATTTAATTAGATTTATTAGGATTAAATCTATATTTCCCGAGTAGTTTCTTTCATGTGAAATTTTACAGAACTGTTATAAAAATATTAAAAAATGTATTTCTAATACAAAATGACAAAAAAATGTTGACGTGTTCGGTGTTCTCGCATAATCTTTTATTATGGAGGTGAAATACCCCTAAATTCTATTAATGTAATATAGACAAATAATACAATATCGAGTTCTTGATTTTGATAAAATTGTGATATGCTGTATTGGGTTATTCGATAATTAATGTCGCTTTTTTCTCATAGATGGCGTGAACTGCATATTTCATGTAGTAGACCCGGTTTGCAGAAGAAAAAAATCCATTTTCATCAGGACAATGCACCGTGTCACAAGAGCATTTTGACAATGGCTAAAATCCATGAATTAAAGTTCGAATTGTTCGAGCTTCCACCGTATTCACCAGATTTGGCCCCTAGCGACTTTTATCTGTTTCCAGACCTAGAAAAATTCATGCGTGGAAAGCGATTTTCATCAAATGATGAGGTCATAACAGATGTGGAAGCGTATTTTCCAGCCCTTCCAGATTCTCACTTCGATGATGGAATTCATACATTGGAATCTCGTTGGAACAAGTGTATTGATGTTCAGGTAGACTATACTGGATAATAAAGTGTATTTCAAACCATAAAATTGTGTTTTTTTTATCAAAACGCAAAACTTATTGAACAGTCTGGTACTTTAAGCTGCTTCCAAAAAACCAAACTATTGATACGAATGTCTACTGTCGTCAACTATCTAAATTGAACGAAGCAATCAAGAAAAAACGCCCTGAACTGGCCAATCGCAAAGGTGTGATGTTCCATCATGATAACGCCAGACCTCACACCTCTTTGATAACCCGTCAAAAATTAATGGAGCTCAATTGGGAACTGATGCTACATCCACCCTATAACCCTGACTTAGCACCATCAGACTATCATTTGTTTCGCTCCCTTAAAAACCATTTGAATGGTAAAACTTTCGATTCCGATCAGGCCGTTAAAAATGAGTTGGACCAGTTCTTCGCTTCTAAAAACCAAGGCTTCTTCGAACATGAAATTTTTCAACTTACCGCAAGATGGCAAAAGGTCATCCAACAAAACGGTCAATATATCATTGATTAATGTTTGTTGTTAATATAAATAAATTCGCTTTGAAAACATGAAAAAAAACGACAATAATTATCGAACAACCCAATAAAACATTCAAATAGTAGGAGATACATATTTCTTTAACTGCAGATATTCACTTTAAGGGAACAAAAACCAACTCTGAAAGTCACCCCCAAAATCACGTTTCTTAAATATCCTCGATTCTACTTGATATTTTTCAATAATACAAAATAAAAAAAAAAATTTTCGCAAAACCAGCAACAAAACTGTACAACGTGTGTTCAAAAAGTAAGGTGACATTTCAAATTGTGTAGGTAACGTACATTCGAATATCGATTTTTCTTGTGGTTGTGTTGATACATATATCCCGAACATATGTTTACAGTTTCAAATGTATAGCATACTTAGTTTGCTCGGCGATTTTCTATTATTAAAAAAAATTATTTAGTTTAATGATGTAATGTCGGTACACGACCTCCGTTTTGTTTTCCCTGTGTCAGCCGATAAGTGTTCTCTATGCTTTTCCCGCCCTCGCTCGTCAATGGGAAAAATGCGCATCGATCGTATCGGCCGCCCGCATCGATCTATACCCAAGCGCTCCACCACGAGAAAACCTCCCTCCACAACCTACTTGACGCACTCTCCAATGACTCACACCGTTGTGAAACCTAGCCTAAGCGTGGGCCAAGAGTTTACGAGTTTTTCCGAAACAGAAAAAAAAATGGTACATGCACTTTACTCTAGTAAGAAATGCCAGGCCGAAGACATGCGCGTCAACTCGGCGCCCAAAACAATAAAAATGTCCCATAAATACTCTTTTTTCTACACGTAGTTTTCCCATTTAAAATGTATCTTTTCTTACTTTAATTAATGTCAACATGTCGTGCGAGGTAGACTTAGCTAAGTTAGCTCCTGATATTTTTTACAGTTGTCATAATGATGAACAAAAATATAGTGCCGTAACTTGTTTAATTTATGATAAAGTTTTTCATAAAAGTTGTTTTGGTCGCAGAAAAAATATTAAATGCATTTCATCAGTGTTAGTGGTGTGTAATGAACATTCAAACTTAAATCTAACACCAAATGATAAAGAAATAAATTCGCGTGTCATTTTACAAAACCTGAAAGATGAAATTAATAAGAAAAACAAAAAAATCCAAAAACTGAAAGATAAATGTGCAATGCTAAGTGTAAAATATTCCAAACTAGAAAAAAATGAAGCATTAATAAATTTGTGTCTTGATGAAAATAATGACCAAAATGAAACAAGTGGTAATTATTTAGATAATGTGAAAGATATTAAAGTACATATAATCATCAACAAAAATCTAAGGCATCTAAATGAAGAGCAAAAAAAAAGGATTGTTGAATTGACTGAATTGAACAACCAATTGAAAGAAAATAATCAGTTACTCAAAGAAAAAAATAGCTATAGCGTATCACCCTCCAAGATGTCATATTCTCAAGTTGTGTGCAATACTACTTTACCGACTACTAAAAATAATGTACCTAGTATCATTATTACAACTTCAGATAGGGCTGAAATTGATACTGGAACTGTAAATATTATCAAAAGCAAATTGAACCAATGTAAAAATGTATGCATTAAGAAGCTCTTTAAAACCAAAAATAAAATTTTAATTAAATGTAAATCTTCAGAAGAAAATACTAAAGTAACATCTGCTCTAAACGAAATTAAAAACTGCAAATTGAACATTAAAATTGAAGCTTGAAAAAACCCAGGATCAAAATGACTGGTATAGATTTTGATATAAGCACAATGAACAACGATGACATAATAAATGACATTAAATCAAGAAATGGACTGAATGATAACCACGAGATAACAGTTGTGTATAAATTGAAGAATTTAAGAAATAGAGCTTGGAGTATAATCTTCGAAGTTAACAGACTAGCTTATGGATGTATTATGCCATATGGAAAATTATATTTTGGATGTAATCGTTGAAGACTTCATGATGATTTTAACATCAATCTTTGCAAAAATTGCTGTAAATATGGGCACAGCACAAAAAAGTGCAGAAATAATCCAGTCTGCCTGTATTGCTCTGGATCTCATACATATGATATGTGTGCAAGAAAACAAACACTCGGTTGCAAAGGTTGTTCTGATTTTAACACAATTAATCAAGGTAAACCAAATGTAAGGCCACGGGATACCAGTCATAATGCTTCTAACTTCAAGGATTGTGGAACCTATCAATATCTACTGCAAAAATCCATCGACTCAACGGATTATCCTTTCAATCCAATCCAACATGCATTGGCTAATATCAGATATATAGCGAACCAATCAACAACATAAGAAAGTATTTCTAACTCAGTTTAAAAAAATATTCGTCTTAATAATCATTTTCAAATCTGCATAATATCATTGTCCTTTTTTATTCTCCTATTTTCTTATTTCGATTTTAAAAAAACATATATAAATTAAACTTAATAAAAACACATAGCTCTGAAATCAATAATTTCATATGGATTCCCATATTGAATTATTAGATATCATCCTACAAAAAACTATAATTAATGAGAAAACTTTCGTAGATGACAATTCTTTTAATTCTGAGTTAGATCAAAATGATGATCTGATATTATATTTAAATATTAAAGTTGGAAGGTTGTACATGAGAACTTTTTTGCTATACCTGGGTATAAAATGTATTATAATAGTGGAGAAATCAATCAAAATGATATACGTATTAGATGATATTATTGAAACAACAGAGTTTATTGAAATAGATAGATTGAAAATTACCAATATGTGTATTAAAATGAAAAACGGATGTAGTACTGAAATTTCTGCTTTATATCGCACTCACGATATGCCTAAACCTGAGTTTATTTACAGTTTAAATAAATACCTTTTAGTTAAAAGGTTTAAGAAAAATCACTTCATTATTGGAGACTTTAACATTGATCTTTTTGAACAAAGTTTTTTAACTGAAGCATTCTTGAATAACTTTCTAGAAAAGGGTTTTATACCTGGGTATCAAAAAGTCACTCATCATATATTTAATCATAAAAATGGTGGTACTCGTATTGATAACGCTTTTTACAAAACTGAAGCTTTAATTATCAATACTTATACTATTACAAACAGTTTGACAGATCACTATACTTTAATAATTAAAATTAAAAAGCAAAACTTAAAAAAAGATTCTATCCCCAATACCCGAATAGATTTTAAAAAACTCAAATATAATACAAGTACCATCAACTGGGATTTGACACATGGTTTTAGTGATCCAAATATGGCTACCGAATTTTTGATTGAAAATATTAATAAATGTATGGATAATGCGAAAGTCCTCATAAAAAAATCTAACAAAAAAAGGCAGGCCTGGATTACAGGGACTATAGTTAAATCTTGCGAAACCAAAGAGAAATTATATTTAGTAACTAAAAGTAATCCAACCAATGAGCTACTTAAAATTCAATACAAACAGTATTCTAGTATTCTACATAAAGTGATTTATAAGGCCAAAATTAAATTTGAAAAAGATTATATTACAAAAAATATAAATGATAAAAAAAAATTATGGAGTATTATTGATGATAAAGTAAATAAAAAAGTTAAAAATAGACAAAATATCAACTACATTATTGATGAAAACAAGCAAAAAATTGTAGAAGAGGAAGTAATAGCTAATAAGATGAATAACTATTTTTGTACGATTGGATCTACTCTAAGTCAGAAAATAAATATACCTTGTAATCTAGCTATTCCAATGCCACCTAAAAATTCTAAAACTATGTTCTTAAGGCCTACATCAAGCTCTGAAATAAGTTTGGTAATTAAAGAGTTAAAATTAAAAAATGGTGGAGTTGATAAAATAAGCACCAAAGTCATAAAGACGATAGTTGATTATATTGTTGACCCTTTATGCTATGTCATTAATAGATCTATTGAGTTAGCTTTGTGGCCTTTAGCTTTCAAAAAAGCTGTTGTGGTTTCTATTCATAAATCATCTAGTAAAATTTTAATGAACAATTATAGACCTATCTCTTTAATATCAAATATTGCTAAAATCTTTGAACGTGTTGTATATAATAGAATTTTGAACTTTGTTACTGAATGCAACATTATTTCTACTAAACAATTTGGCTTTGTTAAGGATAGGGGAACCACTGATGCCTTAAATTACATCTCCAACATAATCTGCAATATGCTTGATAAAAATAAACCAACAATTGTCGCCTTTATTGACTTAGCCAAGGCTTTTGACACAGTAGATCATGAAATACTATTGGAGAAACTATCTTACTTAGGAATCCGAGGCAAAGTTCTTGAGCTTTTGACTAACTATCTCTCTGATAGATACCAAGCTGTTAAAATTGGTGAAATTAATAGTGGATATCAAAAAATCAATATTGGAGTACCCCAAGGAACGATTCTTAGACCGTTACTGTTTATTTTGTATATTAATGATTTGATGTGTCAATTTCCTGAATCTAATGTTGTTTTGTCGTATGCAGATGATACTGCTCTTATATCTACAGCAGAAACGTGGGAAGAAGTTCGTAATAAAATGAATTATTATCTAAGTCATGCAGCAACATGGGTGGCATTGAGTAGGCTATCTCTGAATACTGACAAGACATACTGACAAGACTGACAGTCTTTATGAGTCTTGGAAACTATGCAGATAGTGTCCCTGTAATCATAGATGTTAATATCAACAATAAAGCACTGCAACGTGTAGAACAATACAAATATCTGGGAGTCATACTCGACTTTAACACGAAGTGGGAAATGCATGTGCAATATATAATAAATAAAACTAGATATCTAGTTTCATGTTTTTTATAAATTAGCTATAACTATGACAACAGAGACTTTACTCCTTATATATTATGCTATTTTTAACAGTATTCTAACATATGGGATAATAGCTTGGGGTGGGGCATACAATAACAATTTAAATAGGCTACACTTCAAAATAGAATTTTAAAAATAATATCCAAAAATACGTTTTTAAATAATAAAAAACCATTGAATCTATCTACTGAATTCAATTTAGATTCTCTCTTTCATCACTTTCCAGTTCGGCAAAATAAATATATATCTTCTAATAGTAAAACAAGAAAAAAATCAATACTTTTATCTAAAATTAAAAAAACTATTGGACTCAAAAATAGCTATATCAGAGCAGTAAAATTATTCAATCTGCTTCCTACGGAATTAAAAATCTTAAAGGTATCTAAATCGACATTAAGGAAAAAATTAAAGATTTGGCTTATTGAAAACAGCAACATAATTTAAATTCCATAACAAAATTATCTGCATCTATTTATTTTTTATATTAACATCTATATAAAAACCATCACAATATAAACAAGTCAGAAAAAAGAAAATGCTAAGATAAGAAATATTATAAACTAAACTAGTCAAGTAATTATATTTTTATAATCCTATCAGTTCCTTGTACAAGGAACACTTTCCCTCTAAGGAGTTATATGTAAATACATGTAAACTTACTTAACTGGTAAATAAATAAATAAAAAAAAATAAATAAAAATTACTCAAACTTTCCCTTCACAACATACTCCAAAGTTATGCAAAGAATAACGAATATTCTGTAAATTATATTATTGCAATAATTATTGCGTAATGTAACGGTAACCTTCGCTTACCGTTACACCGAACAGTTAGCGTCATAAAATAATAGATAGGTCACTAGGAAGATCTTGGTAAATAAATTGTGTAACTGTTTTTAAACTAACGATATATTGAATAATATTCAAACAATATAAAAAGTACAATGTTTAACAAAAAAAAATAGAAGCTGCGATTTCCAAAAATACCACTCAAGGCACATTTTCACACATTATATAAAATAGCTCAACGACGACACCACTTCTACGAGCAAGCAAGGAATTACTACGACGAGCAGCCCTCTGAGAGCACCCAAGGGATTTATCTGCAAGAGTATCCAGAGCCACAGCATTTCGACCAGCAGCTCCAGCGGCCGCCTATAGCAATATATATATATATATATATACATACATACATACTATTCATTATATCATTTTTTTGTAAACTGTTCTTTTAAGAACAATCTAAATTTCAACGTTTCAAAAATCAAGAAGAAGACGACGAGGAGCCAGCTTCAACAAGGGAAGACACAAGAAAGAGAGAGAGAGAGAGAGAGAGAATTTGGTCTGTAAACACTTTCAGCGCACAATAAAGAGTGAGTTAATCCAACTTTTATATTTTTTTTTCTCTTGCCTCTTTTCTCTACTGTTCTAAAACCTCCCAAAGGTAGACTTAGCCTGAGTTTCGGCTAAATACCTTTTTCCATAAGTCACATTGGTTAGATCCTCCTTCAGAGCGGCGTAGCTGGTCTGAGTTTCGGCCTTGACGTACGCTTAGTCCCGCAACACGCCACTTCTTCCTTAAAAAGAATAGAAAAAGAATGCTCCAATTCTCCTCTGCCACCCCGAGCCCGTAAGCTTAACTGCTTGGACTCTAAAAGCTCTCTGCGACTTCATTTTCCTCAAAGAACCAGGGACCAATAATTTCAGCTACGAAAATTCCACACCTCACTGTGTCTTTAGATGAATGCAAAGGCCTTTGATGCAATTCTCGAGGATTGGTGTCAGTCCAGTAGCGCATGTTTTCTTTGTTGACGGATTCACACAAATATAAATGAGCTTCATCACTAAAAATAACAATAGCGTCCTCAGGAACGACTTCGAGAAGAAACACGCGTTCATCCGAGAATTGAAGTCACGTTTAGAAAGTTTGTGCACAATCGCCATCTTGTTTGGATGGAAATGAAGATCAACATGAAGAATTCTCCTCACAGAACGATCGGTAAGTCCAAGGGCAGACGCATGTTTGCGCGCAGAACACCGTGGTGATCACAACATTGAAGCTCTCACTGCCTTAATGTTCTCAGGTGATCTAATGGGCCAAGGGACTCTAGTTTTTCGTGTTGTCATACTTGCAGTTTGTCTGAATGTAGTGACCCACGTAACAATTGATTTCCGGTCCGGAACAGGGGCCAACGGGGCTAAATTGAAGCGATTCCGAAAGGCGCGCTGGATTGCGATCACAGAACATCCGCTCAAAAAGTAGGCCTCAACGGCAAAAGCATGCTCTTCACTGTTCGAACGCATGATGGCGACGGAACTACACAGTATGTCGGAAAAGTTCCCGACCTTATTTTGTAGCGCTTGTACGAGTGGCGCCACTTCTTGGACGACACCGGTACTATGTTGCTACATACCTCTGGAGTGTCTGAGAATTTTTTCACCAGTATACGTTCATTAGTTGCCGAGATAGACGTGCTTGAGTGAACGTGTGTTTAGTACCCCGGTGCAAGATCTACGATGGATGAGAAATTTGAACATCGTGGCGCAATTAAATTCTGCTATAAACTTAAAAAAACTTTCGCGGAAACGAACAAAATCATCGATTCGGCTTACGGTGAAGGTGTAGTGTCGCGTACAACTGTTTACACGTGGTTCAGTCGGTTCAAGAAGGGTAGAGAGACGTTAGAAGATGACGAGAGAAGCGGCCGGCCGTCAACAGCTGTTACCGACGAAAACGAGGCTCGCGTGCGCGCGCTACTGAAGCAGGATTGCCACATGTCTCTCAGAATGTTGGCAGACGAACTAAACATGAGCAAGGATAGCGTCGCGTTGATTTTGAAAAAAAAAAATGAACCGCAGGAAGGTCTGCTCTCGATTTGTTCCGCACTTTCTCACACCAGAGCAGAAAGAAACTCGCATCCAATGTTGTCAAGATTTTATCGAGACTTGCGACATCACTCCGGGCTTTCTAAACTCAATCGTGACTGAAGACAAGACTTGGTGCTTTTAATACGATCCTTCCACAAAGCGGCAGTCATCCGCTTGGCTCAGTCCGAGCCGCGCGAGGCCTCAAAAAGTGCGCCAACAAAAATCACGGGTAAAGACGATCCTCATCGCTTGCTTCGACTCCAAAGGCCTGATACACAAAGAATTTGTGTCCCGAAACACCACCGTGAATGCTGCGTATTACGTAGAGGTGTTAAAACGTCTGAAGCGCCGGATTAATCGCATCAGGCCCGAGTACAAGGAACCGGGATCGTGGAGTTTGCTGGATGACAATGCGCCTGCTCATTCTTTGAACATTGTGAAGCGTTATCTCGCCGAAAATCAGATCTCACGCATCAATCACGCCCCATACTCGCCAGAGCTGGCTCCAGCCGACTTTTTCCTATTTCCTAAGCTAAAAATGGCCTTGAAAGGACGATTTTTTGAAGATGTACCGAGCATTCAAGCGGCTTGCACCGAGCGTCTCACAGTGATAACTTCTGAGGAGTACCAGAGAGCCTTCGAATCACTCATGGAGCGCTCAAACGAGTGTATATCTAGGGAAGGGGACTATGTTTAAAGTTAACTGGAATAAATTTCTTTAGATGTAATTTTCGATTTTTTATTTCAAAAGTTCGGGAACTTTTCCGACATACTGTGTATGTCGGGACAAAACTTTATAGTCCCACATCTCGAACGAGACCACTAGCGCTTCGCTACCACATCAACCAACTGAATGGCGCGTATTTTAAAAAAGAAAGTTATGCTGCCGCACCCTACACTCTGACAAAAAAGTATCCGGAAATTTGAAATAAAACGCAAAAATATTAAACTTCTTCAATATTTACTGAATCTCCTTCAAAATATGCTCCATTTGAAGCGATACACATGTGCCAACGTTTTTTCCAATCATGGAAACATTTTTTATAGGCGCTTTCAGGGACGGCCTTCAGCTCCTTCTGCGAATTTTCTTTTATGGCGTCTATGGAGTCAAATCTGGTTCCCCCGAGCGGTAATTTTAGTCTGGAGAAAAGAAAAAAGTCACACGGAGCTAGATCAGGTGAATAAGGTGGCTGGTCGATGGTATTTATCGAGTGTTTGGTCTTAAAATCGTTAATAATCGTGGCTCGATGAGATGGTGCGTTATCGTCATGCAAAATCCACGAATTGCTTTGCCACAAATCCGGCCGTTTACGGCGAATATTTTCACGCAAACGTCTCAAAACAGTTAAATAGAAGTCCTTATTGACCGTTTGACCTTGTGGAACGAATTCATGATGAACCACACCACGAATATCGAAGAAAACAATAAGCATCGTCTTGATTTTCGAACGACTTTTGCGAGGTTTTTTCGGTTTCGGCTCATTTTTTCCCACCCATTCCGATGATTGTTGGCTCGTTTGTGTGTCGTATTCATAGACCCATGTCTCGTCACTAGTTATGATCCGTCCCATGAACGTGGGATCAGAATTCGCATGATCCAGCATGTCTGCAGCTACCTGCATCCGGTACTGTTTTTGAAGAAAATTCAGCTCTAACGGAATGAGCTGAGCGGCGACGCGCTGCATGCCCAATTGGTTCACCAAAATCAAACGAGCGGTTTCACGAGAGATGTCGAGATCACGAGCTATCTCTCTAACACTGGCATGACGATTTTCGAGCACAATTTCCTTGATTTTTTCGACGTTATCGTTGGTTGAAGAGGTCGACGATCGTCCTGAACGAGGCAAATCTTCGACGATCTCCCGACTGTTTTTAAAGGCTTTGTACCATTCGTACACTTGGATTTTCGATAAAACAGAGTCTCCATAAGCCTTTTCCAGCATTCACAACGAGTCAGCACACAAAATTTCGTTCAAAACACAAAATTTGAGACAAACTCTTTGTTCAATATTTTTTTCCATTGTAACATTCGCAGACTACCACTGAGTTCGACTGGTTTCAACAGCTGTCGTAAACAAACTAGTTGACAGGCTGCACTCATGTTTGGCATAGTAATTACGGACAGTCCTACCGACATACAGAAACTTCAAATACTTAAAAATACTCAACGCGGGCAATTTAAATGAGAATTTCCGGATACTTTCTTGTCAGAGTGTATATAAAGTCGCATGGGGCTACATCTGGTGAATATGGAGGCTTGGGCATGATTGTAGTGTTATTTTTAGCCAAAAAAATTACAAACCAGCAACGATGTGTGAGCTTTGCTCTATTTTTTTAAACGACGAATAATCTCTACGCACGTGTAAAGACAGTTACTCTTTGTGTCTGCTGTAAACAACACGAACATGCGAGATGGCTGTTATTGTCAACATACTATTATTTATTATATATATTAGTATATTAAAAAAAAAAAAAAATCGAAACTCGAATGTATGTAGCCTGCGTAATTTAAAAATTGGTTTTATTTATTGAAAGCACGTCGTATAATTACTTACAAAATTTTCGAAAAAATATCATCATGATTGTTTAACTTTGCAAGTAATATTGGGTCATTGCATAAGTCATGATCAGATCGTACTATCATTGAACATATTCTGACAAGTTTGCCTTTCGTCGTTTGTTTTCTTTGTTCCTGTATTTCATTGCGTAGAACACACTCCTAACTAGTGTGATTTGTGCGACTAAATAAATAAGTTTGTATTATTAACGTTTTGTTATTTATTTTTTTACAACGTATCACTATTAATGCAATGACCCAATACAATGAATGGTTCGAACATTATTTATATATAAACTAACTTTCAAACGATAAATCTGATTTATCAAATGTATTTTAATGCAATTTAATTAAATTATTACTCTGCATGAAGATACAATAACATAATAATAATCACATGTCTAATTTTAAAAAAATATCGCAACTGTTTATTTTGTTTTGCATGTAAAAAAACGAAATATCGATCTGTATTCTGATATGAGAATATATTGCATGCATACGCAAAATAGTATAGTAGAAAGTAATAGATTTAAAACACTGCTACATTTTATGTTATAAACTTACAAACAATATAAATTACATATTATATTATTTACCTTAATATGTACCATTTTCATCAGATTAGACAATTTTTTCATTTCTTAGTGTCTTTTTAAATTTCATCGTATCAAATTATAACGTATTCGATCATTTTTTATTCTTTATTTAAAATGTATTTTCTATTAGCATAAAAATTGTAATTATTAAACGTTATTAGACAACTTTATATTCTGCTTTGTTATGTATGTATCAAGTTTTCTAACAAACGTTTGCGACATAAGTAGGTAGCGCCATCTATGTGATGAACCATATAAGTGAATTTTTTCTTATCTACAAATTTACTCACAGTTGTATCTAACTTCCGTGTCTACTTTACACATACCTAATGGATTAGCTGCAGACGTGTTTTCTTTATTGATAGTCGTATCGTATTTCCAGGATTATGGAAATATTACACATTATTAAAATTAAATGATGGTTGGAGGTGATTCCTTATAGAAAAGTGTTATTCCCTACAAACTTATTTTTTTAGTTTTCTGTCATGTTTATTTCTAATTAATCTTTTTACGCTGCTTCACATACGACGACCTGTCTAGTGCTGTGTCGTATTTCTAAGATTGGAAAAAAATAAAACATATTTGTTCGGAAAAAATTATAGAATACGGTTGACATTACAAAACTGCTATTCTTTACAGAGCTATTTTTTTGATTAATTAATGTTTTTTTTTTATTCACCTACCTGACGCCAGCGCCGGCTAGTGAGGTGACGACTTGGTAAAATTTTGGCTCCGGAAGCTCCTTAATCATAATTAAATGAATCCACGTGTATTTCATAATTATAGATTTTTATATAAATAGTAATTATAACAATAAATAAATTCCATGTGAAATTTTTAACTTTTTAAAATGGAAAGGAAAGAGAAACAAGCCACTTCTTTAAGTAAGTAAAGAAACCCAGGCTGTATTGAAGCCGGAACACTTTTTACGGTAAGCGAACGTGATTCCTCCGTTCGAAGACACGCGTGGCCTGGAAAGGTAAAGGTGTACTGAAGTTAACTATCCTCGAATTACTGGTAGTCGTCTTCGAGTACCCTTTTTCCCAAAACAATTCTAACATCAAGTAAAAATTAATATAAAGTATTAAAACATCCTTGATCCGTAATTAGACGTTTACGGGAATCCCCTAAAAAATGAGTAATAAAATCCCTCCCATTTTGAAAATAAAATTTCCTTGCGAAAAATATATAAAGGACTAAAAAACAAAATTTTACTCTTAGTACGGTTGCTATTTCATAAAGCATATATCGTTGAAAGCTATCCGCGCTATTTTCTAACCAATAGGTATACACGTAAACTTTAATACAGATTTAAAAAAAAGACATTAATTCGATTCCTATACATCATATCTTTTTTTTTTTTTTTTTAATTATAGATAAATGAGCCAGCTTTTTGTCTACATCAATTTCGAAATCATAGTACATCAGGAGTTGTAAAAACGTTAGGTATCAAAAATTACTTTTTTGATTACCATTATTTTTTAATTTTCCATTTAAAAAATTAATATTTTTATTTTACTAGGTTATATAACTTTTTAAGAATCCTTAACTACCTCAAATGATATTCTATGACCCTTAGAAAACGTATAATCGGGTTCTGTGTTAAATGTCTTTTTTTTTTTACAAAAATTTCGTATCATTCAATCAATGAATAATTTTATTCAAAAATTTGTAGGCTTAAAGTACACAAAACAATCTACATTTTCTTAAAATTAGTAGTAGCCTTCTAACTCAATTTTTCTCAATTTTATTTAATAAATTAAAAAAAATTAATTTTGGATTTGCTTTTTTACAATTCCAATGAAATATATATGACATTTTATCTTAACCGAAAATACATATTTCGATGTCTGCCAACTTATAACTGAAATTTAAATCATAATTACGCAAACGTTACGTATAGCGTAGTGGTTAAGGCGTCTGCATTATGTTAAAAACCCGGGTTCGGTTCCACCGTAGGTTGAACAAAATTTTTCTGCATTTTTTTCCATGAATTATTTATGTAAGTATACAATAAATTAACGACAGTTTATGACTAAATAATCAATTTAATGTCAAAATAAAGAAATACATAGTGTAAAAATAACGTCTTTTGACACAGTAATGACGTCATTTTTGTGTTTGGAAAGTTTGACAAATGACATTATAAAACGTTCAAAATCCTGACACGCCCAATCGCGTCATTGCTGATGTCATTGTTAACGTTATTTCATAATGTTATAAAAGACGTCATGTTTTTCAATAAGACCGTCATTCAGTGACGGCAATTGAGCGGATGAGACTGCTATAGCAAAGGGCTTAATACATACCCGGATATTAAATTTTTCATTCTTGATTGCCGGTGTTAAAAATAGACATTTCCTTTTAAAATTTCAAAGTTGATTTTAAAAAGACCTCTAAGGATAGGTCAGAAGTTGAAGTCAAGGTTACCACTGAATACTCCGACCGATACTTTTTGAAGACCCTGAACAATATATAACACATACAGTTAGATTAGAGGTGATCGGTCACAACATAAACAAACGGAGCGCTCCCACGAAGCATACAGGGCTGTACGTAAAAATTACGTCTCACAATTAAAATTTAAATAACCATAATCGGGGTTCTGTACTTGAACGCGCTTATTTCAATAAAATTAAATTATTTAAAAATAAAAATTTTGATTAAGTTTCCCGGATTAGTTATTCATTACAGTATTAAGATGCCCATAATTGACTGCATAATGAATTTAAAAAAATTTCTTCATTTTACAATGATAATACCAAATGGTTTGAACGGAAAGTTCAGCGTGGGCGGGCGCATACGCCCCACGCGGCAGGGAACGTGTTAATTATTATTAATAATTGTTTTCAATTTCTGCATCTTAAAATATTAAGAGTAAAAAAGTACTCGAAAATACTGTAATTCTTGAAATAGTTTGCCTAAAAATAAGAAATTATAAAATTGTTTTATATTTATGTAATTTATAATTAATAAGTAATTATTTTTTTAATTAAATGTTTTACAAAATGATTAACAATGTATGTTAAAAAAAAAAACAAATATTCAAGTGAAATAAATTTAATATCAATACATTAAAATATTTTATTTCACAAAATATAAATTGCTTATATAATTTGTAATAATTTGTTGATCATTTAACGTCGTATGAAAGAAAGATAAGATTTTAATTACTTTATAATATCATTGTTGACTTTGAATTTAAGAACATTAACATTTTTTTTTCAGGACGAAAAATTTATTTTTCAAAAATTTTGCACTCTCTTATTAGTAAAAATATAATGTTCAGTTATATTTGTTTATTATAAATTCAACGTTATGTTTACTATTTATTAGATAATTAATTGATTACTACATTGCAATTCTTATAATAATCATGAATAAGAAAAAAGTTTTTGTGATAGTTAAGTAAAAAATATCATAAACATTAGCATGTTTAATATTTGCAAACAAGTTATAATCATAAAATGTTGTATTCTGATACTAAAATATTTATAATTTCAAAAATTAATATCTTTCATATCTTTTTTAATACCACATTCATAATAAATCGCCAGTAAATATAATTGTTTATCGTAAAATTAATTATCTCTTGAGTGAATATTAGTTTTAATACGCAACATAATTTTCACAGAAATGTATTTTCATTTAAAAAACTGACATAGGCAAATGTTTGCAACAATAATCTGTTGCTTATTACGATAATTTATTTTCATGATTGCTCGTAATTGAAACGGCTGTATGTACTGTAGGATGTAGCTATTTACTGACGTGTACAAAACGCGTGGTGGGTAACTAAAGGCCACGTGTTATAAACTGATTCATTCGACTCCTTAAACTTCTCTTTCAATCTCCGTTTCTTTCGGTGAAGCATTTTTTATCATTCAGAGTTTAAGCCGGTGCTTCTTAGTTTACTATTGTCGCTAGGTGTATTTAATTATTATTTTGTTTAAAGAATATATTTATGTAAAAATATTTACATAAATTTTAATTCATAAATAATTTTATTTATTAAATTTTAACTTCCAGTTATTTAAATAATTTTATTAAATTTTTATCATGGAAGAAGATAAAGACTTGAATTTATTAAAACAAGTAAGCGATTTTTTCACCGAAGAAACATTAAAGAACATATTAGCCAAAGAGAAAAATGTAAATTCAGAAAGTGTTGAAATATTATCTTGGTGCTTCAGTGAAGCAAGTGCAAAAGGTGATAGTTATTTATCGGTAGTAAATAGAATATTAATAAAAGGTAAAGTAAATAATGAGAGCGCAGAAACTAAAATTATAGTAAAATCATTACCAAAAAATATTGGAAGAAGAAAAACTTTTAGAAGTGTTGAATTTTTTCACAATGAAATTATTTTCTATTCCGAGGTAATTTCTCATGAATTATTTATTAATTTAATGTAAATTATTTCAATAATTTTAACAACTATAAATTTCGTGATATTTATAGATTGCAACTAGGTTTGAGGAGTATTTAAAATCGAAAGGACAAAGTGATTTGTTAGTAATTCCACGTTGTTTAGCATTTCATCTTGATGGTGTCAATGACTTTATAGTTTTAGAAGACGTTAGTGCTCGTGGTTACGGTTCCGCTTGTCGACAAACGTGTTTGTCTTATGAACAATGCAAATATATTGTCCAGACTTTGGCTAAATTTCATTCTGTATCGTTTGGATACAAAAAGGACAGAAAGGAAGAATTTGAAAAAATTACTGCATTACTTACGGAAACTTTTTATAGAGAAGATTTATACGAAAATTGGTACAAGCGCTTTCATGTTAGTATTGATTTTAATTTTCTCTAATTACATTTACAAGTTAATTTAATTTTAATAATTATTAAAATTGTATATTTAAACATTATATTTTTTGCACTTTTATAAAAAAAAATTTTTTAATTTTATTGGGAAATTTCGCTGTATTCGCAAGCATACTTATAAAAATAATAACGGTTTTATTAGGTTGCTGCAGATGAAATGGCCGATTTAGCAATGACATAAAGTTGGCTGCAATTTTAGTGTATTATGTTGGCACAAGGCGGCGCAAATGATATGACATATTGAAGTATAAATACTGCTACCTTGGTTTATGGAGTCATTTCTGTTTTGCACTTCATAGTGATCGTAAAAACAAAAAAAGAAAGTGAACATGGAAGTGAATCAAAAACGGCTACTTTTACTATACGAATTTAAATTAGAGCACAACGCAACGGAAGCAACGAGGAATATCAATAGCGCATTTGGGCCTGATACAGTTCGCGAACGAACCACTCGGCGGTGGCTCGAAAAATTTCGATCCGGAGATATGGACCTTGGAAATGAGCCACGTGGACACCCAGGACCATCGATCGATAACGACGAGCTGCGTGCATTAGTGGACTCTGACCCCCGCCAAACCATAAGGGATCTTGCCGAGAAATTAGGCGTTCACAATTCGACAGTTTGCCGCCACTTGCAACAACTTGGAAAAGTAAAAAAGTTTGACAAATTGGGTTCCGCATGATCTTACCGAGCAAAACATGACGTGTCGAACGGAGATTGCAAGTTTTCTTCTCTCCCGCAACAAAAAGGAACCGTTCTTGCACCGAATTGTAACCTGCGATGAAAAGTGGATTTTATACGATAATCGTCGCCGATCGGCCCAATGGCTAGATGCCGATGAAGCGCCAAGACACATGCCGAAACCAAGCCTTCATCCAAAGAAAATAATGGTAACTGTTTGGTGGTCTGTAGCTGAAGTTATGCGCTCTTCGTTCCTGCAACCTGGCGAAACCATCAATACTGAGAAATACTGTGCTCAACTGGATGAAATGCATCAGAAATTGATAGTCCAACGACCTAGGCTTGTCAACAGGGATGGAGTGATACTGCTTCATGATAACGCATGACCTCATGTATCGAGATCAATGGTCCAAAAATTTAACGAGTTGTGCTATGAGACTCTTCCTCACCCTCTATATTCACCAGACCTCTCACCAACAAGTTACCATTTCTTTAAACATTTGGATCACTTTTTGACTAGAAAAAGATTTAATAATGAAGCTGCTGTCAAAAATGCCTTCGAGGAGTTTCTTCGAACCAGAAACTCGGACTTCTACAAAACTGGAATAAATGTACTTGTATCTTGTTGGGAAAAGTGTGTTGCATCTATTGGTACCTATTTTGATTAAATAAATTGTCTTTATAAAAAGTTACAGCTGTTTAAAAATTGATTACTAAATCGGCCATTTCATCTGCAGCAACCTAATACATAAGTTTTTTTTTTTTAATTCTCAAATAAAATACATTTTAATAGAAGTGTACTTAATAATATAGCTATAAATAATTTTTCAAACGTTACAATCTTGATAAAATAGAAATAAGAAAAATAATTGCAGATAATTTTCATTTTCAGAACACCGTTTTGTTGCGAATTGCAAAAGACGCTTTAGCAAAAGAATATCCCGGTAGTCGCGGGGAAAAAGTATTTAACTCTTATGAACCTGGTGCTTTAGTAAAAAAATCAATCGAAGTATGCTCGAAAACGCGAGCACCAACGTCGGTCGTTGGACAAGGCGACGCTTGGGCTCCGAATGTCTTAGTTCGCGAAATGAACCCTGGGAAATTCGACGCTCTCTTAATAGACTTCCAACTGGCTAGGTGTGCCAGTCCAGTTCTCGATCTAGTTTTTTTCATTTATGCGTGCACCGATAAGCCGTTGCGTGACGAACATTACAATCATATATTAAAGGATTATTACATCGAATTGACTAAATGCATGAGAGCACTTGATGTTAATCCAGAAGAAGTGTATCCGTGGAATATTTATTTAAAAGAGGTACGATAATGTACGACTTTATCCTACATAAATTTAAGAAACTTTTATCATTTGAATCTATTTTTCGCTAACATTTACAAACTGTAAATAGTGAAATATCTAGAGGAATACATTTGAGATAGAAAAAATGAAAGTATAGCATTCTTTTTTTATTTTTCTAGTTACAATGATATACAAGGTGAGCCATTTTAATCTATCCATCCCAAAATCTCCCAAAAGTAAACGGTATAAGAAAAAATTATTCAGACAAAAGTCGCCAAAGACTATAGGGGCCATCTTTTTACAATATCGGTTTTGATATTGAGATCAATTTTCAAGGTTATTTGAAGGTCAAAGTGATTTTTTTAAATAGGAACTCTTATTTTTGACATTGGATTCAGAAAGAGCGAGAAATTTTACGTCTGAAATGATAGTTAAGGTAAATTTTCACAGGGTCAAATCAAGGTCAAATTAAAAAAATCGTTCAGAAAATGTTTTTTTTTTTTCTTATGACGTCTGGGCACAAAAAGCTAAAGTGAACTTGGGGCTAACAACCTAGATCATCTTGACCTTAAAGTTAACTTGGAAGGTCATTCAAAGGTACGTCCACGTCGTTGTTTCTGGGTAACTCTAAAATTAAGCATTTTTACTTAGAAAAATCCTCTTGACCTTCACATAATCTTCAAATTTGAAGATTAACGTAGTTAAAGTCGTTGATCTCTGAACCTACTCGAGCGTTTTCTATTTATAAATCCATTAAAATTTGCAACAAAACATCTTTTGGACAATTCTTTCATATTTCGCCATCCAAAGGTCAATCTAGCAGATTAATAGACATTATTTTTCTACAATAAAATGTTTCCATGCTTTCGAAATCCGAAAACAAAGGTAGGTATTCTTATTTAAAAAAATACTTTGACCTTCGAATGACCTACTCAAGGTCACGATGATCAAGGTCGTTAATTCACTTAAACCTTTTGTTGCCCAGATGTCATAAAAAAAAAAAAAAAAAAAATATTTTCTGGACGATTTTTTGAATTTGATCTTGATTTGACCTTGTGAAAATTTATCTTAACTATCATTTCAGACGCAAAATGTCTCTCTCTTTCTGAATCCAATGTCGAAAATTGGAGTTCCAATTTGAAAAAATCACTTTGACCTTCAAATAACCTTAAAAATTAATCTCAATATTAAAACCGGGATTGCGAAAAGATGACCCCTACAGTCCTGAGTAACTTTTGTCTGAACAATTATTTCATATTTTTTACCGCTTACTTATTGGTGATCTTAGGGTGGATAGATTAAAATGGCTCAACCTATATACAGTCTGTCAAGTAAGAGCGTGTTCGACTTCACTGACAGGTAAGAAAAGATTTCGCTCTAATTCCTTCGCGAGCCGATAGAGAGAAGTTTTGTTCTTGATGCATTGTTAACAAAGATTCAGTTGTCGTTGATCTTTTGAAAGAGAATCACGTTAAACGCCATGAGTGCTAAGTACGCGTCGCGCTACGAGGCTGTGTTACTTTGCATCCACCCGAAAGGTCCCAAAATGTCGCAATCAGCGGCTGCTAAATATATGAGAAAGTCGAAGGCATTTGTGAAGAAGTGGATACAGCGATATAAAGTGGCTAAAAATGTCGATGATTTATCAGAACGTGGCTCGATAGGAAAAGTGAACAAAAAAGATGAAAAAAGAATAGTGAATCTGTTTTCGCGGAATCCTGCTTTAACACTGCGGCAAGGACAAGCAAAATTAATGGCAAAAGGTTTAGATATATCCTACGAAACTATCCGAACCCATCTTCGTACTCATCATCTGAAATGGCGCAACACAATGAAGAAGCCTCTGTTGACTGAAAAACATGTGACAAAGCGACTCGCTTGGGCGCATGAGAATATTGATAGAGATTTTGAAAATGTCATTTTTACTGCTGAATGTTCTATATGGGCACGTTCTGTCCTCACGCGAGCCTGGTCAACTTCCACCAATAGGCTTGTTCAGCGGACCGCAAAACATGGAATAAAGGTGCATCTTTGGGGCTGCTTCTCAAAGCCGGGATTCGGCACTTTGCACCTCTTTACTGACAACCTAAATGCCGAGAAAATGATAAAAATCTACAAAAAGGCTTTACTGCCATCTGCCAAACGATGGTTCATCACAAAAAATGAAGATTGGATTCTGCAGGAGGACAACGATCCTAAACACCGCAGCAAGCTCTGTACTTAGTGGAAGACTCAATCTGGCATCGTTACATTGGATTGGCCGTCGCAGTCGCCCGATGCAAACCCTATTGAAAATGTGTGGGCATATATTAAACGGAAGCTTCGTGGAAGACGCACATACACTTTGAAGCAGTTATCTTACGAAATTCGTCGGATCTGGAGATCCTTGCCACTAGAATACACTGTCAAATTAGTAGAAAGCATGCCTCAGAGATGCCAGGCAATTATCGACGCCGGTGGTGACTGGACACATTATTGACCGAATTGCATCATTGTTTGTAATGTGTACAATGTATATATAAATATGAAAGTTTCATCAAATGAATTTTTTTATAAATTAACACGACCACGCTCTTACTTGACAGACTGTAAGTTCACGTTAAATTTTTTTTAACATGATTTAAATGTAAATATCGTACATTTTAGAATTAAATTTGATCCTTTTTTCAACATTCGTTATGATAACTAAATCACTTTGTAAAAAAATGTAGATGTCACCTAATTAATATTATTTAGTAAGCGTCAGTATCAATTACTACGCTACAATTTCTTACTACTTACACAAATATAATTTTAAAATTTTTGATTTTCATATTTGAATTTTTACAGTCATTCATTTATAGATTTCAAAAATATTTTTATTATAATAATTGAATTTTCTTTGATAGTTGTATTAAGTATTTATTTTAATCAATAATTAATAATAAAAGTTTTTAATATGTATGATAGGTGAAAAAGCAGTCCGTATATGGATTGACATTTGCTTTAGAAGCTGTACCATTCACAATGATGCCAGAAGAAGAAGCATTTGATTTGGATCAAATAAAAGAAGAAAAAGTTGACGTCGCTGATGTTTTTACATTATCAAACATTCAATTATCAAATCATAGGAAGCGACACGCAGAAATGATTCTTCATGCGGTAGAAAATGAATTTATATAACACTACTTACGACTTTTAAAATGTAACAAAAGTTTAATTAGCTTACAAACATCAAAAAAATTTTAAAAAATTTTAATAAAAAATTGGAAAAAAAAAGATAAATCGTTTTACACATCACTAATAATAAATTAATGGTAAAATTATAAAAACTTTTCAAATATCATTGAGAGTGTGTGCGTGTGCGCGCGCGCGCGCGCGTGTGTGTGTGTGTGTTTTAAATAGTCAATAAAGAATTTTTTATAAACGAATAGCAAAAAATTAAAATTTTAATTTATTAAGAATTTAATAAATGCACTTCCTCATATAGAGTACGACCATTTTCCGCAAAGACATAGACATTTGAAAATGCCTCTAATATTTTGAAATTTTATTAATTTTAGTGATCCACTAATTTTATTGCATAGTGTATTTTGAGTTTATATATTCCATGAAATCTTCTTTTAATAGAATCTAAAAGATGTCAAATTTTCAAAAAAAATTAATAAGTAAAATAAGTAAATAAAACTCTATTCCGAAATACGCTGAAAATCTTTGGAACGTCCCGTTTACTGTTATATCGCAAAAAAATTTTATAAATCATTGTAATATATCGACCGTTTTAAAATAAATTGTGAACAATTTTTTTCCGGCAAGTTAGTTAAATAAAAATTTACATAAATTTATTTCAAATTTCATGACATATCATTTTTAAAAAAATAGACTCACTATTTTCAAAATTAATTGTCTATATCATATTGGGTGTACAACTTTGCTTCCGCCGTTTTTTTCCGGAATTCGAGACTTTATTGTAAAAAACTGGTTATACATTTATAATTCAAAGTATTGTCCATCGCTGGCCACTAAATTCTCCCATCTTTCGGGCAGCATACGAATCCCGCGTTGAAAAAACTAGTCATCTTTTGAATCGATCCACGAATCGATCCAATTTTTTACTTCTTCATAAGACCGGAAGTGCTGGTCAGCCAGGCCGTGTGTCATTGATCGAAATAAGTGATAGTCCGAGGGAGCAACGTCTGGAGAATACGGCGGGTGGGGTAGGACTTCCCATTTCAAAGTTTCCAAGTATGTCTTGACCACTTTCGCAACATGGGGTCGAGCATTGTCATGCTGTAAAATCACTTTATCATGTCTCTCGTTGTATTGCGGCCGTTTGTCTTTCAATGCTCGGCTCAAACGCATTCATTGCGTTCGATAACGATCGCCTGTGATTGTTTCAGTCGGTTTTAACAACTCATAGTACACTACGCCGAGCTGGTCCCACCAAATACTGAGCATGACCTTGGAACCGTGAATATTCGGTTTGGCCGTCGACATGGAAGCATGGCCGGGATATCCCCATGATTTTCTGCACTTGGGATTATCGTTGTGAACCCATTTTTCGTCTCCAGTCACAATGCGATGCAGAAATCCCTTCCGTCTTTGCCTTGCAAGCAGCTGTTCACAAACACACAAACGCCTTTCAACATCTTTCGGCTTCAACTCGTACGGCACCCAATTTCCTTATTTCCGAATCATTCCCATGACTCTCAGGCGTTTTGAAATGGCTTGTTGCATTACTTCCAATGATCCTGCCAATTCTTGTTGCGTTTGACACGAATCTTGATCAAGTAATGCCTTCAATTCTGCATCTTCGAAAACCTTCTTTCTTCCACCTCCATGCTGGTCTTCGACGTTAAAATCGCCGTTATTGAAGCGTTTAAACCACTCTCGGCACGTTCTTTCACTAATAGCGGCCTCACCATAGGTATTTGAGAGCATTCGATGAGCCTCAGTCGCAGATTTCTTCATATTAAAGCTAAAAATTAAAACCTCCCGCAAATGACGAGAATTTGGCTCGTAAGCTGACATGTTTAATCGAGAATAACTTTATGATGCAGACACAAATCGACTAATATTTCGATGGCGTTATGTTTACAAATACCTAAGCTTATTGTATGACATCTATGATCTATTTATTTCAACTACCACTTACCGCTACAGCCATCTATTGCAAAACGGCGGAAGCAAAGTTGTACCCCCAATATTTATAAATCATAGTAGACTGTTTTTAAATCTAAAAAATATTAAATCGTTTATAGGCACATACTACTGTGATCAAAAAGTAAGGTGAATTTGTTTATAAAATGTAAATTCTTTATTTATTCTTCCAAATCAATTTCATCCCCTTCAAAGTAATCCCCGTCCGAAAAAACGCACTTTTGCCAACGTTTTTTCCAGTCCTCGAAACAGTCGGAATAGTCTTTTTCCGGTATAGCCTTCAAGACCTTCTTCGATTCGGTTTTTATCTCCTCAATCGTGTCAAAACGGCGTCCCCGCATTGGCCTTTTGAGTTTGCTGAATAGCCAGAAGTTGCACGGAGCCAAATCAGGCGAATACGGCAGTTGCGGAACGATATGAGTCGAGTTTTTGGCAAAAAAGTCACGAAGAATCAATGCAGTATGACATGGTGCATTATCGTGATGAAGGAACCAAGAGTTGTTCGCCCATAATTCAGGTCGTTTTAGACGAATAGCTTCACGCAAACGACGCATAACGCTCAAATAATATTTTTTGTTGACAGTTTGGTCCGGCGGAAGGAATTCACCAGTTAGTGCACCACACCACGATAATCAAAGAAAACTGTCAACATGACCTTGATTTTCGATCGACTTTGCCGTGGTCTTTTCGGTCTTGCTTCACCTTTTGCACGATAATCGCTGGATTGGTCGGTGGTTTCAGGGTCGTATGCGTAAATCCAAGTCTCATCTCCAGTAATGATGCATTTCAAGTGGTCCTGATAGTCAGACAGCAAAGTTTCACACACATCAACGCGACGCTTTTTTTCCAAAAAATTGAGCGATTTTGGCACCACTCGAGACTTGACGCGTTTGAGACACAAAACATCCTTCAAAATGGTTTGGGCTGAGCCGAATGATATTCCAACACTATCAGCGAGGTCTCTAATTGTCAATCGACGATTTTCAAGCACCAAATCTTTGATTTTTTGGACGTGGCCCTCGTCGGTAGACGTTGATTGTCGTCCAGAGCGCGGTTCGTCTTCAACGCGTTCTCGGCCTGCTTTGAACTCGTTGTACCACTTATAAACGTTTTTTTGTGCCATAGTTTGATCACCAAAGGCCTTCCGCAACATTTTCAACGTGTCCGCACAAGAATATTCGTTCCGCAAACAAAATTTGATGCAAGTTCTTTATCAACAAAAGCACCCATTGTAAAAATCAAAAAATTCACTTTTGGTTGTTTACAAAAACACGTGTAACTCGGAGATAATTAAACCTTTTGACAAACAGACGCTTGGCAAATGTTATAGACAGTCCTACTAACCTAGGAAAAAAAATTTACCTGCCTTCCTAATGCCCGGGAGTTTTAAATGACAATTTCACCTTACTTTTTGATCACAGTAGTATATCTTTATATTTAATTTATTAAAAAATAACTATACAAAACTAAAAAAATGTACAACAGAATATCTTTTCACGAGATATCCAGATAACAAGTAATCAAACGATGTCATTCTGTCGGATTTAAAGAAAGATATGACATTGCACTTTGCAAGGTTGAGTATAAGGCCATTGTCAAATGCCCACTCAGTTAATCTATGTAAATCAGTTTACAATCTTGAACAATCTCTGGGTAATTTTATAAAATAGTAAAGCTTAACATCATCAACGTAGAGAAGAATATGAGCAAACTAAACAACATCAATAATGTCATTGACACACATAATGTCAATGTGTGTATGCGTGCGTGTATGTTTTTTTTCTTTCCGTCGCGACGATGGAAAGCTGCATCAGCCGCTATACGGTACTAACGAAAGTATGGAGCCCTTATCCGCCAAAACCACCGCCCCGATCCCCGGAAACCACTGTTACTGGGAAAATCATTCTTCCCACCAGACAGCCTATCATTTTTTCTCATAAAACGCGATCCAGGCGTGGTTCCAGTCAGATGTACATTCTGACAAAAAAGTATCCGGAAATTCTCATTTAAATTGCCCGCGTTGAGTATTTTTAAGTATTTGAAGTTTCTGTATGTTGGTAGGACTGTCCGTAATTACTATGCCAAACATAAGTGCGGTCTGTCAACTAGTTTGTTTACGACAGCTGTTGAAACCAGTCGACCTCAGTGGTAGTCTGCGAATGTTACAATGGAAAAAAATATTGAACAAAGATTTTGTCTCAAATTTTGTGTTTTGAACGAAATTTCGTGTGCTGACTCGTTGCGAATGCTGGAAAAGGCTTATGGAGACTCTGTTTTATCGAAAACCCAAGTGTACGAATGGTACAAAGCCTTTAAAAACGGTCGGGAGATCGTCGAAGATTTGCCTCGTTCAGGACGATCGTCGACCTCTTCAACCAACGATAACGTCGAAAAAATCAAGGAAATTGTGCTCGAAAATCGTCATGCCAGTGTTAGAGAGATAGCTCGTGATCTCAACATCTCTCGTGAAACCGCTCGTTTGATTTTGGTAAACCAATTGGGCATGCAGCGCGTCGCTGCACGGCTCGTTCCGTTAGAGCTGAATTTTCTTCAAAAACAGTACCGGATGCACGTAGCTGCAGACATGCTGGATCGTGCGAATTCTGATCCCACGTTCATGGGACGGATCGTATCTGGTGACGAGACATGGGTCTATGAATACGACAAACAAACGAGCCAACAATCATTGGAATGGGTGGGAAAAAATGAGCCGAAACCGAAAAAACCTCGCAAAAGTCGTT
Source organism: Chalcis sispes (assembly GCA_949987625.1). Taxonomy (NCBI): domain Eukaryota; kingdom Metazoa; phylum Arthropoda; class Insecta; order Hymenoptera; family Chalcididae; genus Chalcis; species Chalcis sispes. The sequence continues at coordinate 22,152,266 of OX465094.1, forward strand.
CGAAAATCAAGACGATGCTTATTGTTTTCCTCGATATTCGTGGTGTGGTTCATCATGAATTCGTTCCACAAGGTCAAACGGTCAATAAGGACTTCTATTTAACTGTTTTGAGACGTTTGCGTAAAAATATTCGCCGTAAACGGCCGGATTTGTGGCAAAAGAATTCGTGGATTTTGCATGACGATAACGCACCTTCTCGTCGAGCCGCGATTATTAACGATTTTAAGACCAAACACTCGATAAATACCATCGACCAGCCACCTTATTCGCCTGATCTAGCTCCGTGTGACTTTTTTCTTTTCTCCAGACTGAAATTACCGCTCCGGGGAACCAGATTTGACTCCATAGACGCCATAAAAGAAAATTCGCAGAAGGAGCTGAAGGCCATCCCTGAAAGCGCCTATAAAAAATGTTTCCATGATTGGAAAAAACGTTGGCACACGTGTATCGCTTCAAATGGAGCATATTTTGAAGGAGATTCAATAAATATTGAAGAAGTTTAATATTTTTGCGTTTTATTTCAAATTTCCGGATACTTTTTTGTCAGAGTGTATGTCCATGCGTTGTGGCTGCATGTATTGGATGTGCATGTGTTGTGTGTTTGTAGTGTGCGTGTGTGTATAACCCACTTTCGTAATCATCTGATGGAAAAATCATTCTTCCCATCAGTCAGCCTGACGCTTTGCCTTGAGGAAGGCGTGGCTTCCGTCAGAGCCTGGGAAACAGTGTGCTCGGCCAAAGCACGATGACTTTCCCAAGAGAAGATCCCCCGGCTGGTTGTGCGTGCATACGTGCGTGCGTGCGTGCGCGTAGATGAATATGTTAACCTACCAGGAACAATAACTTTGATATAACTTTTCAAGGTCATTAGAAGGTCAACCTTTATAAATTTATAAAAACTCATTTTTTCATTCCGGAACTTTAAAGAAGGAAAGACTTTACATTCAAAATCATAGTTCTTTGTTTATTCTTGTGACCTTCATATGGTTAAATGAAAAATGATATTCCAGCCTGGATAAGTTTACAACACTTTTTGAAACCTATAGAAGCGTATGAATTTCAAATTGGTTTCTGCTTATGCACACGTTTTTCTTCGAATTAGCGATGTGAAGGGTTTTTAGTGTACATGCTGTATTTTTATGCAATGTGTGTTTAAGTATAATTTTTTGCATATAACTGAAAATAATTATAATTATATAATATATCAATATCATATTATTGCATTGTCATTGAAGTTACATAAGTATATCAAATTTCAACTCAATCGGTGAAGTGGAAGTAGGTAAAAATTGAATTGCAATATTTAACCCGCACATACTAACAAGATAAGTTAAGTAAAAGCTTATAAAAAAACCATTTATTGTTATTTAATCGTATCATATTTGCATAATATCAACTCTCAATCGATACGCCATGATGAAATATAGCACTAACAACTTTATAACTTCTTTTTTTAATCGTAATAATACTTCGAGATACTTCATTAAGGTGAAATTTATTATTTTTTTTTAATATTTTATCGCTTTTATCATTAAATATATGTAACTTTATTATTAAGTTCATACTTCTGGCTTCACTTCAACCGTTATAAAAATTTTTAATTTACAACCATTATCACATATTTCTTCAGCTTTGATCCAATTTTCTATGCTATGATTTAAAAATTGTTGTAAATTACCAACATAGTCATTTAAAGGCAAAAAAACGTCAAAAAAGAATTATTGTTAATGCATTATTATAAATAATTATATTTAATAAAAATAAAAAAGAGTACGATAAAAATTATTAATTATATATAAAAAATAAAAATATACATATTTTACTATTTTTATATAAACTGTTGTTTTACAAATATTGTTACATATCAAAGTTTATTAAAAAATTAAAATTTTTTACTAAGAAAAATTATAAAAAGAAAAATTAAAATCTAAATACAAATAGTAAAATCAAAGTGAAAAATAATTTCATATGTAACAACACAAGCGTCGTGGCCAGCATTTCGCATGATTTTCAAAAATGTTATATTTGTGTAGTACATACTTGATTTTTATAGTAATATTTTTTTTTTTAATCTTTTTCAGCATCTTTACATAAATTTCTGTCTAAATATTATTTTACAAACTCAATAAAACCATCTACTGTCTTTTCTTTTCCTTCAGAAAATAATAAAAACAAGTGATTTGTTTTTTTTCACAAGTAGATGCACAAATATTAAGATACATAATAAAATTGAGTGTACTTCCGAAAATCCCCCACCCCCGATTAGGCTGAAATTTTGCACAGATCTTCTGTTTCATATTCTAAGCGAATATGTAAAAAGATTTTTGGCGACTGCCAATAGTTTTCGAGATGTTGACACTTCCGAAAACCCCCCACCCCCGATTTGGCTGAAATTTTGCACAGACCTTCTCTTTCATATTGTAAGAGAGTATGTAAAAGGATTTTTGGCGACTGCTAATAGTTTTCGAGATATCGATTGTCAAAGTTGCGAAAAATCACGCATCGCCTATAGCCTAAGCGAGTGTTCTCCGTGACAACACACGTATAAATTGTATCGCCTTCAGTAGCTTTGGGTTTGGGTTTGGGTTATTGGGTTTGGGGATTGGGTTATGATAATTTTTTGAAAAATCAATATTTGTAAGGATATTGGCGAATGAAATTTTTTTTTCACAAATATATATAATATATATATTTATATTGTATATTTATATAAGTTGTCGTCTTAAGTAGGTTTAGGTTATTGGGTTATTTACTTCAAATTTAGAATATTTTAGTAATTTTAAATAAGAAATTTCCTTTGATAATTTTTCGAAAAACCAGTATTTTCAAAGATATTTGTGAATAAAAAATTTTTTCCGCAACTTTGACAATCAATATCTCGAAAACTATTGGCAGTCGCAAAAAATCCTTTTACATATTTTCTTACAATATGAAAGAGTTCTGTGCAAAATTTTAGCCAAATCGGGGGTGGGGAGTTTTCGGAAGTTTATCCAGTTCATTAAGTGAAAAACAAGTGGATGCACAAATATCAAGATACATAATAAAATTAATCAACAAACATTCATAATTTAATTTACGTTAAGGTTTTTCCAGCCACTGAATTATTTTGCAATTTAGTCGAAACCAGATTTAGAACAAAAAAAAAAAAGAATAGCGGACTTGAAGAAAATTTTGAAATCGTTAAAATATATTAACGAAAAAGGTTCAAGTTTCAGAAAACTTCAAAATAATAAAATTATATAAAATTTGACCACAAACAATTTTTTTTTTATATATAATTTAATGAATCATTACAATATTTATTCTGTTATAAAATTACGAACTAGAAGTACTTTTTCAATTGAAATACTTTGTCTCTTATAAACTTTTTTAAAATTTATTAATTTAATATTGTTTTGTAAATGCAATAAAATATTTTGTTTCAATGTAAAATGTAACAATAAAATATCGAACTAAAGTTATCACGCAGATACAAGAAATGCAGACAAAATATTGTCAGTCGATTGGATTTCTCCGGCTTCTGAAACTAAGCGAATGCAAGTAGAAGGAACCGTATAAGTCCGGCTATAGTTACTCGATTTACAAAGTAGGTGTGACTGATATCGCTTTACCGGAGAAATACGATAACTACAATCGAAGTCTTTGGCAAACATAACCATTTTTTATTAAAGTATAATAAAAAGTGTTACTATTTATTACTAAAATGGATTTATATTCATATGATGAATCAAAAAAATGGGGATCGAAAAATTTCATAGTAAGTAAGTAAAACAATATTAATTTACAAATAATATTACAGTAAACTAGTATTCATTTAAAAATATGAAAATTAACCTAAAATTTAACTAAATTACTAAAGTAATTTTTTTAAATTCTGTATTAATTTTATATTTTAAATTTATCGCTTTTTTAACGTTAAAATTTAAAAAGTTTTATTTAGCAGGTATAACTAATACAATTTTAGCATACCAACCAACTTAAACGTTTTCAAGTTTATTCATGTCAAAATTTGAAAAAATAATTTTCTCAAATATTATGAATAATGATTTTTTTGTTGACAAATTTTACAGCTTTTGCACAGAATACAATTATTTATTTATAATGATTGTGAAAAGTATTTTTTTATACCAAGATTAAATAAACTGTAATATGTTTAGTATGAAAATGATATGTTGAGATTTTATTAAGTATGCAAGTGCCAATAATTTCACTTCTGTACAAAATAATATATTTTTTAATTTTGCATGATTAAAAAAAATTATTATTATTTAAAAAGTTGTATTTGGCAGATTTAACTTAATAAGAATCCAGTGTACCATTATCATTCTAAACTTATTTAAACTTACTTAAATTAAAATTGAAAAAAATACTTCTTTAAATATTGTAGATACAATTTATTTTTTTTTAACAATATTTACAACTTTGTATTAAGTTTGTATTGACAACTTTGTATTAAGAATTTGTATTAAGTTGGACCTACTATTTACAACTTTTTTAACATATATAATTTTCTTATATCTGCTTAGTTAAAGATCATTTTGTTTTGTATAGAAGGAAAATTATTATCACTTATATATTAAATAACATGTTAGTATACCATTTTTAAAATTTATTACATGTCAAAGTTAAAAAAATATTTGTTTCAAATATTGTAAATAAAAATTTGTTTTTGCACAATATTTATTTATAACTTCTGTGCATACACAGAACTCAAGTATCTTTTTATGATGATTGAGAAAAGCATTTTTTTTAATGCAATTAACTAAATTAATTCAACTATGTTTTATGTTGAGTTGGTATAATTGTATTAAGTTGAATCTGCTAATTACAACTTTTTGAATTTACATAATTTTTTTTATATTATGCTAATTAAAACAGAATTTACTAATTATTTAAATGCAGTACCATTCTAGATAAATTCATTAATTATTATACTTTTTGTAGCAGTTGGACTGATTTATTTTTTAACTATTAAAATAGTCAAATGTTATTGAACATTTTTGAAAAATTATACAATCGGTACAAAAAATTTTTGTTTACCATTAAACCAATTAAAAAACTAATGTCCAGTAAATCCCGAAATCCTAATAGATATTTCCAACTTATTCCTTCATCCTATTGATCCTCCTTAAAAATGGATGAACAAATTAATGTTACAGTAAGTCGGGAGAAGTTGCCACACCTAAGGAAAAAGTTTACAAAAAAATACGCATGTGTGTGAAATTAAATTTTTACTACCGATTTTTACTATTCGATTTTTACTATTCGATTACGTATAATTTACAAAGATCTATAAAGTATACCAAAAAAAAAAACATTCATAAACTTTATTTAGTTAATAGAAAATAACAATTAAACAAAGTCACGCAAAAGTGCGGGCCCATTCGTTCGGGGATGAATTTAACTTTAACAAAATATAAGAAATAATCTACAATTTCATATTATTTTAAGTAAAAATAAATATTTAACATTTATACAACACATTTTCACGCTAAAAAAAAAAATAATTGCATACGCGACGAATTCTATTTTTGCATTTGCTTTTTACACTGTCCACACTGAACCAAATCATATTTTAGCCACTTCTTGTTATAATATCTTAATTTGCAGCTAGGACATATGTCTTCAAAATTTTCGCTTTCAGCCAAATAATATTTGAAATTATTGTATTAGACTTATTTTTTAATTATATTTCAGTTTTAGGAGTGAAATTCCACTGGCGTCTTACGCAAAGTTCGAAAATAAAAAAAAAAGATATATTTAAAAAAAATTTAATTTTTTTTTTTTAATTATTTTATTATAAGCTTGTTTATATTGCTTATCTATATAAATAGGTTTAAGTAAAAATAAAAAATACGTGAAGGAGATTATGTTAAAATTATGAAAAAATTTAGATTGGACTATACTGTTTTCAACAATGTCTAAAAAACAACTAAAAATAAAATTTAAAAAACGGTAAAACAATATCAATGTAATTAGTTAATTATAATTCAATTCATAATAGCACTTATGTATGTATGTATATATATATATATATATATATACACATATATACAGGATGTCACAAAAGTTCCGGAATAGCTGTATATTTCCTAAGGTGGGGTATTTCGGAAAATGATCAAGGTCAATCTTTAAGTAACTCTCAACGAGGAATTCAATGGTAACCTCTATTTTGACCTTGACGATGTCCTTCAAGGTCATTTTAAGGTCAGTTCATGTTTTTTAAATGGGAACTTCTTTTTTTGACATTGGCAATCGAAAGAACGGGAAATTTTACGTTCAAATATGTATTTAGGTCATAAGGACACGTTGACCTTGAAGGTCAGCCAAGGCCATTTAAACATAAACAAGGTCTGGTTATCTTTTGGCATAGGAAATCCCCAATTTTTTTTTAAACTGATGTATTAAAATTAGCAAGGTTTATGAAGTGTTGACTGTAGGCGTGACCTTGAGGATGTCCTTCGAATTCCTTGAAGGTTATTTCACGCTCTACTCATTTTTTAATAAAAATTCCCTTTTTTGTTCATGTTATTTCAAGCTCTACTCATTTTTTAATAAAAATTCCCTTTTTTGTTCATGTTTAAATGGCCTTGGCTGACCTGTAAGGTCAACGTGTCTTATGATTTAAGTATATATTTGAACGTAAAATTTCCCGTTCTTTCGATTGCTAATGTCAAAAAAGGAAGTTCCTATTTAAAAAATATGACCTGACCTTGAAATGATCTTGAAGGACATAGTCAAGGTCAAAATAGAGGTTACCATTCAATTTCTCGTTGAGAGTTACTTAAAGATTGACCTTGACCATTTTCCGAAATACCCCACCTTAGGAAATATACAGCCGTTCCGGGACTTTTGTGACACCCTGTGTGTGTATATATATATATATATATATATATATGTATAACAAAAATATAAAAAAGTTGCGTCTTACTCACAGTACTAGATTGTTCAAAAAGTTTTGAAAGCAGTAGAAGAACCAAAATTTTTACGCCATTTTAATATTTTATCTTTCATATAAACATACCCAAAGTTTCATTCCACTCTGTCAATTCATTGTTTGTTTACAAGCCATTTGAAGTTGACGTGTCAGTGTATTTTTTTTACAATGGAAAAACCGAATATCGTGCAGTGATAAAATTCTTTGTTTTGGAAAGTTTATCAGCAACGGAAATTCATACAAAAATGTTGAAAGTGTTAAAGGAATCTGCTCCTTCATTTCCAACTGTGCATCGATGGGTTTTAGAGTTTAGACGTGGTCGAAAAAGCGTTGAAGACGATCCACGCTCAGGACGTCCAAAAAGTGCATCAACACCAGCATTCATAGCAAAAGTACAGGATATGGTTTTGGAAAATCGTCGATTGACCAACAGAGATTTAGCAGAGGCCCTAGACATCTCATTAGGCAGTGTGAGTCATATTTTAAATGAAGTTTTGGGTTTCAGAAAGCTCTGTGCACAATGGGTGCCGCATTCGCTCACAATGGAACAAAAACACGTTCGAATGCGACTTTCTGAGCAACATTTGGAGCGTTTTCGAAAGGATAAAAAGGATTTTTTGCGTCGATTCATCACTATGGATGAGACTTGGGTCTACCATCATGGCCCTGAATCAAAACAAGAGGCTAAAGAGTGGTGTCAACCAGGCACTTCGGCATCGAAGTGAGTTCGTGTCTAGAAATCGGCGAAGAAGGTGTTAGCGTCAGTTTTTTGGGATGCGAAAGGGATTTTGTTGGTGGATTATCTCCAAACTGGCAAAACAATAAATTCTGAATATTATTATAACCTTTTGGACCAATTGGATGAAAAAATTAGTGAAAAAAGACCCGGTTTACACAAGAAAAAAATCATTTTTCATCAAGACAATGCACCCGCTCACACAGCTCAAAAAACCATCACTAAAATAACCGAATTAAAGTACGAATTGTTGCAGCATCCACCTTATTCGCCTGATTTAGCTCCCTCTGACTTCTGGCTGTTTCCACACCTCAAGAAATTCCTTCGTGGGAAGCATTTTTCATCAAACGAAGAGGTTATAGCCGTCGTAGAGGAGTATTTTGCAGGCCTTGCAGAAAGTCACTTCCATGATGGGATAAACAAGTTGGAAGACCGTTGGACCAAGTGTATTGAACTTATGGGAGATTATACTGAGCAATAAAAGTGATTTCACCAACAAAAAAAAGTATCTTCATTTCCGCTTTCAAAACTTTTTGAACAACCTAGTAGTGAGTCCTTCCGCTTTATCTTTCTATTGATAGTTCATTAGGAAGTAATGCTGATGATAATTCAATAAAAATTCAATATTATTGATAGATTTTTCTCAAAATTGATATCAATTTTTTTTCTAGTGTTTCTATCTCAATCCTTTAAAATTGTCCATAATTATTATTTTTTTTCTTTTTAAAACTGTATGATGATCATACTGATGTAAAAATAATTTTATTTAATGTCAATTTTATACAGCTTCTGAACAGTTGAATATTCTGGAAATGTTCACAAATACAACAAAGGGCCAACTAATTTTGAAACAATTTGAAATAGATAAACGCATCGATACTAAGTCTATAAGTGACTTCCTAATTTTTTATGAATTTGATACAACAAAAAACTACCGGTAACAAGCATTTATTAATAAAACAAATGAATAAAAATATAGAAAATAATGAGTAAAATATTTTTCTTTATATATAGAATTAAAAGAGATCGATTCAAAGAAATGGCAAAACAACTGGGTATGATTTTGTCTAGTAAAAATTCATCGGCAGAAGAAGTAGAAAAATTATTCTACAGCCCTTTTCAAAAAGCAACTCCCTTCAGTAAAAGTGTTAATGCTGGAGGTACTTTATACGAAAAATATATGAATCTCAGAAAATCGTTACTTAAATATGGAATAATTTCGAAAAAAGCTGATTCGACAGACGGTTTGAATTTTAATTATTAAATTTGGGTATCGGTAAAATTATAAAATTGCATGCATTTTAGATACTTCTACTAATGAATATGAGAATATTAAATTTTTAAAAAACAACGATTTTCCTGAAGGCGTTGTTAAAAATTTATGGCGCGATACATTTAATTTTCGAGAGCGTTGCAATAAAGATGCAGAAAGTTACATTTTAATGTATAAATGTCTTCAATCAGCATATGCACATTTACTGGTAATTTTTCTATTGATTAGTATTATCTTATTAAATATCTATTTAATAGTATCTATTAGTATTTATTTTTAATACATTAATTAGTATTTATTGTAATCTAATTGAATTTTTGCAGCTATCCTATGACTATGACAGTTTGTATCCAGCGTCGATAATAAATTTAAAGGCTGAGTGGAAGGCCACAGCACCGTTAATCATAAAACATGCAAGAAAATATAAAAAATTGAATGGTGTAGATGAAAGTCTCATAACTGCTGGTAGATTTAAAAATTATAAATAAAATTTTATTTAGATATAACAATTTTTTAGAATCTAATCTCTGATTTACTTCATATTTTATATTTTCAGGTAAAGAACAAATAGCTGCACTGTTTTGCCTGCCTAAAATTTTTGGTCCGATAATTCGAAAAAGAAAACATGATGAAACGAATCCGTATGGAACAAATATTGACGAAATCCGAAATTCATTTGTTTTACATGTTCAGGTAAAATTGAAAAACAATAATATAAATTTTAATTATTTGATTTATTTTCATACCATTCTTTTTTTTTTTTTTTTTTTTAAATTTTATGTTTATTAAAACAATTTTTCCATATATATGTATATAAACAGCTTTTAAAAATAAGATGCTAATTTACTTTTCAGTCTGAAGACGATCTTGCTAAGTATAAAAAATCTAGGAAGAAACGTTCAAATTCAATTGGCCCTTTTGTTGTAATTATTGGCGACCTTTTAGTGCCTCAGAATTCACTCGATGAAAATGCAGTGCCAACGACGACAGATATTTCAGTAAAAATAGTAATTAGTAATTTTGAATTTACAGTAACATCTCGAAATGTAATAGATGGCATTGATTACTGCTACAAAACATTTTTTGTTTTGAATCAAGAATTTCCACCAGAGTGTCGACATATATGGACATTTTTCCAACAATTTTTCTATAAAAATCATAGCGATAATACGAAAACGTATACAGTGGTTAATAAATTTATAAACGAACTTTTTAAATATAAATGAAATTAAAAAATGGATTATTATTTAAGATGTACATAGTATTTTTAAAATTTAAATAATAAAATAAAATATTTTAAATATGTCGTTTTCAAGTTTTTCATCTCGCTTTCCACTTTAAAAAGGTTTACAAAATACTAGAATCATATTTTTAATACTGTTATGTTGCCTTTGAGTTATAAACTGTAATGTTAGTTTTTTTTCTAAGACAAGGTAAAATTTACCTAATAGGACATTATTTGGAATTTTTAAGTTTGAAATAAGTAAACAGGATTTTTATAGAAAATAAAAGAAGATATTTGATTAATTTTTGGTATCGTCGCCTCACTAGGAAGCGTCTAACGGCGGCCAAAGAGGTTTTTGATCGCTTCCTACAGTACGCCACCTCAAGGCACCGCTTGCTACCAGACCGATATCCGCTGCCCTTTACCGAGGATCTACTTAATGCTGTCTTCTTGGTAATCGGCTTACAAGAGGCATATTATCAAGTGTCTATAACCGCCGAGAATATACCGAAAACCGCAGTAATGACTCTCTTTGGCGTGTACGAATTTCTGCGCATGCCGATGATGCTCAGGAATGCCACGCAAACCTTTCAGAGGCTCATGAACGCGCTACTGCGAGACCTATCCTTCGTAAAATATACTTGTACGATCTACTGGTGGCATCGACATCTGCGCCAGCTGTTCAACCGACTGCGCAAAGCTAGATTGACCAACAAAGTGGATAAGTCCCAGCTGGGTCTATCCATGGTTAAATTTCTAGATTACCAGCTCTCGGTAGCTGGATTTCGATCTCTTGCGCGAAGAATTTAAGCGGTGAAAGATTATCCAAAGCCAAACACTAATCTACCCCTGCGACGGTTTCTCGGAATCGACAACTTCTTCCGAAGATGCATACTGCATACCGCGCAGTGCAGGGTCTTCTCAACGACATGCTGACGGGTATCCACCTAGAGAACGTCGACATCGCCCGAGCATCCTACGGAAAGTCAAGTCCGCTTCTCAACCCGAGAAGCTCTGTGGGAGAAGAGTGGCTATGGTGGTCCGTCCCTGTGTCGTATTGACACCGTACGGACACCAGCGGCAACTCTCACGTTCTCCAATGCTTCAGACGTAGGCGCAGATGGGCTTAGGAGAAAATCAGCAAATTTGGGGAAATTCAGAAAAGACGCGATGCAAGATGCAAAAACAGATGCCACGCTTCGATGCCATTTCTGGAACCAGTGACTTATTCTTGACTTCGTCGAAGTCGACGTTGCGCCCGAGGGCATGCTCATCGCCCGCGCCACCGGTGCCCTTACTCTCGACGCTCACTTCCGCGCTTTTACTTTAATTAATTAAAATAAGTTAGGTTATAAATTAAATTAAGTTAAATCGTAGATTATACGATTATAAGTTAATAATCTATATAAGGTTAATTATAAGTTATATTGTAAAATTAGAATTAATTAATAATAAGTGTACAGCGGCAAATGTATTAAATATAAGATTATTAATTATAACTTGACTCTAAGAAATAAAACAGCGGCTTTATAAGATTTTTAAATTGACGCGCTTATATGTGTATTTCTATCTCTCTCCTTCTTGCGTTCTAAATTTAATTCCTTGATCGCTGGAGTCGAGAAGTCGTGTTACCGGTCTATTCGAGCGCTAGAGTTTTCCAATATTCATTAGTAGTAAGGAGTGTTTGTAAATAATTAAAATATAGGTTATGCGCGAAATATATTTATTTAGTATATATACTTCATAATTAATATATGCCTTATTGAAATTAAGACAATTCATAAATAAAATTTAAAATTTTGATAAAAGATAGGCATTACATTACTTTCGATAATAGTTACACATAAACTTTTCTTGATCTTATCTTGTCATAATTATCTTCCATTTTAAATTACAAGTATATTGTAAAACGTAGTAAATTTAATTTTTCAGCTAGTGAGATGTTAATTCTTGTAAAAGACATATCAGATTGATAAGATTTTTTAGAATCGATTCTTTGAAATTTCATCAATAATATTTTATAACACATAATGCAATATTTTGTTATCATAGATTAATAATCTATAACTTTAGTATACAAAAACATTAACGTTAAAAAGGAGGAAATGGACATGTGTTTCTTTATGATTTAATAATTAAATACCAATCTTATCTATAAAATTCTATTACATCAGATAATTAAAGCTATTTAATAGAAGCATTCCGTGTACAGCACTCAGTATTATATTCATTTTATTTCTTAATTGAATTAAACTTTATTAAAAGTAACTGATTAACTAAAAAAGTAAACTTATTATTTATTACAATGAGTAAGGACAAATATTTACTTGAAATTATCAGTAAATACTTTACTGAAGAAACATTGCAAAATATTGTTGCAAAAGTGAGTAATGAAGATATTAAAAATATACAAATACTATCATGGGATTGTGGCAATGCAAGTGCAAAAGGTGATAGTTATTTGTCAACTGTTGATAAAATTACTATTAAAAGTAAAGTAAAAGATGAAGTAAAAGAAACAAAAATAGTTGTGAAATCATTGCCAAATAATATTGGTAGAAGGAAAACATATAGAAGTACAGAATTCTTTCGCAATGAAATTATGTTTTATACAGAGGTAAAAATAATAATTTAATTTTTAAGAATTTCAATTTTTCAATTTGTTGAAATATAATTTGAACTTTCATTTATTTTTTACATAGATTGCTGCAAAAATACAACAATTTTTAAAATCCAAAAATCAATCATCTTTATTGCTTTTACCTAAGGTTTTAGCATTTCACTTAGATGGAGAAAATGATTTTATAGCTCTTGAAGATGTTTGTCCTCTTGGGTATGGTCCAGCAGCTCGTCAAAGTTGCCTTAGTTTAGAACAATGCAGTTACATATTAGAAGCAATGGCTCGTTTTCATGGAGTATCTTTTGCTTATAAAAATCAACATAAAGAAGATTTTGAAAATATAAAGAGTAAACTTTCTGAAACATATTTTACAGATAATTTATATGAAAATTGGTACAAACGTTTTCATGTAATTATATTTGTTTATTTTTAAAGCATTATTTTCTTGAACTTATAAATTCAATACAGAATTAATTTATTATTTTAGAATCAATTATTAAATATTGCTAAAGATGCTTTAGCAAAAGAATATCCAGGTAGTATAGGAGAAAAAAAATTTAATTCATTCGAATCAGGAGCGCTATACAAAAAAAGTGTTGAATTCTGTTCTCGTCAAAATGCTGCAACATCAGTTATTAATCAAGGAGATTCATGGGCACCTAATTTTCTTGTGCGAACCAATGCAGAAGGAAAACTTGAAGTGCTGATGCTTGATTTTCAGTTAGCAAGATGTTCTAGTCCAGTATTAGATTTGTCTTTTTTTATTTATTCATGTACAGATAAATCTTTACGAGATGAGCATTTTGATAATTTATTAAAAATTTATCATAAAGAACTGTCAACAACTATCAAGATTCTTGATTCAGATCCAGAAAAAATTTATCCGTGGAAATTATTCTTGGATGAAGTAAGAACACTTTCAAAAATAAAGAGATATTCATTATTACATTGCTTTTAAGAAATTTAATACATTATTGTAAATATAACTTGCAGGTAAAGGAGCAATTTGTTCATGGTGTAACATTTGGTTTGGAGTCTATTACCTTTAGTATGCTGTCTGCAGATGAGTCTTTTGATTTGGATATCATTAAAGAAGATAAAGTTGATATTGCAGATGTTTGGACAGTTTCAAATATAAAAACTTCAGAAAATAGAAGACGTTTAGCAGATATGATTTTGCATGCTGAAGAAAGAGGATATTTGTAGAAATTCTATGAATTTTTAGATTTTTGTACATTTAAATATTTTCCATAAATTTTATAAGTATGTTTCTTATAATGAATGCATCAAATAAAATCTTTGTAAATATTTTACGTATTATTGTATGAAAAATAGTTTATCTTAAATAAAAAATATTACATAGATATTATTTTTGTCTTTTTTAATTATCGCTCACGTTTCAAGGCTACACGCACACAAATATTTCAAGTTCGCTTGCATTCATATATAGTTGATGCAAACTTGGTACATTTACCACATTTGCTAGCGCCGGACGTAGTCTTCCCCCACTTCAATTTTCAAGTCGTAAACTGACATGTTACTTTCATATCTATGCCCGAGTTTTTTGTGATTACTTCAGATATATCGCGACTCCTTAAACTTATACAACGATTTTTATAATTTTAGATAAAATAAAGTTTGTATTTTATAATTAGTTTTGAATACATAATTAATTATACATAATCAGATCAAATTATTATTCCAAAAAAATAAAAAGTAACAAGTGTCAGATTACGTTTAAATATGAAAAATAATTATGTATCGTGAAAAGTGTTAAATTTTCAATTTAAACAATCAAATTTTTATTTCTACTGATTGACTTATAAATTAGGTATGTTCATTATTTTTATAATAGAATCATTATAGTCATTTTTAATTAAAATATTTTAAACTTAAAATAAAAATTATTGTAAAAAGTACTATGCGATATACAATTATCTTTTTATTTAAGTAATGTTTGTTAAATGCGAGAATGAACTGTATACTGTCATTATTTTAAAATTATAAAATTTTTTATATTTTATTGAATAAAAAAAAGTATTTCTGTATTTATATACAATTCTAAGAAAAACTATAATTTATGATTTTTTATGACTTTTTAATAAATTCAAATTAAACAGTAACAAAATTATTGTTTTAGTAACTTATTTATTACAAAATGAGAACAAATTTTTAAAATATATATTTTTATTGGTAATTGTTATTCTATACGTATTGTACCTATTAATTTTTTTTTTTTAACTAAAAAAGAAAAAATGTAATAATCATTTATTTCCACCTGCCCAATAAATAATGCTACTTTGAAATTAGATTTGAAAATCACTGAAATTTTCTATACTTTTTTTATTATTAAACATAAGTTCGAAGCATTAAGATTAGTATTAAACTCTATAAAAGTACCTTTGTATGTGCATAGTTTTATAGTGATTGCATAAAACTTATTGCGTAAGAAAACTCTTATAACTTGGGATTCATTTATCTAGAAAAATGTACTCTGCAACAAATTATAACTCATGGAATTATAAATTATAGGTATAGTTTAATTAAAAACGGTAAAAATAATGAAAATTTATGAATACTTTTATTAAAATACGTTGACAGTTATATATAAATCTTAATACTGATTTTTGAAGAAACAATATTTCATCAACAATAATTATTACATTTGTTAAAGTACATAACCGGTATAATTTTAAAATTAATAAAACTGCTGCTTTTCATTATATTTAAATGAATTTTCAACATTCCGTGCGAATTGCCAAGTTGCGTTGAAAAACTTTATTGCACTTGTATCGAGAATACATTTTTTTTTTCGTTTTTGCACAAAATATTAATTTTCATGCAGTCATTTTTATGTTTCAAGCGATTTTTCATTCCGTAATGTTGTTCTGAAAATATAGATTTTTATCCTTACAGGTTTTCAATATAAAATATATAAATATTAGCCATGAGTAAAGATATAAATCTTCTAAAAGATATTAGTATTTACTTCGATGAAGAGACACTTAAAAGCATCGTAGCTAAAGATAAGTACACAGATCAAAATAATATCGAAGTACTATCTTGGAATATTGAAGAAGTAAGCGGAAAAGGCGATAATTATTTATCGATAGTTAAAAGATTGCATATTAAGATAAAGTTAAATAATGCACCACATGATACAAAAGTAATAATAAAATATCTACCGAAGAATATTTTCCGAAGAAAATTGTTAAGAAGCGCAGAATATTTTTATAATGAAATTATGTTTTATACAGAGGTAATTAAACAAATATGCTGTTCTTGTATTCCAATTTTTTTATTTGAATCCTATTTTTTGTTACTATTTTCCATTCGCATAATTGGAAATTTTTTTTTTAAATTATTACGTTTCTTTTTAAACGTAATATTTATAAATAAAAACTAGAATTTAAATTAGATAAAAAAATATTTATGCTAATATACTCTATTGAATGTCAAGTTAAAAAATTTAATCGATGCAAAATTTTTTATTTTCGTTAATATGATGTGGTAAAATAATATATTATTTCTTTTATAATTTTTATCTTTAAGGATTTTAGGCTTTCGCGAGGATAATTGGTCATATTGAATAGTTTTTCTGGTTTACTCGCGTATTGACTTTTTTAATCCTTAAAAAAAACTTTTAAGTCAACCCGAAAAATAATCTAATACGACAAATTTTCATCTTTATTCTAAATTATAAGTTCTCATACAGTTATCGGATAAATGTTTTAAAGAGAATGTTTAACTATTCATATTTTAGTTACATCGATGCATTATTTAATATTTTATTTTTTAAATAATAACGTTTCTATTTCTACTTCATACATATTAAAAGTTAAAAAATATTTTCTTTCGTGTAATTTTGTCAAATTTCTTAATTATCTAATTTTTAAGCATACTTAAATTTATTAAACCCATTTACTGCCATGCACGAGTATACTCGTGTCTGATTTTAAGCATGTGAACAATTATTTATTATTAATTATGTGTATTAATTAAGAAATGAAGAAGTTAGATTAACAATAACATTCAAAACAGAAATGAAAATAGAAATAATTTTATTCGTTTTTCATAACACATCAAATAAATTTGATAAAAAAATATTAATTATAATATAAAATTTTTATGCAATCAAAACTAATATCAATGTTTTAGATAGCGACAAGATTTCAAACATATTTGACAACTAAAAATCAAAAACAATTATTATGTATACCACGTTGTCTAGCTTATCATCTCGATGGAGAAAACGATTTTATAGCTTTGGAAGATGTCAGTATCTTAGGATATCGCTCTATAACTCGTCAAAGTTGTCTCCCTTATGAAGATTGCAAGAATATCGTTGAAGCAATAGCATCATTTCATGCACTTTCCTTTGGTTACAAAAATGAAAATAGAGAGGAATTTAATAAGATGTCTTCATTATTAATCGAGACTTTCTATAGAAACGATATTTATGAAACTTCGCTAAAGTATTTTTATGTAAGTAATCTTTTAGTCTTCTGTAGATCATTTTTTCTTTTATTTTACATTCAATTCTACTTTTTTTAAATGTTACCATATGTTTATTTATCTGTATTTCTATGATCTATTGTTGTTTTTATCATAAATTCATGTCTAATAAAAATAAAATTCACTAATCTTTCGATTTATTTATCTATAATTATTGTAATTAATGTGATTGGAGTTTGAAAAGTGACAGTTCAATTAAATAAATAAAAATGGACTCAACTAAATCTACGTTTATTATGTCGAATGATACAGCTTTTTTTTTATTAATAGCACGGTCTTTTATTTATTTAAAGGATTTTTCCTCTTTTCATTGCTTTTTTTTCTCTTGCCTGCAAACATAAACGATACTGTCATTTTCGTGCACGCGACCTTATAAATTATAGTCTTTCCATGCGGACAAAGTTCTAACTCGATAGTTACAGCGCTGAAACTATGACAAGTATGAGTTATCCAGCAAACTCAAAAACTCTTTTTATTTTCTTTAAAATTAATTCCTTCATATCTTTTACTGTTTTTCCTTAAATAATTTTTATAAAAATTTATGCGCTGTTTTCATTATCAATAATATGTTATATGTTATATATTTATCTAGTTAGCTATGTTTCTCAATTACATTCGTCTTAAAGAAATAGCATTCTTTTATGTCGTGACGACTATATCCGTCCTGGATAAAATTTAGTTACAATTTGCTATTTAAATTATAATTTTAGTTTCGAATATTTGGAATTCAAATCGAAATTAAACAAATAGATTAAAAATATAAATAATTTAAAATAGATTCATGAATTCCCATATAGATTGGTTTGAACTGCTTATTCTCGCGACACACATAGGTGCGCGCTCTGAAAAAAGGTCACCAAAGCTAATTGGTTAATACATATAAGAAATCTGTATAGTAAACGTTTATGGCCTATATAACAATAAAAAACAGAAAGCTGAGTGACTCACTAGCTTATCCACGCCTGATAAAACGCTGGGTCTAGAAACTTGAAATTTTGGGCAGAAATTTTCTAGACAGTGTAGATGAGCACTAAGGAAGTATTTTTGGAAATTTCTGTAGGAAGGGGATTAAACGGGGATTGGAATATTGAATACTTAATGTATGTGGGTAAAAGCTAGTTTAAAATAATTTCTATTCGCAATTTTATTTATTATTTTATATATACATATAAAGAATTTTTAGAAAATGTAGCGTAGTTTTTATTGTGTGTTAGCTGAGTTCCACGGTCTCACCTATGTGTGTCAAGAATTAGTATATCTACACCCAGCACGGGTGAATCGTCACCTATTCGATTGAAAATAAAAATGAGTTAAGTTAGCAACACTGAACGTCATATATCTGGAATAACATAAAACGAAATTTTGACTGCGACGTTCCAAAATTATATCGCTATCCTTATCTAACCTCTTAATGTCCTTTGAGTATATTTGATACAAAAAAAAAAAAAAAAACGAAATTATAATGTAAACAATAATAAAATTATAAAAAAGCATTAAAAATATTATTTTACCTCAATAAGCTAATTTTTTTTTTTTATTAATTGTAACAATTTAAATAACAAATAATTCTTATAAAAATGCAATAACAAATATAAATAATTAAATAATATTAATTATAAAAAATTAATTCGAAATCATATTGCCATCCTTGTCTAACCTAATTATGGAGTTTATTAAAAAGTTTATAAAAATAGAATTGTAATAAAAATAAATAATAAAATGATAAAGAAGCATTGAAAACGTAATTATTTTGTAGCAATAAATTAATATAATTTCTTATTATAATAATTGTTACAATATAAATAAAAAACAACTACGGTCCCAAGCGGAAATAATCACGTGTATATAAATTTTATTAACAAAAAGTAATTCTTCATAATGATTATTAGCTTTTATTAGGTAATATTAAAATCTTATAATGTGTGGATTTTGGACTCTAATAATAGTCAATAATGTATATTAATATTTCGAAGTTTTTATCGTCATTTTATAAATTTAATAAATGTTTATAAGATTCTATTAGATTTTTATAGATTTTTATTTTTAGGAAATGTCCTTACAAACAAAGATGCAATAAAAGCTAGAATATAAATAGTTATTAGCTTTTAGAACGGTTTCATATTTCTTTTTCGTGTGAAAACCAAAAAGCTAATCATTACTAATTACTATTATTGACCAATAATAATTATAAATACTTTATAAGGGTATTTAATATTTTTAAAATATTATTAGCAGTTATTAGCTTTTCTGAAGAGTCACAAATTTCTTTTGATCAAAAGTTGAAAAGCTAATAAAAGCTAATAAAACATAATAAAAACTAAGAAATGTTAGTAAAAGTTAGTAACTATAAATAACTGTTACTAGAGTCCAAATTCCACACTTTATAAACTAATAATAATAGTTATTAGATTTTATTAGCTCTTGTTTCATTCAGTTCATTTCCGCTTGAGGTAGAATTATTATTGCAAATATAAATAGTTACAATAATAGAAATCATAAAAAATTAATTTGAAATTCTATCTCTATCCTTGTCAAACCTCTTTATGCAGTATATGAATATAATTAAGAAAAATACAAATCTAATTAATATGAAAATTAATAACTAAATGATAGAGAAGCATTAAAAATGCAATTATTTTGCAAATATAAGTTAATATAATTTATCATTTGATTATTTATTTTAATTAGAAATTTTTTTTCATTTTTATGAAATATATATTTATAAACTGTATAAAAAGGTCTCAAAAGGATAGCGATATAATTTCAAATAAATTTTTTATGATTTCTATTATTACAATTATTTATATTTGCAATGACAATTTTACCGTAGTTGTTTTTTATTTATATTGTAACAATTATTATAATAAAAAATTATATTAATTTATTGCTGCAAAATAATTACGTTTTCAATGCTTCTTTATCTTTTTATTATTTATTTTTATTACAATTTCATTTTTATTTTTATTAACTTTATTAATAAATTCCATAATTAGATTAAACAAGGGAAGCGATATAATTTTGGAACGTCATAGGCGAAATTTCATTTTCTGCTATTTCAGATAGACGACAAGTGTTCAGTGTTGCCAACTTAACTCATTTTCATTTTCAATCGAATAGGTGACGATTCATCCGCGCTGGGTGTACAAATAACTGCTTGTAACTTCGTTATGCCCATGGAAAGTTTTAAATTAGGATATCTTTTTTTCCGTGAGCCGATTTTTATCAAACTTGCGTTATTCGTCAAGCCGAGAACCAAGCTATTAGTTTACCAAATTTCAGCAAAATCTGTCCAATATTTTTCGCGTGATGCACGTATCGACAAATAGATAGACAAACAGACAGATAAAAATTTTAAAAGTTGCTTATTTAGCCTCTGTATTATTTGTAATATTGATCACATTAAGAGTTTTTAAAAAAAATTTAATGTGTAAACTCGGCTTCGTTACGCTTTTATTATTTACATATGGAGATAAATTTATCATATGATTGTTTACAAACTAAAAAAAAACTTTACAGATAACACATGAATACTTTTATAAAAGATACTATAATTAAAAAGATTTATATTAAATCCTTTTAAATTTCTATTTCACAAATTTTTAACAAACTTATTCTGTATAAGCTCATTTTTCTCTTCATTCGTAATTCAAAGGCTTTTTTATAATAAAGAATTTCGTAATATTTAATTCTTTATTTAGATTTGATATACTCGATAAAAATAAAAATAAAAATATTTATAAATTTGTTGCACAGTAAAAAGCTATTTTAATTTTAGGATAATTTGTTTACAATGGCCAAAGATGCTTTAAATAGAGAATATCCTGACAGTGAAGGAGGCAAAGTATTTAACTCATATAAACCTAGTGAATTATTTAAAAAAACCGTAGAAATTTGTTCAATGAAAGATGCTGAAACATCGGTGATCAGTCAAGGAGATACTTGGGCACCGAATTTTATGATGCGAAAAAATTCATCCAATAAAAATGATATAATGATATTAGACTTTCAAATAGCAAGATGTGCTAGTCCTGTGCTTGATGTCGTGTTTTTTATTTATCAGTGCACCAATAAGATAGTTCGAGATAAATATTATGACACATTGATAAAGAATTATTACAGCGAACTCACAAGAATAATGAAAATTTTAGGAAGCGATCCTGATAAACAGTACACGTGGAATCAATTTCAAAAAGAGGTACGCAGAAAAACTTTATTTTATTATGATTATTTTTCAAAGATTAATTATTCAAGAAAATGTATATATAAATATTGATATAACAATATTATAACTATATATTGACTCTTTCATTTTCTTTTTTTTTTTTTTTTTTTTTTTTTTTTTTAATTAACTGACGAGTAATTATAGTTTTTAAATATTTAATAAATCTTTAGTATTCTTAATATCTTCTATTCATAAAATTTTGAAAGATAAATAAATAATTTTAATGAAAAGTACTTTTTATAAAATATTGAACGAATATATAATTTTGAAAATATTAAAGATATTTCAATGGGCTAAGTGTCAAGTTTCGATAATTTGTAAATTTGTAAATTGTATGATATAACATTTTTTATAATATTAATGTATATCTATACAGCATTCATTATAGTGACTTATCAAAGTAGTTGTAAATATAATAAAATTATATTTTTGAGATTAATATTAATATTATATTAATATTGAATGCATTGATTTAATAGGTAAAAGAACAAGCAATATACGGTTTAATGTTCGCTTTATTTAACGTACCTTTGACTTTGATACCGGAGAATGAAATCGTCGATCTAGATTCAATAAAGGAAGATGTCACTGATATTGCAGATTTGAGTAAATTAACCAATTTAGAGAAGTCTGATGACAGACGACGACTTGCAGATATCATTTTACATGCAGTAGAAAAGGGTTATATATAGCAAGTTATTGAATAACTGCTGATCTTAGAACTTTAACTCTTTGAGGAGTTTTAAAAAATAAAACAACTCACAGTGCATGGAAATTTTATTTCTTTCCAAATTGACAATTTTCGTTTATTTTTATTAATAAATGTTATTAATTAATTTATTAAAAAATGAATAATATAAAACTTTATTAACAAATGAATAATATAATATAAAAACTTAAAAAAATAATAGTAAATCAATTATGTTTTTTGTTATAGAATGGGACTTAAATAAAGCCCATCGTGCTCAATCACGCATCAAAAAGGTGGTACTCACAGGTGGTACACTTTCAACACTAGAACTGCCGATCGGTCAAAATGATCGGTAGCGTCCTTTTTTTAAAAGATTATTTTTTTATTTTATTTTAAATTTGTCTAATTTACCTATTTAATAATTTAAAATATCCTCACGTATAATATATTATATTAATATAATATAATAATTTATACATTTAATATAATAATATTAAAAATAAGAAATAATGATCGGTAGTTCTGTGATAATACCGCCGTGCCTCAAATAGTTAATATTTATTATATGTATATAATATATTATAGTCTGAAATAAGCGATACTAATATGTTAATGTACATAAGATTTTAATTGTTTTCTAAATTTGTAAACTTTTTTATTTTTTTAATAGATTACGTTTTTCAATTCTAATAAGCTTTAATAATATTTTTATTTTTAATACCTCACAATTATATGAAATAATATATATATACATATATATATATATATATATATATATATAATTATTAAAAATTTTCTATTTTATGTATTACTATACAAATTAATAAGTATTTTTATTGAAAAAAAACTTTTTCTATAAAACATGTAAAATTAAATAAAATTCCTTTAAGGGTACACGGATGCGTTTGCATTAAAAATGCGTTTTTAATTCTTTCCATTTTTTGATACCAATCTATTCCGAATCTTTCAAAATATTAAAAATATTACAAAGGAACCAAGATGACTTTCATAAAACTTAAAATTTCACTATTGGATAAGTTCACTCTTTTTAGGATATCTTATTCCAACAGATTTCTTAAACATACATAAATGATTAGAAGAGATCGGTAAAATTTTTTTTCAAATCTACGGGCGCTTTAAAGATGTACAAATCGATTAAAATAAAAATAAAATGCTTTCATCTTGTTAAAAGCACAACAAAAATAAGTCTGTATTCTACAACTCTTAGTACATGGCTACATAAATAAAGACCAGTAAAATCTGGCTCTATTATACTAAAAAAAAAGTTTATATATAAAATTACATGTCGGGACCGGTGGATATAAGCAACCAATTAAAAGAATACGTTGTAACCTCATTTATATTATTTAGTGATAAAGTGTGCGCGATCTATCATTACCTTAATTTAAATAAATAAAGGAAAATTGTTTAAAAAAATAATTTATCATAAAATAAATCAATGCAAATTACAGCTTATACGTTATGTACGTGAACTTAATAGGAGATTAAAATAATATGATTAGAAACGTAGCTTTAATAAGAAGTGAAGAAATGTAGGCTTGAAATTAAGTAAAAATTAAAGAAAGCATGCGATTCTGAATAGATTAGGGACAAACAAAATTAAAGATAGATTTATATGATATTTGAAATACGTTGATGTTTTAATAAATGATTAAAATAAAGAGAAAATCGAAGTAAGAAAAAGATTAAATATGATCAAAGACGCATATATCTTAACACAATTAATAAACTTCTAAAATCTCGGCTATTTTAGCAAAATTAAATAATAGAATATATAGAATGATGATACTAGTTCTTAAAAAATACAAAGAAAATCTCTTTGGAGTCTTTGAAAATAAAGTGTTTAAGAAAATATTTGATATAAACAAAATAAAATAGAAAAAAAAACAGCAACTTACGAAAGTAATATACTCAAATAAAGGGATCAAAGAATTTTTTAATTAAAATAATAGTTATCCAAAAATAAACTGTATTGTGCTACTTTAAAAAATTGTTAGGATGATTTAAACAAAATACAATTTATTGTAAATAATGCATACATAAAAATAAATTTTATTTAATTTTTTAGTTAAACTTTTTTTTACTATATATTAATCCACTGAATATGAACAACAGTATAATAAATTCTTGAATTTTTATGAAATATAAACTAATACTTCGAGTTATACATTTTTATTATATTAGAATTAAATAAAATATACAAGATCTATAGAATTTTATGATAACAGCATTTTTCATTTGTTCTTTTATTTAATGTAGTTTATGTAGCCATTGCATATTAATTAGCCGTTACTATAGAAACTTCTTTTATGAATAAATGTATATTTATATCGATATTAATGTATCACATGTAGTTTAAAAAGAGGAAAATTGCACAGTCAATGTGTGAATAAACATTACATTACATGCAACTTGAACAAGAAGCATTTACACAAAACCTTAACTTTGCACGTGTAACACTTTTATCACAACATTGATAGACCAAGTTTATTCGTTCCATACTAGAAACTTTCAAATTCATAACTTTTTTTCACTTTTGTGGATTCAGTCTCAGAATTTCTTTCTTGTTTAGAATGTTATTTTTAAGCTTCAATACATTAGTTTTTATGATAAACTACCTTTGTGAATATAAAAAATAAACATTTATTTATGAATCTTGAGATTGTTGCCTATGTGAAGAAATATTACTTGCATCAAACACAGTAGTATCATCATCATCATCTTCATCTAATGGTAATGGTCTCATTTCAACATCCTGCCTATGTGCCAGAACACCATATTTTCTAACCATTTGAGCACGTGATTTACTTAGTCTATTTGAAGAAATATACAGATATTTTACAGATTCATTCAGGTTATTTAAGTGTTGATAAATTTACTGATAATTTTACCTAAACCTACGGAACACCAAATATGCCATGACAAGCATACTAAGGCCAAAGATTACATATACTCCTCTCTTTAAAGCTCCATAATTCACAGTTGGAATGTGCATTCCACTAGTTGTCTGGAAAATGTTTTTGAATTCTAATTTCTAACTTTGTTTTATAATATTTACATAAATATTCTATTTGATTATTTTTTAAATAAATTAAATTCTTTTATACCAATTATAAAACTTAAATTATTGACGAACTGTTTATTATTTCTATAAAAATTATAAAATTTGTATATAAATTTTTTATTTATAAATTTTATTTAGAAGTATAATTTAAAAAGAAATACGAAAAGAATAAAATTCACTTTATTAAAATTGACTTATATTATAACAATTTATTATAATGATATTATTATAAATAATTTAAAATTTATTAGATTCAAAATTTTAATTATCAATAAAATATTGTAATATTTTTTAAATTATATTTTAAAATGTAACATTTAATAATAAAAATCATTTAAAATAAATTGTCACCAAAGCAATGAAACATTTAAATAAAATATTTTATATTTCCCTTTTTTTTTTTTTATAAAATAACTAAATTTTTTCAACTTATATCATAATTAATGAGTATCAATTAAAAAAAGAAAATTTTATTTTTTAATCAAATTTTGAAATATGAAACGTGTATTTGTATACTTTAAATATTAATAAAAATATAATACTTCTACAGTAGATACTGGAGGCGAAGTTGTAACAACATTGTGAGTAGTTTTAGAGGTTATGTTGACCTCCATTTTTTTTAAATTATTAACGGAGGCATTATATACAGGAATTTGTGCATATGATTCTTTTAACGTATCCTTTAAATATTTTTCTTTATTTTCTTTATTATCATTTTTATTATCCAAAGGCACAGTCTCGGCAGATTGATATTTTTCTCTGAAATTTCCATCACAAGCCGATATTTGAGAAAGAAGAAAAATTAATAGAATAACAAAAAACTTGATTTTTAGAATTTTTGATCGCGTCATTTTTTCCATGCATTAAATTTTCTTGAATTTTTCAGCACAGTTTAATTTGATGTTTCATTAAAATTTGCACCATCTTGAATAACTTTTGTTATTAATCATGGGTTATTTCCAACTGTTGTACAGGTTATTCCACATAACATATACCTTTTGTATAGAGATTGATATGTTAGTTGGGTATTATCCACATTACTTTAAAGGAAAAAGCGGGAAGCATAAACTTTATAAAGTAATTTAATATAAAAATAATTTTATAAGTGAAAATGTACGCATATTGATAAAAAATATACGAAAAGCATATTAAAAGATTTCTGACAATGTTCAAAATCTCATATTGAAAATTTTATCCGAAGCATACATATTCATAATATTTTAGTCATTCTAATGAAATTATTTAAATTCTTTTTAACATTTAAAATCTTCATTAAAAATACCCAGAAAAATTCAGAAGAAATAGGAATATTTTTTTTTCAATCCCTTCCAGTCGATTAAGCGTGCTTACGAACAAAAATATATCTTACGAATTAAGCTCTTTTTTTTAGAAACTTCCTTTTTGACCTCTTAGCTATTGTTTTAAGCCACGAACACGTACATTTTTTTTCTAAATAGTATTTTGCTCTCTACACACGACTCTCTATATGTTTTTAACGCATACATTTACATTACTGTTTTAACTTGATGGTCTCGGATGATATGGAATCTTAATGTGGATAGCGAAGTTGTTGACATTAATAGTAAATAGATTTAATATATATAATTATTTGCATTTTTATAATTTGGCGCTTTTATGAAGTAGCATTAAAATCGTCAGTAGTGGTGCTGCAATCAATTTTGACTATCGAGAAGTTAAAGCAGGGACGAAATTTTGAAAATTGCCTTGATGTTTATTGGATATTTAATGCTGTGCATTTAGATATGTAGTAAAAGGGAAAATATTGTAAGGTTAAAAATGCGTCGGAGTTCATGTGAAGTGACCACGCTTTGACAGCGCTTTTGATTTTTAAAAAATGGCAGATTTTATTGGCGATGATTTATTTGATGCATTTGAAGAAACTAATGATGAAGTAGTAGAAGTCAGGTAGAATGAATTTTAAGTTATTGTTTGTTTTAATACTATGATTTTTTAATATTTACATAAGAATTAAAATAACATAACCTTAAATAATTTTACGCTGTTAGATTTTATGTTTAAATTAAATATATCATGTTTTTGAAATTATAGAGCGCCAAATAATTTAAAACGAGAAAATGAAGATGTGAAATCAGAACCAACTGTTAAAAAGTTGAAAACTGAAGCCATTCTTGAAGATATCAAGTAAGTTTATATTTTTATTCTTATAAAAATATATTGTGTCCATATTTTTATATATTATATTCTATATTTACATAATAATATCACTATTTTAAAATATAAATTTATTTTCTAAAATTAAAACTTCTGCTTACAGTTTAAATGAAATTGAATCTCGAATCAAAGTTCATACAATAGAAACAATTGAATCATGTACACATGAAGTTGCAATACCACCAGACCAAGAGTATGTTCCATTAGAAAATATTACCACAAAACCAGCTAAAGAATATAAATTTGTTTTAGATCCTTTTCAGAAAGAGGCAATTTTATGTATAGAAAATAATCAGTCAGTTTTAGTATCAGCACACACATCAGCAGGGAAAACTGTAGTTGCTGAGTAAGTTAATTTGTGACAAAAATAATAAATGTTATTTTTTAAATTTGTAGAAAATATTTAATGCAAAAATAATTAAACTTTATTACTAATTATAAATTCAATTTGCAAAATAATTTTTCAGTGATAAAAAGTCAATAAATTAATGTTTAACGAACATTATTATTTTTAAAAATCTATTTTTTAAATAACATTAAATTTTATTCTTTATAATTTAAATATTTAATTTCTAAATTTTGTATTTTACGTATAGAATCAATTAATGTATGTTTAGAATCCTTTAATTCTTAAATTTTATAGATATGCTATAGCATGCTCTTTAAGAGATAAGCAAAGAGTTATATATACAACTCCAATAAAAGCATTAAGTAATCAAAAATATAGAGAATTTTATGAAGAATTCAAAGATGTTGGTCTTATTACTGGAGATGTTACAATCAATCCTACTGCAAGTATTTTAATTATGACAACTGAAATTTTAAGAAATATGCTTTATAGAGGATCAGAGGTAAATATTATAATTTTAAAATTCAAAATTACAATTTAATAGATAGATAAACTTTTGTTTATGATGTTAGGTAATGAGAGAAGTTGGGTGGGTAATATTTGATGAAATTCATTACATGCGTGACAAAGAAAGAGGAGTTGTATGGGAAGAAACTTTAATTCTATTACCAGATAATGTACATTATGTTTTTCTTTCTGCAACAATACCAAATGCACGCCAGTTTGTAGAATGGGTTGCTCACTTGCATCATCAACCATGTCATGTTGTATATACTGATTATAGACCAACTCCTTTACAGCACTATATCTTTCCTGTTGGCGGAGATGGAATTCATTTAGTATGTAAAATTTTTTATTGATGTATAAAAATATTTAATGTTAGATTAAATTGGTTAAATTATTAAACTATTTCTTTTAATCAAAATTTAATTTATAGGTAGTAGATGAACATGGTCAATTTAAAGAAGATAACTTCAATAGAGCAATGGCTTGTTTACAAGGTGATGCTGCAAAAGGTGATACAAAAGGTCGCAAAGGTGGAATGCATAAAACTAATGCTGGCCAAACGAATATTTTTAAAATAGTAAAAATGATTATGGAAAGAAATTTCGCACCTGTAATTATATTTAGTTTTTCTAAAAAAGATTGTGAAGTGTATGCTATGCAACTAGCTAAATTAGATCTTAATACAACTGAAGAAAAGAAATTAGTTGATGAAGTTTTTAATAATGCAATGGATGTTCTTAGTGAAGATGATCGTAAATTACCACAAGTTGAAAATGTCTTGCCATTATTGAGGCGTGGAATTGGGATACATCATGGCGGACTTCTCCCAATTTTAAAAGAAACTGTAGAAATTCTGTTTGGTGAAGGTTTGATTAAAGCACTGTTTGCTACAGAAACGTTTGCAATGGGTTTAAATATGCCTGCTAGGACAGTTTTATTTACTGCACCAAGGAAATTTGATGGTAAAGATTTTCGATGGATAACGTCTGGTGAATATATACAAATGTCTGGTCGTGCTGGCAGAAGAGGTTTGGATGAAAAAGGAATTGTTATCTTAATGATTGATGAACAAGTTAGTCCAGCTGTTGGGAAAGAAATCGTACAAGGAAAAGCAGATCCAATTAATTCTGCTTTTCATTTGACGTATAATATGGTTTTAAATCTTTTAAGAGTTGAAGAAATAAATCCTGAATATATGTTAGAAAGGAGTTTTTATCAATTTCAAAATCAAGCTGCTATTCCACAATTATTTAATAGTAAGAGTTTATTTACTTATTTAAATTTTATTTAAAATTAAATTAATAATTTATTATAAAAATAATAATATATAATATATATATTAAAAATAATAAAACAGAGGTGAAAGAACTCCAAAATGAGTATAATAGCATTCAGATGGATAATCACAGTCTAATGTCATCATATCATGATATTAGAGAACAGCTAGATCGTCTTAGTATAGATTTTAGATTATTTTTAACAAGACCAGAATATTTACTTCCATTTCTTCAACCTGGTAGAATGGTAAAAGTATGTATTAAATATGCTGAAAAAATTATATATATACACATTTGAGAATTTAAATGTTCAGCATACTATGTATAATAAAAAATGAAATTATTTATGAACAGGTAAAAAATGAAACAGATACCTTCGATTGGGGTATTATAGTTAATTTTAAAAAGAAAAATCCAAAGAATCCTGAGAAAGAAAAAACTACCATTATTGTGGATATTTTACTTCATGTATCTAAGGATTCTACAGAAACTGCTCCAAAACCTTGTCCTGAAGGGGAAGAAGGAGAAGTGGAAGTAGTTCCTGTATTACACACTCTCATATCACAAATTAGTTCTCTTCGTTTATATTACCCAAAAGATTTAAGACCAGCAGATAACAGAAAAAGTGTTTTGAAAACGATACAAGAAGTTAAAAAAAGATTTCCAGATGGACCTCCTTTACTTAATCCAATTACAGATATGAAAATAGAAGATATGGCATTTAAGGACATAATTAAAAAGATAGAAATTCTAGAAGAAAGACTGTATGCACATCCAATGCACAAAGTAAGATTAATTTTTTTTTTTAATTTTATAAATTTAAATTTTCTTTTTTGTAGTTATATTTTTTATATAATTATCAAAATATGTTTGTGAAATTTATTTTAGTATAAATTAAATTCACTTTTTATGTTAAGGATCCTAATTTGAATGAATTGTATGAAAAATTTTTGATCAAAGAAGAAATTGGAAAAAAGTTGATAGATGCTAAAGTAGAATTAAAACGTGCAAAATCTGTGTTACAAATGGATGAATTAAAATGCAGAAAACGAGTGTTGCGTAGATTAGCTTATTGTACTGCAGCAGATGTTATAGAATTAAAAGGACGTGTTGCTTGTGAATTAAACGGAGCAGATGAATTATTAATAACTGAAATGATTTTCAATGGGCTTTTCAATTCCTTAACTGTTCCTCAAATGACTGCATTAATTAGTTGTTTTGTATGCGATGACAAATCAAGTGAAACACCTAAAAGTATTGAAGAGCTAAGTGGACCATTACGACAAATGCAAGACATAGCACGCAGAATAGCTAGAGTATCTACAGAAGCAAATTTGGAATTAGATGAAGATTCATATGTGGAAAGGTTTAAACCATTTTTAATGGATGTTGTCTATGCCTGGTGTAAAGGTGCAACATTTTTACAGATTTGTAAGATGACAGATATTTTTGAAGGTAGACACTTTTTCGCAATAAAATAAAACATTATTCAATATAAATAATTAAAAAATTTTTATTTAGGTTCAATTATTAGATGTATGAGGAGATTAGAAGAAGTCCTTCGACAACTCTTACAAGCAGCAAAAAATATAGGCAATACAGATCTTGAAAATAAATTTAGCGAAGCAATTAAATTACTTAAAAGGGACATTGTATTTGCAGCTTCGTTATATTTGTAACTGAAATTGTTAAATATGTAAATTTATAATTTTTTTACAGAATGATAAATTAATATTTTCACGAAAATTTGATTCTGTTCGTAATTTAATTTTTATTTTGACAATAAATAAATTCATCGTAAATTTAACGTATATTATAATCTAATTTATTCTTTTTATTGTAATATAATTACTCATACATTTTTTATACGCGACAATCATGTTTTGCAATATTTTATACTTTTATAAAAGAACTACGTTCGCCACGTGGTTTTATTGTATAAAAAGAGCACTGCGTACAAACGTAGTTACTTAACAAATAGGCAAAAAATTTTTACTAAATTAAGAAAATGATTTAATAAATACATATAAGAATCACGATGCTCAGATTTATGAATATCGATTTTTATCGTTCTTCTAAAATTAACGTTTCTTGTGGACAGAATTTTAATTCACTAAGAGTAAAATCTGCATTTTCAGCTGTGAGCTGAAAAATAAAAAATTATCCAATTAAAATTTTTAAATTTAAACTATTATTTTATTTTCTTCATCTAAAATATGATTATAATTATTAAAAAACGAAAAATTAGTAAAAACGTTTTTATTGATTACTTACATCCCTTCTAGGCCAGCTTGATATGACCTTGTAGTCTTCTGTAGGATATCCTTTTACAATTAAATAATTTAAAACTGTTTGAAGCGTAGCATCAGCTTTAAACCTGCGTTCTAAAAATTCTCCCGATGGAAGTCTAACTTTTATTTTTAAAGTACCTTCAATTAAATTTTGTGGTGGTTCTGGAGGTAAACTCGATTCAACCGCTAATCTGTGAGCTTCTTTTCTTGCTTGTTCAGCTAGTCTTTCATTTTTCGCTTGTTCTTTCCGTTCTTTTTCTATTTTTTCAAGTAACTGTTTAGCTTCTTCTTTAGCTCTGAAATTTTTTAAATTAATTGATTATTTTAAACAATATTTTTAAATTATGTACATATAAATAAACAAAAACAAAATTTGTTAGCTTTAGAGAGAATACGAATTTAATATTATAAATGCATGCTTTTGTGTAATTATTATAACACCATTATTAGTTTAGATTGATTCTAAATATTATTTTTTTAAATATTTATAATTTGATTAATCCAAATAAATTCATTTGGATGTAAATGTAAGTTATTGGTTAATATTAATTTTTATTACAAAAAAAATATATAATTATTAATTTATTTACCTGTCAGCAGCTAAACTTTCTTGATAAGCTTGATCTTGTTCTTCTTTCACTCTTTTTCTAGCTTCTCTGAAGTCTTCAAATTTAATATCATTTTGTTTCTGTTCCTAAATTGTAAAATTAATTTTTAAAAACTTTAAAAAATGAATAAAACTACACTTATTAAAAAAATTTAATTGAATATATACTTGAAAAACATCTACAGCTTCTATTAAGTGGGTAAGTAAATCATTAACTCCAACATTTCCATGAATTATTTTAAAAATATCTGTATTAGATCTGGATTGCATAATAATCATAAGCACAGGCATTGTATCAACATCAATATGTCTTACAGTCATATCAGCAGCGGATCCTAATACTCGCTGTGTTGAAGCTAATAATCTAAAATAATTTTTAATAAAAATAAATCATATGTTACTTAAAAAAAAAAACAATTTTTTACCTAACACTTACCTTTGTTTATTCGATTCATATGTACAATCCCATCCCCATACAACGAAATTTGCTGATAGAAGTTGCATAACTGTTTCGCAACCCAACAATTGTGTACAAAAAACATTCGCTAAAATGCTGTTATCGTGATGTAAATATACCGCCAATAATTTTCTCTATAATATTAATTTTTCAATTAATAAAAAATATTAATATTTTATATATTTTTGTAATTACCTACCTCTCTTAAAGGTTTATGACAAGACTCAGCTATTGCTTCTTCAAAGCTACCTGTAAAAAAATTGGGGCTTTGATTGTATCGTTTTTTATATTCATCTACAAAGTGCACTGTTCCAATAAGTTCATCTTCAACGTTATCTGGCACTGTGGAAATTTCATATTCATTAATTAAACATTTATTTCATTTCATGTAACTTTAAAATATTTATTACTTACTTAAGTGTTGCATTTTTGTAGGCTGAACTTGGTCTATAAAAATATCATCATCCACTTGAAATGTTTCAGGAGCATCTTCATAATCTTCTCCATCTTCTTGTTCATCTACAGAATTATCTGTGTCAACTAAATCAACAACTTCCTAAAATTTAAACAAAATTTAACAATGAAGATTTATTATAAATATAGATTTTAAAATTTTTAAAATAACACTTTAAAATAAGTACTTTTTTTGTTTCTTTTGTTTGAATTCTTTCAACACTAAGATTGTGTCCAGTAATGGGAATACCACTTTCAGCTAATCTAACCTTGTCACTTTCTATAAATGATGGCCAACCTTTCCATAATTGATTTCGAACTGGTACATTATTTAACGTATAAACATTTGTTTTCACATCTAAAATTGTGTGAGTACCAGGAAAATTTAAATTATAAACTGCATTTGTAATGTCATCCTTTATATTTAAAGTATAATTGCTAGACAAACGATCTGAGAGCTTCATACTATCAATGCAATAATTAAAAATTATTAATACATTGTATAAATTTTATTGTTTCTTAAATAAAATAAAAATGTTTACGTTTGTGAAGCTGAATCCCCTATTTCTATTACTGGAGACATAAAAAGTTCATTTTCACGTGGTAATTCAAGAGATTTCAAAGTAGCTGTATCTCTTCTAGGTTCTTTTTTCCATCCATGTAAAAGTTGTTGACAAGGAGCAATATTTGTTTTATTAAATATTAATAGTTTTAAATCTCCTATAAAATTAAATTTTCATACATAAAATGTAATTATACATTTTGTTTTAAAAAATTAATAGTTTAACATACCCACTGTATCTGTATCTGCTATTTCAATCTGGAATATGTCAGATTGATAATGAATATGAAATTTAAGAGTTCTTGTTTTTTCTTTTGACCGACTTGATCCTGGTAAAGTTTTTCCAATAATTCTAGAATTACTAGTACCTGGTAAAACTTCAATTTTATCCAATGAACAAGAACTTGCACTTTGTAGTAGGCAGGCTGCTTCTGAAGAAAAATTTCTTGGAACATGTTTTATTTCTTCAATCATTTCAATATCCCGATTGAATTCTGATGGTAATTGTTGTGTATTTTGTGGCGTAACCTTATTAATAGCTGCCTATATTAAAAAAAAAACAATAAAATGAACGCATGTATTAATTTAATTATTATTTTAAATAGTAATAAATGAAATATATTTTTACTAATAAATCCCAATTTGTTCCTTCTAAATGACAAATTGCCTCTCCAACATCATCAATGTCAGTACAAGCCTGAAAATTAAATGTCATTAAATATTTTATTCCTTTCTAAGGTAAACAATATTCGAATAATCAAAGAAAAAAAATTATTATTCTACCATAAATAAATAAAACACAATTTTAACAAATTTTAAAATATTTAAAAAAATACAAATATATAAAATAAATTATAAAAAATTAATGAAGTTCAAAAAATTGAATAATAAATTTAGCACTTGTTAAAACAATAACCCAATAACATAAAGAATAATTAAAGATAAATATTTCATTTTTTTTTAGCGCTTAAGTACAACCATTATTGTCAATGTCATCATACAGAAACCCTGTTTCTAACCTAATTTTAGATTATATTAAATACGTGATAAACGTTTATTAAACGATGCCAGAAAAATTAAATACCTGGAAATCTGCAAGAATAGCATCACGGTGGCTGTCCATAGTAAAACAACGCAGTTTTTCAAACTTAATTAGGATACAAGTAAATCGCTCGTTTGATGATGCTTCGTATATTTGGAAGAAACACTCAAATAAAACGCATAATAGTGTAAACCATAAACTCAACCAGAAATTTGTGCAAGTTAAGACATTAAACTCTTTGTGAGATATACTTAACGAAGCAGTACTTTGGGTTTTCACCTCGCGTTTCGTTTTCTATTTCATCAGATAGCAGCACTTTAGTTTGCATTTGTCCAAATGCAGCTGTTTTTTGTTTAAATATTTACTAATTTTGATACTGTATAAATTCTAATTATAAATTATATAAAATTTTTTCAAAATTCTTATTAAATATTTCATAACTTAAACCTTTTTTTGATAATTAACCGTAGCTGTTTCTTTTACGAGATAATTTAAATTTGTTAGCGACAAAATTATTATTTGACTGTTTATTTAAAATTATTTATAATTTAAGTAAATTTAATATTTAATAAAAAATAAAAAATTCTTTATAATGATTAAAATATACAAGTTAGCAAAAAATATAAACTTTCAATCTTTGAAAAATAAATCTTAAAAGTTTAAGATTAATTATAAAACTCATATTAATTTAAAATATTAAAAAAAAAAAATTATTTTTTTTTACAAAATTTAACATAAAAAAAATCAATTTTTTTTATTAAAATATTATTATAATAAAATAATTTAATTCTAGTAAAATAATTATGTAACAATATGTTCTTATTCATTGAAAATAAAACAATTTAATTAAAAAACGTTAAATAAAAATTAAATAAAAAATAAATTAAAAAATAAAATTAAATAAAAAATTTAATCTTACATATTTAAATTTATTATTGTTTTTTTTAATAATAATAATCATTTATACATGTATTTGTACTGTTTTTTCTTCAATTTTGAAATTTTTTAATAATATGAATATTTATTAAGTATTTTAAAATAATTTATTATTAAAATAATTACACATAAGTTTGAAAATTTAACAAATTTAACACGTTGACTGCCAACTACGAGATAACTCGTAGATTGCGTTCTTTTCTAGGACGCCAACTACGAGTTATCTCGTAATGATATAATGTGATTACATCAAATTGTCATTTTAGGCTAGATTTCTGAAAATTGCCGTGGCAGTCAACGTGACGGCAAACAATCAATATATATATATATATATATACAGGGTGGTCCGTTTTAATCTATCGGTCAAAATAACTTCAAAGGGAGATGGTTAAATCAAAAAATGTTCAGATAAAAGTTGGAGTTGAAGGAGGTCGTCCAACGCTGACTTTGGCGTTAACCTTGAGGTCAAATTTGAAGGTTATTTGCGGGTCAAATCGCGAATTTTAAATGGAAATCCCAATTTTTTATTACAGATTCTGATTCTGCGTCGAAAAATATGGAAATTTTGTTCGGAACATTTTTTTGATTCGGGACAGATGTCGCTGTAATCGACAAAATTAAAAATGCGTACAAAAATCGTTACTGAATTAGAATTTCTCGGGGAATACACATCGTTTTCTGCAAATTAGAATTCTGCGGATAAATACGTTCGAAAAAAATCTGTTGTCCCTGGGTAACGTTAAAAGTAGAATAAACATTTTCATCAAAACAGATTTTTTTTAAACGTATTTATCCACAGAATTCAAATTTGCAGAAAATGATGTGTATTCCCCGAGAAATTCTAATTCGGTAACGATTTTTGTACGCATTTTTAATTTTGTCGATTACAGTGACATCTGTCACGAATCAAAAAAATGTTCCGAACAAAATTTCCATATTTTTCGACACAAAATCAGAATCTGCAATATAAAATTGGGGTACCCATTTCAGATTTTTAAGTTGAAACCGCTCTATACGGGGAGTTAGAGGGGGGGGGGGATCGATTGTGGTGTCACTGCATGTCCCCTATCCAGATTAACAAATTTTCGTTTTCTACCTTTTCATATGCGTAGTTGTTGAGATATTCGCATCGATAGATTGAAACTGCCGATTATAGCGTCATCTGCCACGCATCGAAAAAAATGTTTGAGACAAAACTTTCATATTTTTCGACGCAGAATCAGAATCTGTAATAAATTGAGATTTCTATTTAAAATTTGCAATTTGACCCGCAAATAACCTTCAAATTTTACCTCAAGGTTAACGCCAAGGTCAGCGTTGAACGACCCCCTTCAACTCCTACAACTTTTGTCTAAACATTTTTTGATATAACCATCTCCCTTTGAAGTTATTTTGACCGATAGATTAAAACGGACCACCCTGTATATTATATATTCTCCATTATATATATATTCTCCATCATAATGATTTACAGTATGTGAGGTGACTACGAAAACTAGAGAATCTGGCAGAATGGCTGGATGATCGGGTTTTAAAGATCCAGCAGTAAGACTGAACTGGTGTAATAAACAGTGTGGCTGATTATCACGAAGTAAGAAAGTGAAAGAAGAGGAACTAGCAGTCTTGAAAATCTTGTAGATATTTGCAAGTTAGAGGATTGAGAACAAAACACTGTATTAATAACTACAAGTCCAGTTTAACTCAATAACAGAATTCTAAAGTCGATAATTTATTGTTATTACAGATGAATTAAACAAGAGTCAGATCAAATAAACTACAAAAATTGTTTTTAAATTTTGATCGATATCCGTTTGGTGAAGAGTTTTTAGAAAAGAATGGAAAACCGGAAAAATAGTCATGTATAGAGAATAGAGAAGTTAGTGTGATTTGCTTATAAAATAATATAGAAATATTATGTCTTAGAAAGCTGAAAATTGAAATATGTTGCCTTTTATTTTACGTAGAGGAATATAAGACATGGAGGACAAGTGGATTGAAAATATGTGCAAGTTCACTTCTTTATACTCTATCCTGATGCTGTTTGCTTCTGGCGAGCAAAAACGAGCGCTCTGTGAAAATCAAGAATCAGCACAGGAAGCTGTTAGAGGTTCTTTTTTAACACTGCATAGCAATAAAGCTACTCGTAAAGCTAGGAGAAAACAGGTGAAGTCAAATTAGCTGTCAGTGAAGATGAAATTTGCGCCGAACAGTTGCCACTTCGCTAGAAAATGTCAATTGGAATTCATTAAAAAATTTCAATTGATTTTAAACGTACTTCTTAATTAAAAAAAATCACATTTACAAAAAAAATCACACAGTGAAGAAATTGAAATAAAAATGTCTATTAAAATCCATTCAATTTAATTAGTCGGGAAGTATAGGATTAATTAAAATCAATTGAAATAAATAAAAAACAGTTAAAATCAATTAAAGTTCATTGAAATCTATTGAAATTATTAAATTAATTTTTACATTATGAAGTATAATTAAAATTTTAATTAAAGTTAACAGAAGTATCCTATTGATATAAATTGTATTTCTATTTTTATATTTAGTGAATCTGCTAAAAACGTTTTTATTTTTCCCATCACCGTGTACGATACACTCACAATGGGTGACCACAATGGTAGATAACTTCAGTATTCTTATATACTAATCAAAGGAAAATCCAGCCTCTTCCGAGGAAGATGATAAAAGCATTCGCTCTCTAGTGAATGAATTTGTATTGAAAAAATATTCAATAAAATAAATTAAAGATTAAATTTATTCAAATCTATTGAATTCTCATTGGAACATTTTTATTAAAATTAATTAAAAATTTATTGAAATTTAATGAATTCACATTGGTAAAATATCCATTAAAATCATTTAATGGATAAATTTATTGAAATTTATTTAATTCATATTGAGAAAACGTTCATTAGAATCTATTAAAGAATACGTTTATTGAAATCTATTGAACTGATATTGAGAAAACGTTTATTATTAGGTTGTTCGATAATTAATGTCGCTTTTTTCTCATAGATGGCGTGAACTGCATATTTCATGTAGTAGCGGTTGCGTGGCGTATATTATTGTATACTATTATGAAGGTTAGACTGTACATTATCTTCTGTCAAAGACTGAGCGTCATTAGTAAATAACAAGTTGGTTAAAAATTAAGTTGAAAATGGACAATCGAAGTCAGCATTATCGGCATATTTTATTGTTTTACTTCTGAAAGGGCAAAAATGCGGTGAAAGCTCAGAAGAAATTGTGTGAAGTTTATGGTGAGAACTGCCTTACTGAACGCCTGTGTCAGCGTTGGTTTGCTCGCTTTCGTTCTGGAAATTTTAATGTGCAAGATGCATCACATACTGGTCGTCCAACCACTACCGATGACGACAAAATAAAGGCGTTAATCGAAACTAACTAGCATATGACAACTTCAGAGATAGCAGAGAAGCTCGGCATATTGAATTCAACCGTTTACTTGCACTTACAACAGCTTGGTTACGTAAACAAACTGGATGTTTGGGTTCCTCACGAATAAAAGGAAATCCACCTCACCAAACGCATTAACATATGCGACTCTTTGCTGAATCGTAACGAAAACGACACATTTCTAAAAAGAATCATAACAGGTGATGAAACATGGATTGTGTACGATAATGTAGTCCGAAAACGATCATGGATCAAGCAAGATAAGCCCCCACGATCGACATCCAAAGCTAATATTCACCAAAAGAAGATTATGCTTTCCGTGTGGTGGGATTACAAGGGTATAATCTACTTTGAGTTGCTTCCAAGAAACCAAACTATTGATACGAATGTCTACTGTCGTCGACTATCGAAATTGAACGAAGCAATCAAGAAAAAACGCCCTGAACTGGCCAATAGCAAAGGTGTGATGTTCCATCGTGATAACGCCAGACCTCACACCTCTTTGATAACCCGTCAGAAATTAATGGAGCTCAATTGGGAACTGATGCCACATCGACCCTATAGCCCTGACTTAGCACCATCAGACTATCATTTGTTTCGCTCCCTTAAAAACCATTTGAATGGTAAAACTTTCGATTCCGATCAGGCCGTTAAAAATGAGATAGACCAGTTCTTCGCTTCTAAAAACCAAGGCTTCTTCGAACGTAGAATTTTTCAACTTACCACAAGATGGTAAAAGGTCATCCACCAAAACGGTCAATATATCATTGATTAATGTTTGTCGTTAAAATAAATAAATTCACTTTGAAAAACATGAAAAAAACGACATTAATTATCGAACAACCAAATAAAATCCATTAAATATATAAAGTTCATTGAAATCTATTGAATTCATATTGAAAAAATGTTCATTAAAATCAATTACTTTAGAAGTTTATAAGAGTTCAATAAAGTTAATAAGATTTAATAGATCATATGCTGATTCAACTCAATTGAAAATTAGATTTGATTTAAGTCCATTCAAATCAATACAAATCGAATGAACTGTTTCGTAAATGACGATTGGTTTTATTAAATTTCATTGAAATCAATTTCATTTCTGTTGATTCTAATGGATTTTAATTAGTTATTTCTAGCAGGGCATCAGGCAATTAGAGGGTTGTTATTTGATGCACCATTCTTGATCTTAATAAAAGCAGAGATGAGTAGATAGATTGCCAGAGACCGGGAAAAAAAGTAAGGCAATTCCTGCGCGCCAGAAGGTGCTGTCGCCTAGTTGTCTAGCAGCCGAAGTAAACGCATGTTAGACGGAAAGAGAAGATACGCATGTTTTGCGTAAACGCACGATAATATGTGCAAACTCCGGAAAAAATGGAATTTTTCGTAAGAAAATCGAAATTAATAGCATGAAAACTTACATTTGTAACTTAAATAAAATTTATATTTGCAAAAAATATTATAACAAAACTTATAATTGCAAAAAAATAAAATTTCAAATTTTAAATTAAATAAATAAACATAAATATTAGGTTGCTTATGATGAAATGGACGATTTAGTAATAAATTTTTAAACAGCTGTAACTTTTTATAAAGACAATTTATTTAATCAAAATAGGTACCAATAGATGCAACACACTTTTCCCAACGAGATACAAGTGCATTTATTCCAGTTTTGTAGAAGTCCGAGTTTCTGGTTCGAAGAAACTCCTCGAAGGCATTTTTGACAGCAGCTTCATTATTAAATCTTTTTCCTGTCAAAAAGTGATCCAAATATTTAAAGAAATGGTAATCTGTTGGTGAGAGGTCTGGTGAATATGGAGGGTGAGAAAGAGTCTCATAGCACAACTCATTTAATTTCTGGACCGTTGTTCTCGATACATGAGGTCGTGCGTTATCATGAAGCAGTATCACTCCATCCCTGTTGACAAGCTTAGGTCGTTGAACTATCAATTTCTGATGCATTTCATCCAGTTGAGCACAGTATTTCTCAGCATTGATGGTTTCGCCGAGTTGCAGGAACGAATAGTGGATAACTCCAGCTACAGACGACCAAACAGTTACCATTATTTTCTTTGGATGAAGGCTTGGTTTCGGCATGTGTCTTGGCGCTTCATCGGCATCTAGCCGTTGGGCCGATCGATTGCGACGATTATCGTATAAAATCCACTTTTCATCGCAGGTCACAATTCGGTGCAAGAACGGTTCCTTTTTGTTGCGGGAGAGAAGAGAACTTGAAATCTCCATTCGACACGTCATGTTTTGCTCGGTAAGATCATGCGGAACCCATTTGTCAAGCTTTTTCACTTTTCCAAGTTGTTGCAAGTGGCGGCAAACTATCGAATTATGAACGCCTAATTTTTCGGCAACATCGCTTATGGTTTGGCGGAGGTCAGAGTCCACTAATGCACACAGCTCGTCGTTATCGATCGATGGTCCTGGGTGTTAAGGTGGCTCATTTCCAAGGTCCATATCTCCGGATCGAAATTTTTCGAACCACCGCCGAGTGGTTCGTTTGCTAACTGTATCAGGCTCAAATGCGCTGTTGATATTCCTCGTTGCTTCCGTTGCGTTGTGCTCTAATTTAAATTCGTATAGTAAAAGTAGCCGTTTATGATTCACTTTCATGTTCACTTTCTCTTTTTGTTTTTACGATCACTATGAAGTGCAGAACAGAAATGACTCCATAAACCAAGGTAGCAGTATTTATACTTCAATATGTCATATCATTTGCGCCGCCTTGTGCCAACATAATACACTAAAATTGCAGCCAACTTTATGTCATTGCTAAATCGGCCATTTCATCTGCAGCAACCTAATAGAATAAACAAAACTTAAATTTAAAATTAATATAAAAAATAATACTCGACACATAACACATCGTTCAATAAGTCCCGAGACTAACCCAGAGATGGTGCTGGTAGTACCAAACTGGCCACGTTTCCATAGAGTGCGAACCTTTACATGAAATGTGTAAAAATTTCACGTCGATCTGATCACAGACAGCAGAGTTATCAAGGTTGGAGTAAAGTCACTTTGTAATTTGTTTGAAAAATGGAAAAAAGCGAGTTTCGCGTGTTGATAAAACATTGTTTTTTAATGGGTAAAAACACCGTAGAAGCCCAGCAATGGCTTGAAAAACATTACCCGGACTCCTCTCCATCCAAACCAACGATTTGTCGTTGGTATGCTGAGTTTAAACGTGGTCGAAACTTTTTTCCCCAAGGTTTTTATGTGTAGAACCTTATGGCTTTATTAATTTATTTATAACAAAGCGAATAAAGTTTAAGACTTTCGTCCCCAGGGTTATTTATTGTAAAGCTTATGGTTCGTTTCTTTTTATTTCTAACAGTCTTTTGAAATTTGAAACTAGAAAAAAATTATTTTTTTCTCTTTGAAATAATTTTTTGCTAGGGTAAAAGGCTTTATTATGATAGCCACTTTTTTTGGTTTTAAGTTTCAAAAATCTATATTTTTATTTTACTCGAATGTTACTCTGTAATCCTTATAAAACGTATAATCGGTCTTTCGAACATCTGTCCAGCTGCTTAAAAGTTCTGAGCTTTTTTCTGAATCGATGTAGGTTTTTTTATCGATAAGGCTATACTGTTTAAATTTAATTAAGGGGAAGTTTGGTTCTTAATTTGCAATTAATATATGGTATTATAATTAACAATAATTTAAAAAAAATAATTTTAAATAATTTTGTTAATAATGAAATGACCCTTTTAAAAGTAAAAAATTTTAAAGATAAAAAAATCCAATACAAACGTAAAAAATAAAACTTACATTTATAAATTAAATAAATAAAAATTAAATTTAAATTTAAATAATTGATATAAAGAAAACTCTAAGATAACAAACTATTCTTTAAAAAATAATATATTATTTTTAAATTATTCTTTTACTCTTCTATGCGTCGGAAGACCGCTAAATAAACAAAATAAGCAGTTAAAATTAGGTAAATTAAAACGGAAAGAAAAAGTAAAATAGGTACTTTAAATTAACGTGAAACAAAATAAGTTAATGCAACAACAATTACGTATATTCTGTATACATATGTGATAATTGGAAAAGATAGTATTGGGTGTACAACTTTGCTTCCGCCGTTTTGCAATAGATGGCTGTAGCGGTAAGTGGTAGTTGAAATAAATAGATCATAGATGTCATACAATAAGCTTAGGTATTTGTAAACATAACGCCATCGAAATATTAGTCGATTTGTGTCTGCATCATAAAGTTATTCTCGATTAAACATGTCAGCTTACGAGCCAAATTCTCGTCATTTGCGGGAGGTTTTAATTTTCTGCTTTAAAGGGAGGTTCTCATCAAGCACGACCAAAAAATCGATTTTTTTTTTTTGCTTAAGAAGTTGGCAAATGTCTCGTAGAATACGCTCGTTAAGCCGGTTTTGCCGAATTCAATTTATTTTTAAAGTTATAGTCAAAAAACCGAAGTCGTCTTTTTACGTACTAAATCGCGTACTAAAACTTTAAAGGTGCGTTTTTCTCGAAACCATGTTTTTTGAGACGGGCGGCAAGATATCTCAAAAACTATTATAGATATCGAGATGAATTTTTTTTTATTTTAAAGGTAATTAAGTTTGCTGGATTTTGATCTAAAATCATAATTTTACAATGATTATTTTTATTGTTATTGCACTTTTTAGAGCAAAAAGAAGTGCAAAAGAATACTTTTTTTTTGCAAGTCCGCCATTTTGTTAATTTTTAATTTTTTTTCGTGATTTTAGTTCAAGATCCAGAAAATGTCTTCTAGTTTATAGAAACTTTGATTTTTTAATTTCAGACAAAAATTGGATGAGTTACCTTGCCGCCCGTCGAGGTGTCTTTTTTTTCGATGACTATTTTTCAATGCATATAACTAATAAACTATTTCGTATTTTTGTTAAAAAAAAATTTGTAAAAGTAGTTAATAACATACTTAATAAGTACCAAAAAACTTGACTACTTTATTTATTTCCTTCCATGAGAAAAAAATTGTGAAATTCACGTAATTTTTGGGTCGCTAGATGAGAACCTCTCCTTAATATGAAGAAATCTGCGACTGAGGCTCATCGAATGCTCTCAAATACCTATGGTGAGGCCGCTAGTAGTGAAAGAACGTGCCGAGAGTGGTTTCAACGCTTCAAGAACGGCGATTTTAACGTCGAAGACCAGCATGGCGGTGGAAGAAAGAAGGTTTTCGAAGATACAGAATTGGAGGCATTACTTGATCAAGACTCGTGTCAAACGCAACAAGAATTGGCAGGATCATTGGAAGTGACGCAACAAGCCATTTCAAAACGCCTGAGAGTCATGGGAATGATTCAGAAACAAGGAAATTGGGTGCCGTACGA
This sequence comes from Chalcis sispes, assembly GCA_949987625.1. Classification (NCBI taxonomy): domain Eukaryota; kingdom Metazoa; phylum Arthropoda; class Insecta; order Hymenoptera; family Chalcididae; genus Chalcis; species Chalcis sispes. Next base: position 22,197,020 of record OX465094.1, read on the forward strand.
GTTGAAGCCGAGAGATGTTGAACGGCGTTTGTGTGTTTGTGAACAGCTGCTTGCAAGGCAAAGACGGAAGGGATTTCTGCATCGCATTGTGACTGGGGACGAAAAATGGGTTCACTACGATAATCCCAAGCGCAGAAAATCATGGGGATATCCCGGCCATGCTTCCACGTCGACGGCCAAACCGAATATTCACGGTTCCAAGATCATGCTTAGTATTTGGTGGGACCAGCTCGGCGTAGTGTATTATGAGTTGTTAAAACCGACTGAAACAATCACAGGCGATCGTTATCGAACGCAATTAATGCGTTTGAGCCGAGCATTCAAAAACAAACGTCCTCAATACAACGAGAGACATGATAAAGTGATTTTACAGCATGACAATGCTCGACCCCATGTTGCGAAAGTGGTCAAGACATACTTGGAAACTTTGAAATGGGAAGTCCTACCCCACCCGCCGTATTCTCCAGACGTTGCTCCCTCGGACTATCACTTGTTTCGATCAATGGCACACGGCCTGGCTGACCAGCACTTCCGGTCTTATGAAGAAGTAAAAAATTGGATCGATTCGTGGATCGATTCAAAAGATGACCAGTTTTTTCAACGTGGGATTCGTATGCTCCCCGAAGATGGGAGAAAGTAGTGGCCAGCGATGGACAATACTTTGAATCATAAATGTGTAACCAGTTTTTCACAATAAAGCCTTGAATTTCGGAAAAAACGGCGGAAGCAAAGTTGAACACCCAATAAAATTCCATTTAAATGAAATTTTTGGATTAAAATGTCATTTAGCGGATTTGATCTTAATTTTTTTTTACTCTATTTTAAACTTAACTCCTAATTTTAACTCATTATTTTGTTTATTTAGTAGTCCCCGAACGTATTTATAGGTTAAATAATTATTCCGACATGATAATAACTTATTATTTATATGATATGATTATACGTCACATTATGTGTCGAGTGTTATTTTTTATATTAATTTTAAATTTAAGTTTTGTTTATTCTATTAATGTTTATTTATTTAATTTAAAATTTGAAATTTTATTTTTTTGCAATTATAAGTTTTGTTATAATATTTTTTGCAAATATAAATTTTATTTAAGTTACAAACGTAAGTTTTCATGCTATTAACTTCGATTTTCTTATGAAAAATTCCATTTTTTCCGGAGTTTGCGCATATTATCATACGTTTACACAAATATGCGTATCTTCTCTTTCTGTCTAACATGCGTTTACTTCGGATGCTAGACTACTAGGTGACAGCACCTTCTGGCGCGCAGGAATGGCCTCACTTATTTTCCCGGTTTCTGGCAATCTCCCTATTCATCACCTACTCTACGCCAGCAAAAAAAATGTGAAATTTGCAATAAAAAAACATGCCAATTTACGTACTTTAATTAGCACCTTTCGATAATTGAACTTATTTAATTAGCACCCTTATCATATTTTTTTAATAAATAAAATCCTAAATCGAGAGCTTGCATCATTGAAAAGACGATATCTTAAAAAGTATGACCTTTTTTAAATAGCACCCAACGCAAAATTTCGAATTTTTACTCATATTAATTAGTACTCTTTTTAAAATTCATAAATTATTAATTAATTTTAACAGAAAAGCATAAAAAGTATGTTGATGAAAACTTTTACGCGTGCGCATGCGCATAGACGAATACGTGTGGCGCCATCGTACAGCTCGCCATCAGCAGCGCCAGCACACGGAATTCTTCGGCAGCGCAAGCAAACGCTTGCGCCGCGCGCTGACTACTAGGAAACGGCCACGTAGCAGCGCCATCCTTCCTTCTTCTTCCGCGAACCTCCGAAGTGAACAGACAGCCATTGCACGCGCTCCGCAGAATCGAATCTTGATCCGTTTGCATCGCCTCATATATAGCGTCAGCTTGTAAAATATTGTATATAAAATAAAGAGTTATTTTACTGTTAACAACCGCGTATTCATTTCCGCGCTCAATCCTACATAAAGTCCTAAAAAGGTAAACTCGTGATCGCGCGTTCGACGCGCATGGCGACCTCAGCGTGCGCATTAACGAGCGAATAATTGGTGACCTCGACGTGATATTCTTACCTGCAGTGACTTTTTAGTGCGCGTGGGGACATTTCTACGGTGAATTAAAAGAATATATTCGTATCGGCTTACACAGCAAAAAAAGAACTTTCATTCAGTGCGAAAACGCGAGTGACGCCATTTTCCTTTGTCTTAGACGCCATTAGCGTCCGGCACATATCGAGTGAGCGTCTCACGCCGTTTTTAAAAAGTGAGTGTGCAAGGGGAATGTCAGACTGTGCTTCACCGGCGGATGCAGACTTTGCAACACCCCGGGCAACGTTTTGTCAGAGAGGAAGCACAGCCCTGTCACTGCTCTCCCTCAACTGGGATAACACAGGCGACCTTGACGCTTCAATTCAAGTAACGGAGAGCATAAAAAATCTGCTGAGTGACGAAGCCGGGCGGCCACCTAACTTCCAAGTGTCCCGCCTTAGCCTTACGTCGTCCTTGTCCGAGGACCCTTAAGCACGCTCCGCAGCTGTCAAGATGGAAGAAAACGCATACGCACTCTCCAAGCTGCCACTGTTCTGGCGCGAGCGGCCGCAATTACCGTTCGTCCAGCTGGAGGCAACCTTCCGGGTGAATCGCATCACCGCGGACAGATTGAAGTTCGACCTGATGGTTACAGCGCTTGACCCAGCCGTGCTCACGGAGGTCGTAGACATGATCGAAAATCCGTCGGCGGACAGTGCGTATGTTGCATTAAAGGCGCGTGTCATTGAGCGTTTTTTGGACTCTCCGGACAAGAAACTCAATAAGATGCTAACACAGCTTGAACTTAGTGATAAAAAATCCTCGCAGCTATTCCGTCAAATGAGTGAGCTCACGGGGACCAACGCAACGGATAAATTGCTGTGTGTCAAATGGCTAGACCTCCTGCCACCTCATATTCAAGGTTTATTAAAAATTTTCAAGTCAGACAGTGTTAAGAGACAGCTTCAGGTGGCAGATGAGACCATCGACAGTCCGTATGTGCCGCGCGTTAATGCCATTAAGGCAGACTTCGTTACTTCCAAGTAACCTCGTTCGTCAGAAGTGTCGAAAATAGAATCGCTTCTCGCACAATTAATTTCCGTCTCCAAGGATACAGCTGAACGAGTAAGCCAACTCGTGTCCAGGTTAGATGCACATCTCTTATCCCGGAACAGCGTCACCTACAGGCACCGCAGCAGAGACCGCTCAAATTCGAATTCGAGAAGCAGAGCGCACACTAACGGCACATGCTACTATCACACAAGGTTTGGAGCAGCAGCAATAAATTGCCATTTGCCGTGCAATTTCAAGAGCAACCAGGGAAACCTCTAGAGCTGCTGACGGGATCGGCACATGCCAGCAGCCTCAACTCAGCCGCACCATCACTATCGCAACCATTAAAACAAAATCGCCTCCATGTGCAGGATTGTAACACGGGCATGCTCTTCCTAGTCGACAGCGGATCTGTTGTCTCGATATGGCCGATTTCAGCCAAAAACAACAAAGCTAAAAGCTATCTGATAGCTGCAGACGATTCTCTAATCCGCTCGTATGGTTGAAAGATGGATCGCTTAAATCTAGATCTACGAAGAGATTTTAATTGGTCTTTTGTTTTAGCGGATACAAACACGGCAATACTGCGTGCGGACTTTCTGGCTTACTTCAGACTGCTTCCGGACATGAAGCGTGGTCGTCTTATCGACGAAATCACAACGTTCACTGCGACAGGAGAAATAAAAGGCGCACAGCTCCACTTAATCTCCGTGTTCTCTCCACCACGACAAATTCTTGGGTGCAAGGAACCACATGACGTCGTACAGCGCTTTATAACGCTCAGCCTCAAGGAACAGCATAAATCTCCGAGTCCAACAGTAAGCGTGCGTCATCACATCGTCACCTCTGGACCGTCAGTGTTCGCCAGGCCGCGTCAGCTACTGGGAGAAAAACTCAAGGCAGCTAAAGCTGAGTACTCTGCATTGCTTCACCAAGGTATAATCCGTCCCTCCAGTAACTCATACTCCAGTCCGTTACACATGGTAATGCGAAAATCAGGCAAATATAGACCAACGGGCAACTACCGCAGTTTAAATGCACAAACAGTGTCAAACCGGTACCTGTTACCGAGCATCACCGATCAGCTGTGGCAACTCCATGGCAAAAACATCTCCAGAATCGATCTTACAAGAGCATATTTTCAAATCCCAGTCGCTGAAGAAGATGTCCTAAAGACAGCGGTAACAACACCATTTGGACTCTTCAAGTTCCTGGGCATGCCACTAGGATTACGCAGCGCTTCGCAAACCTTCCAGAGATTCATGAACAGCATCCTGGGTCACTTGGAGTTCGTTACGATCTACCTGGATGACCTACTGATTACTTCAACCAACGTTGAGCAGCATATAGAGCACCTACGCTCAGTGTTTGAAATCCTGCTAACTAAAAGGCTCCGCATCAATTGGGATAAATGCAACTTCGCCAAACAGAAAGTATATTCCTTGAATACAAGGTAAACAAGGATGTTTTTCTACATCTTTTGAAAAGGTAGAAGCCATTTGTAGCTATCCGCGGCCAGAAACGGTTTGCGAGCTTAGACGCTTCCTAGGCATTATAAATTATTATAGGATGCTTGTACCACATGCAGCTCAAGCTCAGGCTATGCTCAATGAACAAATAAAAGATACGAAAAAGCGCGATAAAACCAACATCGTGTGGGAACCTAACCTTGTTGAAGCCTTCGAAGCGTCTATGAAGACAGTTGCAGATGCAACTACATCGAGTTTTTTGGATCCGAATGCCAAAATCATCTTAACAGCTGATGCTTCCTCCACAGCCATCGGTGGCTTGTTGGAACAGCTGATCAACGGCATTCCTAAACCAATTGGCTTCTTTTCCGAAAATTATTACCGACGGAGAAGAACTACAGTCCATACGGCTGGGAGCTGCTAGCCGCCTTCGTAACTTTAACATGTTTCGCGCACACACTCGAAGGCCGCGAATTTATTATAAGGGCGGACCATAAGCCGCTCGTTAAAGCGCTCCAGCAGCGTCCAGAAAAGGTATCTCCCCGGCAAATTCACCAACTACACTTCATCAGCCAGTTCTGCACAACCTTCGTGCACCTACCAGGTGACAGCAACGTAGTCACAGATGCACTCTCTCGCATATGCACCATAAATATGCCAACTAGGCTGGATACAGCAACAATTCAAGAAGCGCAGAAACGAGAGGGAGCTACACCCCCTGCAGGTACAGGACGATTTCTGTAACTTCAACCTCTCGCCATTGATGATGCTCGCATACAGTGCGACGTCTCGGCAGGAATAGTACGACCATACCTTCCACCATCGTTACGGAGAACGGCGTTCGAAATTATCCACGGCCTCGTGTAACGTCGGTACATGACCTCCGTTTTTTTCCTGTGTCAGCCGACAAGTTTTCTCCCTGCTTTTCCTGCCCTCGCTCGTCAATGGAAAAGATGCGCATCGATCATATCAATTGCAGACAATAGATCTATACCCAAACGCTCCACCACGAAAAAGCCTCCCTTCACAACCTACTCGACGCACTCTCCACTGACCTAGACTGTTGTAAAACCTAGCTTAAGCGTGGGCCAAGAGTTTATGAGTTTTCTCGGAACATAGGAAAAATGGTACATGCGCTTGCCTCTAGTAAAAGAATGCCAAGCCGAACACGTGCGTATCAACTCGACGCCCAAAACATTAAAAATGTCCCATAAATACTCTTTTTTCTACACGTAGTTTTCCCATTTAAAATGTATCTTTTCTTACTCAAACTTTCCCTTCGCAACATACTCCAAAGTTATGCAAAGAATAACGAATATTCTGTAAATTATTTTATTGCAATAATTATCGCAAAACATAACAGTAACCTCCGCTTACCGATACACCGTACAGGTAGCGTCATAAAATAATAAATAGGTCACTAGGAAGACCTCTATAAATGAATTGTATATCTGTTTTTAAATCAATGATATATTGCATAATATTTAAACAATATAAGAAATACAATGTTTGGCGAAAAGAATAAAAGTTGCAATTTTCAAAAATACCACACGACATATTTTCATACAACACAAGAAATAATTCAACAATAATTATTTCCGATTACAAAATAAAATTGCCATATAACTAAAATAATAATGACTTTTTATAAAGATTCAAAAGAAGAAATATAAATATAAAAATTGCATATAAAATAATATCACTCGTTTAAATTGTTATACATACGTTAAATAAAATTTCGCATCTTATAAATAACTTAAAATTTTAAAATAAATTTTGAACAGTTATGCAATTTATTCTCCTACAAAATACTTGAATAAAACAATTTCTTTTTTTCGAATAATATTATTGAATAACGAATCTACTACTGTGATCAAAAAGTAAGGTGAATTTATTTATAAAATGTAAATTCTTTATTTATTCTTCCAAATCAATTTCATCCCCTTCAAAGTAATCCCCGTCCGATAAAACGCACTTTTCCCAACGCTTTTTCCAGTCCTCGAAACAGTCGGAATAGTCTTTTTCCGGTATAGCCTTCAAGACCTTCTTCGATTCGGTTTTTATCTCTTTAATCGTGTCAAAACGGCGTCCCCGCATTGGTCTTTTGAGTTTGCTGAATAGCCAGAAGTCGCACGGAGCCAAATCAGGCGAATACGGTGGTTGCGGAACGATATGAGTCAAGTTTTTGGCAAAAAAGTCGCGAAGAACCAATGCAGTATGACATGGTGCATTATCGTGATGAAGGAACCAAGAGTTGTTCGCCCATAATTCCGGCCGTTTCAGACGAATAGCTTCACGTAAACGACACATAACGCTCAAATAATATTTTTTGTTGACAGTTTGGCCCGGTGGAAGGAATTCATAGTGTACCACACCACGATAATCACAGAAAACTGTCAACATGACCTTGATTTTCGATCGACTTTTGCCGTGGTCTTTTCGGTCTTGCTTCATCTTTTGCGCAATAATCGCTGGATTGGTCGGTGGTTTCAGGGTCGTATGCGTAAATCCAAGTCTCATCTCCAGTTATGATGCATTTCAAGTGGTCCTGATAGTCAGACAGCAAAGTTTCACGCACATCAACGCGACGCTTTTTTTCCAAACAATTGAGCGATTTTGGCACCAATCGAGACTTAACGCGTTTGAGACACAAAACATCCTTCAAAATGGTTTGAGCTGAGCCAAATGATATTCCAACACTATCAGCGAGGTCTTTTATTGTCAATCGACGATTTTCAAGCACCAAATCTTTGATTTTTTGGACGTGGCCCTCGTCGGTAGACGTTGATGGTCGTCCAGAGCGTGGTTCGTCTTCAACGCGTTCTCGGCCCGCTTTGAACTCGTTGTACCACTTATGAACGTTTTTTTGTGCCATAGTTTGATCACCAAAGGCCTTCCACAATATTTTCAACGTGTCCGCACAAGAATATACGTTCCGCAAACAAAATTTGATGCAAGTTCTTTGCTGAACAAAATCACCCATTGTAAAAATCGAAAAATTTACTTTTGGTTGTTTACAAAAACACGTGTAACTCGGAGATAATTAAACCTTTTGACAAACAGACGCTTGGCAAATGTTATAGACAGTCCTACCAACCTAGGAAAAAAAATTTACCTGCCTTCCTAATGCCCGGGAGTTTCAAATGACAATTTCACCTTACTTTTTGATCACAGTAGTATATCTTTGGATATTATAAATTCTGTCAAAAAAGTACCGGGAATGGTCGATTTAAATCTGGCGGGGCAATTTAGGCAGGTAATATTTTTTCTTCTAGGTTGGTACAACTGTCCTTAATGACTATGCCAAGTTTGAGCGGAATCTGTCAACGAGTGTGTTTACAGTAGCTGAAATGTTGCAAAAGGCTTTTGGTGATAAAGCACTATCGAAAACCCGTGCGTATGAGTGGTACAAAGCCTTCAAGGAGGGTCGTGAAGTCGTCGAGGACTTGCCTCGTTCCAGACGCCCATCGACGGCTTCGACCGCAGATAACGTCGATAAAATTAAGGAAATGGTGCTTGAAAACCGTCATACCAGCTTGAGAGAGATAGCACATGAACTTGAGATATTCCACGAGTCCACACGTACGATTTTAATTGATATTTTGGGCATGAGAAAAGTGGCCGCAAGACACGATAACGCGCCGTCTCACCGAGCTACGATTGTGACCGACTTTCTCGCCAAAAACTCAACGAACACGCTTGAACAACCACCGTATTCGCCGGATTTGGCTCCCTGTGACTTCTTCCTCTTCCCAAAACTTAGATTGCCGCTCCGTGGCACCCGTTTTCAGTCGATTGAAGCCATAAAACAAAATTCGGCGCGCGAGCTGAAGGCCACTGACTTAACCAGCTACTGTAAACACACTCGTTGACAGATTTCGCTCAAACTTGGCATAGTCATTAAGGATAGTTGTGCCAACCTAGAAAAAAAATTTTACCTGCCTAAATTGCCCCGCCAGATTTAAATCGACAATTCCCGGTACTTTTTTGACAGAATATAAAAATTAATAGTATTACGGACAACTACGAGTAGATTATTTAAAATAAAAAAATGTACATGTATTCTGCTATCTTTAAGTTCAATTTTAAATCATGTAACTACCCTTTTTTTGAAAATATTTATACAAATAGATATAAAAAGAATTTTAAATAAATATCTGTAATAATTTTTCACGATAATAAATCTCCTAATAAGTTAAAAATTACAAACGACCTGACTATGTTCTTTTACAATTAAAATATTAAAATAAAATGACAAAATGTACAACGATTTTTTTTTTATTTCTCTCTCAAAATAAAAAAATAAAGAAATATGTAATAATTTTCGCTGCATTTCTTTATTTGTGTTCAAAGTTTCATTTATAAATATTTAATATAATTTAAAATTACGAATGAATCATTTTTATCCTTTTTACAATCGAGATAATCATTTGATGCTAAATAAAAGATTAATTAAAGATAATAAAAGATTAATTAAAAAGATTAATAAAAGATTAATTAAAAAGATTATTAATAAAAGATTAATTAAGTTTATTCTTTTCATTTTCAACCATTAATAAAGTACAAGCGAACAAAAATATGCATCAAAGAAATATGTAAAATCTAATCGAAAATACAAAAAAATATTAAATATAGCACAATTATATATAATAATGATTAACTTAAACGCTCTAGAATTTTAAGGATAATATAAAAGAAAATATCTTATGTAAAACTAACATCACAATTAAGCATAACAATTATAAATTTCTTTTACTAACAACTAGCGTTAACTAAAATATTATATTTTTATAGAAGCATTTTTCTGCATTTTTCTCTATAATTCTATAAAAAATTTATCATTCTTCAATACTATTGGGAATGTGAATAAATTCTCGACGTTTTTTGTGAAAATAAATCTTTTATTTAAAAAAAATAATAGAAAAACAAGTCAATTAAAGTATTGCCCATCCCTGGAGATTACTTTTTCCCATCTTTCTGGCAGCATTTGAATTCCACGTCGAAAAAACGACACTTTTTTTGCAGCTATCTACGAATCGATCCATTTTTTCATTTCTTCATACGAAGTGAAGTGTTGCTTAGCCAGGCCGTTAGTCGTCGATCGAAATAAATAGTAATCAGAAGCTGCAATGTCTGGAGAGTACGACGAGTGGGGTAGATCTTGCCATTTCAGCGTTTATAGGTATGTTTTGACCGGTGACGCGACATGCGGCCGAGCGTTATCATGCAGCAAAATCACCTTGTCGTGTCTTTGCTTATATAGCGGCCGTTTTTCTTCCAATGCTAGGCTCAAACGCATCAATTGTCGTCGATAGAGATCTCCTGTGATGGTTTGGTTACATTGGAGCAGCTCGCAATACACTACCCCCAGCTGATCTCATCAAATGCACAGCATGAGCTTGGAACCGTGAATATTCCGCTTTGGCGTTGACGCTACTGCTTCACCGGGCTCAACCCACGATTTTTTATGCTTGGGATTACTGTAGTATATCCATTTTTTATCAACAGTCACAATACGATGTAAGAAACCTTTTCTTCTTTGTCGTTGAAAAAGCTGTTCACACGTGACAAGACGCCGTTCGACGTCTCTCCGCTTCAGTTCGTACGGCACCCAAGATCCTTCCTTTTGCATCATTCCTGATGCTGTCAGACGTTTCGAAACTGTTGTTCGATTAACTTCTAATGATTTGGCAACATCGGATTACGTTTGACATGGATCTTCAGCAAGTAATGTTTCTAATTCTTCGTCTTGAAACTTTTTTGGTGCACCACTGCATTTTTTATCTTGTACATCAAAATCACCATTTTTAAATCGGTTAAACCAATCTCTGCATATTCTTTCCGACAGAGCATGATCACCATAGGTTTCTACAAGAATTTTGTGTGCTTCAGCTGCAGATTTCTTCCGAATCAAATAGTGCAGTCGAATTCCCCGCAAAAATGGTTTATTTGGCACGAAATTTGACATATTTTACGCTACAAAAAGAAAATCTTCTTTATAGTTTAATGGAAATACACGCACTGATTTTAAACATAGGTTACAGAACTTCATTATAGATGCATCATCATCATGAATTATACACACAAAATTTTTGTACCGCCATCGGACGATGAAACGGCGAGAAATTATTCACACTCCCAATAAATAATACCTAAGGTTTTTGTTTTTCGCATTAATTTTTGAATGTGAATTTTTATAAATTGAAATTCCTGGGTAAGAATGATATTTTCTTCATTTTTCAAAACTACAAATTATGATTGAGTTAGAATTAGTTATTTTAAAATTATTTTAAGATTATATTTTAAAAATCTTATATACAGCGTGTTCAAAAAGTGCCAGTACGGCTGAATAACTTAAAAAATAATAGTTCTGGAGACAAACTTTTAATGCAAATTTTTAAAAAAATTTTCTTAGCTATCCGGCGGTGAAGGTCACCTTGGCTCCGACCTTAAATCGGATCTTTAAGGTCATTGGAAGGCCAACATGATTTTTTAAAATGAGAACCCCTATTTTTGACACCGGAAATGAATAGAGCGGAAAATTTTACGTTCGAATATGTCCTTGATCATTTTTAAAATTTGACCTTAAATGGTCATGGTGAAGGTCAAATGTGGAAATAATGGAGCTATTCCAAAGGTGGTTACGGTAATGCGAAAAAATAATGCCTTTACTTTTATTAGCGATCTGATGATAACCATGGGTTTGATCATGACCCTGATCTTGAAGATCGTTTGAAGTTAAGTCAATTTTATCAAATGAGACCCTATACCTTTGAGACCGGAAATGAGTAGAGTAGAAAATTTTACGTTCCAATATATCCTTTTTAAAAGCTGACCTTAAGCGGCTATGGTTTTACGTACAAGCATGTCCTTGTCTATTTAAAAAATTTCATCTTGAATACTAATGATTCGTCATTTCAAATATCTCAAATCCTCCACCAGATTCAAAATCAACGATTCTAAAAACCTCTTGATACTATTTTCGAGAAATATTATTTCTGTCCGCTAACAATTTCAAATGCAGTGATTCAAAAGAAAACTTCGAAATTAAACTTCGTTTTTCTTTAGCAGATCTTTCTATTTAATAAAAATTTTTCTATTTTAGATGAAATTACTAATATCAATTCTAAGATGCTCTTCTAGGTTTTTTCGAAAGTCTTATGTTATGTCGATTGTTGAAAATATTTTGTAGAATATCTTAAATTATTAGATACACTGCATCAAAACGTATTACGAGTAATTTTGTTAATTTGTCTTTCTACTTTATTTCCCGTTATTTCATTTTTTGATTTCTGTCTAGACTACAGTTTATTTTTCGTAGGTTTTGGTGATTTAAATTTTATTTAATCACTTAAATAGTTTCCTGAAAGCACGATGGTGCAATTAACTGAGCGAGAGCGAATAAAGATTCTCATGATAAGAGGTTACGGTGATCAAGAGAGATCGTTAGAACAAGTTTGTACTATATTCAATAGAGATTTTCCAAGAGTCCAACCAATTTCAAAGAATACTATCAAGATTACGATTGACCGCTATAATTTAACAGGTAGTGTAAAGGATCTCCCTAGATCTGGCCGTCCTGCAACAGCTACGAATGAAGACAATCAGATGAATGTTGCGTTATCAGTCATAGAAGATCCTCATACGTCAGTCAGAAAAGTACATTAACAACATAATCTCAGCATTGGTTCAGTTCACAATATTTTAAAACAAAAACACAAATTCCATCCATTCAAAGTGAAGCTTGTGCATAAGCCTAATGAAGATGATCCAGATAGACGTGTCGAGTTTTGTGAAAATATGATGGACCGAATCATAGCTGACGATAGTTTTCCAAGTCGTATTTTTCTGATGAAGCTACGTTTGAATTAAACAGTAATGTCAATAAACATAATATGAGGTATTGGAGTGCTGATAATCTACACTGAATGATTGATGGCCGATCGACTTAATACCCTCAAAAAATTAACGTCTGGGCAGGTATTATTGACAACAGGATTGTTGGACTATTTTTTATCGAGAGTAATCTTACTGCTAAAAAATATGAAAATTTGTTACGAAACGATGTCATTCCGACAATTCAGGCAATCGTTAGCAATGAATTCCAAAATACTTGGTTCCAGCAGGATGGTGCAGGTCTTCATTATGGTCTTAATATTCGAGCATACCTTAACAATGTGTTTTCACATAGATGGATAGGACGGAGAGGCGAGATCGAATGGCCACCTAGATCTTCCGATATTACTCCACTTGAATTTTTTTTATAGGGATATCTGAAGGATAGAGTATACCAAACGAATCCGACAGATATCGAAGAACTAAAACAAAATATTCGGAACGAAATAGAACAACTCGATGCAACGAAAATTTAAGATGCTGTTGGTGCGTTCTATTATCGTTTGGCACATTGTCAACAAGTTAATGGTGAACAATTTGAACACCTTACTTCAACAAATTTTTCGCTCTATTCATTTCCGGTATCAAAATTAGGGTTTCCTATTAAAAAAAATCATTTTGACCTTCAAATGACCTTGAAGGTCCAATTTAAGGTCAAAGCCAAGGTCACCGCCGGATAGCTAAGGAAATTTCTTAAAAAATTTGCATTGCAAGTTTTTCTCCAGGACTATTATTTTTTAAGTTATTCAACCGTACTGGGACTTTTTAAACACGTTGTATATTCCAGAATTAATTAAGTTAAAAATGACTTTAAATTGAATTTCAAAACTAATGATTAAAAATTATGTTTATAACTAAGCAATAATATTTAAATTATAAATCGTTTTCATAATTGTCTGAATTTTATGTAATAATGATGTCGAATTATATCTTAACCGCAAGGTTAAAACTATTTAAATACATTTCATTAAATAAACCATACTATGATATTTTGTTTAAAACTTATTTTTGTATATATTCAACAAAAAGAAGTGACAATTATCATTATTTCTCATAAGATGTAGACAATTATAAAACATATATTTAAGTTAAACTTGCTGTGAAAATTAGAAATAATATATAGTTGCTAAAAAAAAAAAATAAGGAAAACTTAAGCATTAATAATGCAAACAAATAAAACCTTAAAAAAATAATAATAATAAAATAATAATACAACTAAATAATATAATAAAAATAAATTAACTAATTGTAATTATAGTTAGAATTAAGCTATAAAATTGATTCTTTTTCGTAGCCTAGTTCAAATTTTGCATAGATTATCGATAAAAACAAAAATTTATAAAAAAATTAATATTAATATTAGTTTTTAACTTTATCAACTATTTTTGTAAAGATAGACATCCCCTCTTGATCTCTCTTTCTCCACCATCAAGACGACACACCTTCGCAGAGGCTTTCTACGCCCTCTCCGAGAGGCCCGTCGAGAAGAGGGGGCCCGAAAAACTTGTCCTTTCCCCGAATTTTCCGGCCAATAGGAAAATTACGGGACAGCTTCGCCAGTGTGCTTAGATATAGCGCAAAATTTTCGGCAAGCAGTAGACCTCAGGCATCACTCGAGGGAACAAGGAAACGCAACGATTTAGAATCAACGAGCAGACTAATCCTCAAGCAGCTGCGAGCAAGCTACTCCGAAGTATCCAGAGCCACAACGAGTCGACCAGCAGCACCGGCAGCCGCACACGTCAACGCATACTATTATACTTATATATATCTTTTGAAAACTGCTCTTTTAAGAGCAATACAAATTATTCATTATTCAAAAAGGAAGAAGAAGAAGACATCGAGGTCCCATCAACGAACTCCAGAGAGTGAGAGAGAGGATTCGTCTCATTCTGTTTAGACATCAATAAAAAAAGTAAGTTTAAAATTTTAAATATATTTCTCTCTATCACTGTCTACACTGTCCTATTTGCTCCCAGAGGTAGCGTTAGCCTGAGTTTCGGCTAACTAGCTCTCGCCTAAAATCACTTGTTAGGACCTTATCCAGAGTGACGTAATTGGCTTGAGTTTCGGCCTAGACGTTCACTCAGTCCCGTACTTCACCACCTCCTCCTTACAAGGAAAAAAAATATAAAGCTATTTTCTTCTCTGCTATCCCGAGCCCGTAAGCTTGACTGCTTAGGCTCTAAAAGGAAGCGACCAGTTGCGTTAGATCAAAATAACGCACCGCAGTGTCATCACCGACGTTATACTCGCTCATCCGAGTGGCCGTGTAATGGCAAAAATTCTAAAAGAAAAGTACATTTGGCCTGGAATAAAAAAAGATGCCATCCGCTGGGCACGTGAGTGCATTCCGTACCAGCATGCGAAAATTTACCGGCACACTCGGACTGAGCCTCACCATCTACCAATGCCAGAAGCAAGGTTTAACTATGTACATCTAGACCTAATCACCATGCCTCTAATAGGTGAATACAAATATTGTCTGACAATAATAGATAGATTTTCCAGATGGCCACATGCTGTCCCATTAAAAGACATGCGAGCTGAGACAGTAGTTAACTCATTCTATGAAGAATGGATCTCCTTTTTTGGCACGCCTCTAACGATAACTACTGATCAAGGCGGTTAATTCGAATCGGAACTGTTCTTAGCACTTGCTTAATTCATCGGCGCAAAAAAAAATACGCACAACGCCGTATCACCTGCAGGCCAATGGGATGATAGAGAGATGGCATAGGACACTCAAAGCCGCTCTCATGTACAACCCACAAATACCATGACTGGAACTTTTGCAAACAGTACTTCTAGGTTTAAGAACGGCATATAAAGAAGAGCTGAAAGCCTCGCCAGCAGAACTTCTCATAGGCACCACGCTAAGGATACCCGGAGAGTTCTTTGTCACCCAAGACTTGCCAATATCATCTACTTCTTTCTTGGACAAGCTGCGAACACACTTTAAAACGCTTCAGCCAACCCTAACATCTCATCATATTATACCAAGGAAATTCGTGCACCCAGCCCTCAATACGTGCACACACGTATTCAAACTGGTAACGACCGTCAAACCTCCACTCACACCACCGCGTACAGGTCCACATCGAGTCATGAGGTGTATAGATGAGAAAAACTTCGTCATTAACGTAAATGGAACGCCAAAAACAATCTCCACGGATCATCTGTACCCAGGTTTTATATCGGTAGACGAACCGTCTACTCAGCAACGTCAACCTGACGACGACGTACCACGCAGAGTTTCTTTCAACCTGACAACTGCAAGGGAGCTGCCTACAAAATCAAGAAATCATCGAACACCTTCTCCAGGGCCGCCTCCTGATCAGGCGTTCTTCAGAGGAAGAGTGGTTGTGGCACCATCGTACAGTGCGCCAACAGCATTGCCGCGCGCAGCGCCGGCATACGGAATTCTCCGACAACGGCAGCGCAAGTAGACGCTCACGCCGCGCGCTGATTACTAGGCATCGGCCACGTAGCAGCGCCATCCTTCCTTCTTCTTCCGCGAACCTCCGAAGTGAACAGACAGTCGAAGCACGCGCTCCGTGGAATCGAATCTTAGTCCGTTTACATCGCCTCCTATATAGCGTCAGCTTATAAAATTTTGTATATAAAATAAAGAGTTATTTTTACTGTTAACAACCGCGTATTTATTTTCGCGCTCATTCTTACATAAAGTCCTAAAAAGGTAAACTCGTGATCGCGCGTTCGAGGCGCATGGCGACCTCAGCGTGCGCATTAATAAACGAGCTTGCAGTAAAACGCGCGAAAAGTATCGCATTTAAATTTTGATACAGTAAAAAACATTAAATAAATGAAAATAAAGGTTAATTTAAATAGCACCCATTGCTAAAACATTTAAAACCCATTATTTTAATTAGCACCTAGCCCCAAAGTTATTAAATATTCATAATTATTGTTTAAAACTCAAATAATATAACACGCTATACAAAGCTGATCACACACAGCTGATAGAGGCCTTAGATCCTGTTTTTAATGAGCGAAAAATAGTCCAATCGAATTCTTAAGAATAAAACACAAAATAAATAGAAATAAAGGTTAATGTAAATGGCACCCTTTAATATTTAATAACTTTGGAGCTAGGTGCTAATTAGTATAATGGTTTTTAAATGTTTCGGCAAAGGGTGCTATTTAAATTAATCTTTATTACTATTTATTTTTGTGTTTTATTATTGAGGAATTCGATTGGACTATTTTTTGTATATTGAAAACGGGATCTAATGCTTCTATCAGCTGTGTGTGATCAGCTGTAAATAGCGTGTTATATTATTTGTGTTTTAAACAATAATTATGAATATTTAATAACTTTGGAGCTAGGTGCAAATTAAAATAATCGGTTTTAAATGTTTTGGCAATGGGTGCTATTTAAATTAACCTTTATTTTAATTTGTTGTTTCAATCTTTTTTACTTTATCAAAATTTAAATGCGATACTTTTCGCGCGTTTTACTGCAAGTTCGTATGTGCGTATTCGTTTATGCGCATGCGCACGCGTAAAAGTTTATATCAACATACTTTTTATGCTTTTTTGTTAAAATTAATTAACAATTTATGAATTTTAAAGAGGGTCCTAATTAATATGAGTAAAAATTTATAATTCTGCGCTGGGTGCTATTTAAAAGAGGTAATACTTTTAGAGATATCGTCTTTTCAATGTATGCAAGCTCTCGATTTGGGATTTTATTTATTAAAAAAATATGATAAGGGTGCTAATTAAATAACTTTATTATTATCGAAAGGCGCTAATTAAAGTACGTAAATTGGCATGTTTTTTTATTGCAAATTTCACATTTTGCGAACTGGCGTAGAGTAGCTAAGTTCAACAGCTGCGCCGGCTATAAACTATGGTCCACACAGTGTGGACCACACTGCAAATAAATATTATTATTATTATACAATTTTTAAATATTTTGTATTGTAAACTGCGCGATTTTCGAATGCAATAATATTTTTCATTGTAAATTGCGCGATTTTCGAACGGAATAATATTTCTTATATTGTAAATTATGCGATTTTCAAACGCAATAATATTTTTTATATTGTAAATTGAACGATTTTTAAACGCAATAGTATATTTCGGAGTCGTTAAGTGGCTTGCATATCGCCTACTCCTGTGCAGTACGCTTTTAATTTCTACGACTGCCTTGGAGGTTACATTAATTTAATTTATTCGTTAGTCACGGATTAAACAAATGTTATATTAATTTTTGTATTCATATCTAATTATTACGACTTGATGATTCTATATTTCTAGATTTGTATAATTTGTATAGGTGTAGTGTATGTAAAGTAATTTATATAAAAATAGTTTTAAGCATGTTTTGCGTATATTATTAAACTAATTTTTATTGATGGAAGTTTTTTTGCAGACAGAATTGTTTTCTTCTTCCATAAATCGTTTCTTACTTTCCACCTATCATTTGAATTGTGACAATATGCAACATAATACGATATTGAATTTTTTATTGGAGCTGGAACGTGCTCAATCACGCCACATAAAACGTAATTATTATTTTGTATAACTAAGTTAAGCGGTAAGTCGCTTAAATTAGATGTCATACTATTTAAATTGTTATTTTTATATTTTTTATACATAGCTTCTGTGTACGCATCGTCAGTATCAATACATAAATATGGATCTAATTCGTATGTTGAATATGCAGTATTGTATGGGCATGAACTACAATGTAAGTATTTTTCTGTAAAATAATTATTTAACTTCTCTTCCAAATTTTTATATTATTCTTGCCATACGATTTTAATATTTGGTATGGGTATCATATTTTTTATGGGTTGCTATAAGATTCTTTTATTTCTATTTCTGATATAGATAATTTATTTCTCCAATTTTCTTTTTCATGAAGATGCTGATTATCATCTATGTTTATTTGTTTTTTAGCTAAAAATGTTGTAGATATCATGATGTTATTTAGCGCTGTTCTAGCTAATTTGATGTTTTTGTCGATTTGCTGACAGTGTCTAGCAAGAAATTTATCAGCTCTTTGTGGTAGTTGATTTTCCGGATATTTTTATATTCTCCAAAATATGCTTCAGAGCGACAATGTGGCAATTTCACAGCTGTTATTAAAATGACTTAACATTACATTGTCCAACATGGAAACTCATTGCAGAGTGTAGCCAATCTGTTACTAAAATCTGGTAAGTAGCAGTCATCACTTTGTTGAATAAAATATAATTTATTATTTTCTTCTGTTATTTCAGCTCTTTGTTTAATTTTCAGTATATATTCTTTCATCAAGCTGTTATTTTGATAATCTAAATCCATTTCTTTTACTTAAGCCTTGTTGTGATTATTAATATCTATAAAGCTGTCTTCTTTCTTATACTACAAAGCACAAAAATATTTTCCAACATTTTTTCAAAATCTGTTACTTTTTTAATCGTAGTCATGAAACCTACACACATTCTATATAGTTCTTTTTGTTTTATATTATGTTTTGTAAAACAAGGCCAACGCATGACTGCGTGTTGTAAATGAGCCACATCTGTTCTCAATTGCATTTTTAATTTCATGTAGTCTTTTTCTAATAAAATTAAAAGACATTGGTCATTATATGTTGCGAAAGTGACCGAATCAAATGCCATACAAACATCATTTTGTATGGCTTTACCCATATCTGTAATAACTTCTTTTGGTGCATTAGCACCTGATTTTAAAAAATCATGTAGCCAATAAGTAAAAAAATTTGTATCATTGATTTCTGACAGAACTTGACTCACTGGCACTATTGTATTATTAATGTGTGTAACTAACATACTTAAAAGCAGCTCGCTGCTATGACCATCTCTTATAATTTTCATTGTCACAGAACCAGTAGCATCTGATGACACTTGATTTCCAAGTGTGCGTTAAACGTCATTGTAGACACTTGTTCTGTAGATCAATAAGTCACAAATTTGTTGAAGCCAATATTTTTTATAAATTTACTAAATTCTACTGAATTTTTCAATCTTGTCAAACTTGAAAATAAATCTTCTCCTGCTTTTATTCCAATTTCGTTGTTTTTTGCTTCTTGGCCAGCTTTCTGCAGTACAGGCAAATTGTATAAATATGATGGTTCGCTGTCACCATATTGCATTTCTTGATTGGCTTTATTTCTGCGCCACTGCTTTGGTTTAATGGATTTCAATTCTTCTGTTGCAATTTTTTTTTTCTGCCAGTTAATTTTTCCTTTTTAAAATGGGGAATCCCCATTGAATTTGTTGCAAAAATTTCGATCGATTCGATTCAACAGGTTCATTCAGAGATGATCGATTATTGGATTTGATATTTATTATCCCATTGCATTCTGTGTAATAACCATCTATTATTATGACTGAATTCCAGTTATCTACTGTATGCCTTTTAAAATTATAACAGCAGGGAAGCTTTTGTTCCTTCCAAATTGCTTCGATGATTACATCGGCCCATCCTTCTTTTAAAACTTCATTTTCTCGTCCACCAGAATAAGATTTTCTGATTGGACTAATTAGCAGCCACTCTTTGGCTGACAAATGAATGAAAAACTGGATGGTCTTATGGTTGTGGACCTCTTCTTTGTCTATGTTATGTCTTTTGGTTGTTGACCTCTTCTTTGGTAGTAATTCTTCTTTCTTGTTTTCATCATTACTATCAGCATCCACTTCACAATTACTTTCAATTGCTTCTTTATCGTTTATATTATTTACTTATAAATAAATAGTTCTAAAATTATGCTGAACAAAATTATCAAATTGATAATATATTTATATATATGTAAAATAAATGAGAAAAAATGAGGAGAGTGTGAGGGAAAGGTTTGATTAAACAAAGACACGAGAATTCGCGTTAATAAAAAGAAACTTGCTTCGGCGTAAAAACCCTCACGGTTTAGAGGGTGCAACGCTCAATAATGCGTTTTTTTTTATTAGTTCGTTGCCTTTTGATGTATGGACACAAGCGGACAGAGAGGAATAAAGTAATGTGAGTCAAATTTGATTATAGATTCTTTAACCGTTTGAGTTTCTAAGCAGCGTGATCGCGCTGTTGAGATTTTATGTCGAGAAAACCCAGCACATTTCTAGCATTGTGGACAACTGACGATGCGTTACCGATTGTCCAACTCAAAAATGCGCGCGATTTACTGAAGCAAGTGCATCACACAGCTCTTTTTAATGTTAATAGTACATTTTGCAATAGCTACATATAGTAGAATAATACTATAATAATGCAATAATACATTACAAAATAAAAAGTACTCATTTAGAGAAAGCGCGATTGCGCTGTTTGGGATTCTTTGACAGTGTTTTTTCAATACACCCTGGGACTCAAACGGTTAATATGTAACTTAAGTTTATACACATCATGAAGACTATTGATACACACTTCACCTAGACGAAATTTCGCAATGTATTTCCACACACTTATAGCTAGGGAATAATAAATGATAAGTCAATACACTGCACACAGAATCGAGAAATTTAATTACTAGAAACAAAAGAAACTTTGTTCAAAACGTAAGGTATCCTGCACTAAGAACATTGAATTTGTATTTCACGCAGTCCGTTTTTATATTGTTTTATCTCTATCTTCATTTCGCGCACTGAGTTTACCATATCCGCGAGCACTCTCAGTTAACGTGTACCGGATAATTAATTATGTACGTATTGCACTGGTATAAATCGATATATCTGATTCTGAGAGGGTATAGGAAACACATCCATGGGAAGCGGTTGTACTCCTAGATCTGCATCTCGATTACGGCCAACCCATAGAGGATTGTTGAACCGTAAGTTTCCGCAAATCGGGTGCTCCTCAGGAAAAGAGAATTTTGAGAAAAACGCGTTTAAAAGTTTACATACATGTTACATTATGAAATTTTTCTTACCACTAATCTGCTATTTCGGGTCCATAAAGTACCCCTTCCTCTTTTTCGTAAAAATTTTGCTAGATAGAATGTTCTTTGGTTGAAATTCTGGTCTCTTGCCGCATCGCTCACGCGCCGCTTGAAGCGGCCGATACTATCTTCGTCGTGGCGCTGCACAAAAGCATATGCTGTTCGGCCAATCAGACAACCCATGGTATTCATTATCTTTATAATGCTTTGGGAGCCTTCATTAAATATTACTACTGCTAAAAAGTCGCAATTTAAACTATTTTAGCGCCCGAATGGAGATGTTCCGGAGCGAATGTCTAAATTAGCGCATTTAATGATTCGTTGTTATTCTACGTCTCCGATCCCAAACATCGTGTCAAAAGATCGTTTTTTGACAAATCTTCATAAATTGATTTAACACATTGCGTACGGGAGACGAGATATCTCGTCTTTAGCAATTCGAATGTTGTGGCCGGGAGACGAGATATTTCGTATCGTATAAAGTGTTTCTAGAGCCCCCAAAAATGTGCAAGCCCTGTAAGCGCGTCGCGTGAGCAGAGCGCCGTACGCAATGTGTTAACAACTGCCTGCACTTCCATTCGTAAAGGGGCTTTCTCATGCTGAAATTGACTGAGCGTGCTCTTAGCTTCAGCTTGCCGCCACTTACACCAGCTGTCTTCGCCTGCTGGACAGTTCTCGTGATGAGGATTTTTGTCTGTAGAGCATTTGTGGTAAAAAGTGGCCCAAATTTCCTTCTTCATTTCTTCTAACGAATCGGGATGACGACGAATGGCTAAGGCATAAAATTTTGTCATTTCAATAGTTATTTTATTCGTTAGTTTGCCTGGGCCTTTACCACTAATGCCTTTATTATTTTTTTTTGCATTTCGAAGTCGTCTTCCAATTCGTTTTTTGACGTGCCCTACGCATTCTTTTTTTGTAATGGGAGTGTCTTCATATGGCTCAGCTTTTAAAATATCGTTGATGTTTTACTATCGCCATCGCTGATGTACTACTGTGATCAAAAAGTAAGGTGAATTTGTTTACAAAATGTAAATTCTTTATTTATTCTTCCAAATCAATTTCATCCCCTTCAAAGTAATCCCCGTCCAATAAAACGCACTTTTGCCAACGCTTTTTCCAGTCCTCGAAACAGTTGGAATAGTCTTTTTCCGGTATAGCCTTCAAGACCTTCTTCGATTCGGTTTTTATCTCCTCAATCGTGTCAAAACGGCGTCCCTGCATTGGCCTTTTGAGTTTGCTGAATAGCCAGAAGTCGCATGGAGCCAAATCAGGCGAATACGGTGGTTGCGGAACGATATGAGTCGAGTTTTTGGCAAAAAAGGCGCGAAGAACCAATGCAGTATGACATGGTGCATTATCGTGATGAAGGAACCAAGAGTTGTTCGCCCATAATTCCGGTCGTTTCAGACGAATAGCTTCACGCAAACGACGCATAACGCTCAAATAATATTTTTTGTTGACAGTTTGGTCCGGCGGAAGGAATTCACCAGTTAGTGCACCACACCACGATAATCAAAGAAAACTGTCAACATGACCTTGATTTTCGATCGACTTTGCCGTGGTCTTTTCGGTCTTGCTTTACCTTTTGCACGATAATCGCTGGATTGGTCGGTGGTTTCAGGGTCGTATGCGTAAATCCAAGTCTCGTCTCCAGTAATGATGCATTTCAAGTGGTCCTGATAGTCAGACAGCCAAGTTTCACACACATCAACGCGACACTTTTTTTCCAAAAAATTGAGCGATTCTGGCACCAATTGAGACTTGACGCGTTTGAGACACAAAATATCCTTCAAAATGGTTTGGGCTGAGCCAAATGATATTCCAACACTATCAGCGAGGTCTCTAATTGTCAATCGACGATTTTCAAGCACCAAATCTTTGATCTTTTGGACGTGGCCCTCGTCGGTAGACGTTGATGGTCGTCCAGAGCGCGGTTCGACTTCAACGCGTTCTCGGCCCGCTTTGAACTCGTTGTACCACTTATGAACGTTTTTTTGTGCCATAGTTTGATCACCAAAGGCTTTCCACAATATTTTCAACGTGTCCGCACAAGAATATACGTTCCGCAAACAAAATTTGATGCAAGTTCTTTGCTGAACAAAATCACCCATTGTAAAAATCGAAAAATTTACTTTTGGTTGTTTACAAAAACACGTGTAACTCGGAGATAATTAAACCTTTTGACAAACAGACGCTTGGCAAATGTTATAGACAGTCCTACCAACCCAGGAAAAAAAATTTACCTGCCTTCGTAATGCCCGGGAGTTTTAAATGACAATTTCACCTTACTTTTTGATCACAGTAGTATGTCAAATATTTCACGCCGTGTTTTTCGACAGAGTGCAAAAACATTTTAATAATGGCATCAATTTCCATCTTACTAGAACTTCCTGTATGATTTACAGTACAATCAGGTTTGTGAGCTGCGTAACATGCTTCGTATGCCTCTGGTTCAGTGTTTTTAAATTTTTTCGGCTTACTACAAGCACCACAAAAACTATTCATAACCATCGCATCTAGAACTTTTCCGGAATATTTTCCTATTAACGTTGAGATACCAAATAGAGATGAAAGGCCGCGCTTTTTCCAAGTTCCATCTCCAGAAACTATTAACTTATCCCGTGGCTTCCCAGCTTCTTCATTTAGATTTTTTTCTTGTGTGCCAGCAAAGGATAAAATAGCCTCATACACTGCAGATGCAGCTGTGTGAATATTTTCTAGGAGTACTTTATATGTCGAGTTTCCTATACCATTAGAAATATCAATTAAATTACAGAAAAGATTTGCTCCTTCGTAACCAACTCCTAACAAACGCATCACAAAAATGAAGCGACGATTGATTTAATTTGCATTTTGAATCAAAGGGCACAAGTTTATCGTTTTTTCTCTGCTGCACTCACAGGACACAAGAATTTTGAAACCCAAGCCTCTTAAAGACAATTGTTTAAATGTCACATCACTTTTACACTGTTTGCATATTACATTTGCTGAAATAGCCGAAAATACAGATGCAAATTCTAAGATGCAATATACAAAAGTCGAAGTGAGAGGCACTTCCAATTCCATGCTTTGCAGGAGTTTTTTTGCTGATGTCGACGTATAGTCAATATCATTTTCCAATGAATAACGGTTTCCACGAAATTTTCTTTTCTTTCTTCGGTGAGCATTAGTGTGAGATAATCTTTCTCCCTTTTATCACTCATTGCGAAATTCAAACACTCGCACAGTAAAATATTCTGTCCACAACGATTCAGTAGCTATTATGCCGTAGACTACAAAAGCAAAACTAAAAACCTGTTAAATTTAATTTCAGTAACTTTTAATTGTGTGTTCGTTTTGTTACCGGCCTCAGATAAGAATTCGCAACTTTATTGTAGCTCTAATGCCCTTCACCGTCAAGCGCTCGGCCGCGCACTCTAAACACCTACCTTCTCACTGCTATAACTTTCCAACGACTTTAAATTTTGAAATATTACTTTAGCAATATATTTTAGACATGCTCTAGGTTGGATTTATGCAAAAAAAAAAAAAAAAAATAATAATTGAGTTTTTTCAAAGTGTCACATGGGTTGACTCCCTTAAATGTCACCTTTAACTTATGTTATGAAAGTAAAGAAAATTTAATTCCAAAACATGTAAATCTACTGTTGGCTACTGCTGGTTGTGAAATTTGCGTATGAAATTAGAAAAATTATTCAAATTTTCATACATTTTCTTCAATTTTAAAGAATAATTTTAAATCATTTTCCACGTATTTTTATGATTTTTTTAATTAATATAATTGGTGATTGCGTTAAATCACTTGTTTTTATTATTATTTTATATAGTCTAATTATTTATTTATAATAATAATTGTTTTAAAGTTCCGTGTTATCCTTGTTGGAAAGTCGGCAACTGCAATACTGGCCCTCGCAGTGATTCCTATAAAATATCGATATTCTAATTTTCTAACTTAAATCTACATATTCTTGCTATTTATTCTTTATAAAAAAAATCTAAATCATGAATCTACTCGTAGTTTTACTATTTATTACCTCAAAAGCGTAATTTTTTAATCTAAAAGGTACATAAAATTTTTCTACGCGCTTGCTTTTGCCTGTTTAGAGCACGGTCCTGCCGAAACAATGAGCAGTCCGTGAGGTGCTGCCGCTATTGATTTTGGCGCGAAACGATTTCCAATTTAAAATCTATACACCATGAAACGGAACGTTGGAAAGGAAAAGCCGAAGCAAGCTGACTCTTCGTGCTTCTATTTATTGATAAATTAATTGATAAGACAATAATCTAAATAAGTACATTAACTAAAATTGCGTGCAAATAAAATGTTGCAAAACGGACGACGTACATACGCACACTTAAAACTAACGCTTACCATGGGTCACGTGATCCGCGCAATTCGCAAACCTATGAAGATCAAGTTCTCTGGCCGCTATGGTACACCAAATCCACCTGGTGAAGCCGGGCCTGGAGAGCGTAGAATGGTTCTCGACCTGCACACCGCGCGCCCCGACGTCTCGGGGAGACCAACGCTGTGGTGCCGGGCAACAAGGTTAGTTGCCGCGAAATACGCACGCCCTGGAACACGTCACGTCGAAAATGTCGCACGTGGACAGCGTTCCACAATTAATCAATCCTATGCTGAGGTGCACCTCTTTCACACGCCCTCACACACTGCATGCACGCAATTACGAAATTCAGCCCCAAACATGCACAAATCACGCAATCAACTCGAACGCGAGGTTAACAAAGCCAAAAAGACGCACTCAAACCTTGCACGGACACGTAGAGACTCGTCACCGCCGCAAGCTACGATGAAGTAAAAGGTCTTCTTCCCGCGTGCCACACGCGCCACGCGAAAAGAAAAAGAGGGCACGTGAGGCGCGGGACCACAGCGTCAACGCTACAGACGACGGCGACACCAATGTCAACATGACCCGAACATTCCGCCCGCCTTCGTTCATCGGACGAACCGGAGACCTACACTTCTAAGTTAAGTTTTTTGATCACTGTCCTCAAGATGCAAAGGTAAAAACGTGCAATAGGCCGCCCAAGCACAGACGTGGCTGTCTTTATAGTTGCAACTCGCACGAGACCATCTGGATCTAGATGTACTTCGATGATTCGTCCTAACGGCCACTTTGCCGGAGGATAGCGATCATCTGGTCAAAACAAGCTTACCTACGCAAAAATTCTCTGTGAAATTTCTCCATTTTTCTCGTTCCTGTAAATAAAGAAGATATTCTGAAGACAAACGCTTCCAAAATTGATTGCAAATACGCTGTAGCAATTGAAAGCGATCCAATCGATTTTGCGGCACCGATAAAAGATCTGCGTCAGGGAGCAATGCTGAAGTACTACCATGAAGGAAATGAGAGGGCGTTAACGCATAAAGATTATTGATATCAGAGTTCAACGGCCCTAGTGGTCGCGAGTTTAAGCAAGCCTCAATCTGAACGAGAACTGTAGAGGGCTCTTCAAAAGTGAGAGTATGCTCTCCGACAACTCTTTTCAAGTGATGTTTTACAGACTTTACGCCAGCTTTCTATAATCCACTGTAGTGTAGGGAGCTTCGGGGGAAAAACGTCCAGTCTGTTCCGTCATTAGCGAGAATCGAAGCAACTTCGTGATAGAATTCAGAGGCTCGATGAAACATGGCCTGAAGCTCCTTATTTGCTCTATGAAAATTAGTGGCATTGTCACTGAAAAGTATCTGATAGATGCCTCACCTGCCTATGAAACGACGATAAGCGCTGATAAAAGAACCGGCTGTCAGATCGCTTACGAGCTCGAGATGAATAGGGCGTGTAAGGAAGCAGACGAAAACAACAGTATAACCCTTATAAGACCGATGCCCACGACCCTTTGTAGTACGTACCTGAATTGGACCGGCATAATCGAGACGGATATGGAAAAGGGTCGTCCGGATTTTACTCGCTCGGCAGGAAGATCTCCCATTAACTGCTGAGTCAATCGTGGTTTAATACGTCGACAGACAACACACTTATGAAGAATCAATTTCACCGATTTATTCCTACCTAAAATCCACACCTGCTGCAAGAAAATGCTAGAGGTCAACGTATGCCCGCTATGAAGATACACGAATAACGCAGGCTGACAGCGGAGTGCTGCGATAAAATCGGGGGGCGTTTGTTATAGAAGGAGAGATCGGAATGCGACAGTCGCCCTCCTACTCGTAAAATGTCATTCTTACATAAAAATGGATTTAATTTACTCAGCCTACTGCATTTCGGTATTCTTCCTTCAGCTTTTAATATTTCAATCTCTAATGCGAACTCCTCGCCTGCGATAAGCGGATGATAATACAACGAGTTTCAGATAATTCTAACGAAGTGAGAAAGAAAGGCAGCGGCTCCTGAGATTCCTTTTGCCTATGCAGGTTGAGAAGAGGACGCCCGGAATACGCAACAACACGTATAACACGGGTGAAAGACGAAAACCGAGTCAAGATGTCAGGTTCCGAAGGCAAAATCTTCGCATGAAGTATACGTCGCCCTTCAGCTGGCTTCGGCCAGTGATCGAACCCTTGAGAGAGCCAAGAAGGCCCGTACCACCATAGATCGGTCTTCGACAACTCTGTTGGTTCTGAACCCCGAGTCGTTAGGTCAGCTGGGTTCTCTTTAGTGGGTACGTGTGTCCAAGTGACTGACGGCAGTTCCGTTTGAATATGCGACACCCTATTAGCTACAAAAGTTTTCCAGTGACATGGATGTTTTCGAAACCAAGTAAGTACAATCTGATTATCAGACCACGCAAAGACACGCAGAGTACTGAGAAAACCTAACCTTCGAATGTGACAAATTAGTTTAACGAGGAGAGCGGCACCGCATAATTTTATGTTAGGAATGCTAATTATCTTAAGGGGAGAAATACTTTTAGAAGCGTGAAAAATAGGCATTTTTCATGAATTTTTTAAAAGGGGATAAAATAATCGGATTATTTTGAAATTTTGATATGAGTTTATTACAACTTTGAACTTAAAAAAAATTTTTTTTTTTCGGATGTCCAACAAAATGGCGGCGTTATAAAGAGTCTTCGGACGTCTGTTTCTCGCGACATCAAAAAGTGCTGCAGCTGCCATTTTTTTCTTTTGATCTGAAAAAGATGAAATAAGTTTCATTCGTTTACTGACATATTAAGGGGAAGAATTTACACATTAAATGATAAAAAAGTGCAAAATTGAAAATTTGGGAGCCATTTTACTTGGAAGATCGAATTTTCGACCATTTTTTCGAAATATTTAATCCTAAAAAAATTATTTATTTACACGCTACCTTCCAAATTGTAGGTATATTCTTCCGGTAATATTACTGAGAGAAACCTCTTCAAATTTCATATAAATCGTTCGATAACTTTTTGAGCTACAACACGAGCAGTTTTTAAAAAAGTAGTTTCGAGATAATCACGTTTAAAGTTTCAACATGTTTAAATTATTGATTCTAGTGACTTACCGATTAATCAGCGATTCTAGGCGCATACAGTAGTCCTTCAACTTCCTCGAAAAATGATTTTCTTCCGCTAGCTGCTGTTTCCGGGCTATACGAGCTTTTTTTGTGTTAGAAAGACTCATCCGGTTCTGTCGAACAATCCGCGTCTCATCAGAGGTTTCAGCAAAAACTCTGCAGTTGGTGCCAATAATTATGACCAACGCATTCATAATCCTTCAAATCGAAAAAAAAAAAATCCATCATTGAATACCCCAGCAGCAATGTAGGCCGAAATTTCAACAATTTTAAGTCCTGAATGTAAGTGTTTCGGAGCCAATCGCCAGATCGTTGAGTTGAAGCTTTCGTTAGCATTTTTGGTGTGGCCACCCAAGCATCTCTCTAGCAAATCATCTCTGGACACATCTTGATAAATTGGCAGAATATGCTCTTTGATACTTGCGTCAAGTAACGGTGAAAGATTTTCCAATTTTGGATTTTTATTTAAGGCGATTGCTTTCTGCCATTTGCAGCAGCTTTTGGGTCCAGTCAGGCAGTATTCGTGATTCGGTTCTTCTTCTGTTGAAAAAATATGATAAAAAGTAGTCATAATCTCTTTTTTTATATTTTCAACACTATTGACATTTCTTTGAATGCTCAAACCATAATATTTTGTGAGTACTTTCACAACTTTATCCGTGAATTTGCCTCTTCCGGAAAGCTTTTTTTCTTTTCTCACGTTTTAGAGTCTGGTGCCCATTCTCTTCTCTACGTGGCCAATACATTTGCTTTTTATAACTGTCAACTCGTCACCATAAGGATTTAGTTCTAGTATGACCTTGAAAGTTTTTGAATCCCCATCACCTATATAATTGCCATATTTTACGCCGGATTTCTCTTCTTATTTGGAAAACATTTCTTTCATAGAATCAACCTTCATTTTTCCCGCAGAGCTCTCGTGATTCTTCATGCAATTTTCTTCGTGATCTTCGAACCATTCCTCATATTCTTTAGTATGAGTCTTATTTTTCCAGAGCATACAGCCGTGGCAGTAACTGCTTTTCACAATCAAATCGATCATTTTACCAAAGTAGTAGCCGATGAGCGTGGTAAAACCATACAGTGATTTGAACCCACCCTTTTTCCATGTGCCGTTACCAGAGACTTTGAGAATTTTTTCTGCTCTTTCATGCTTGATATTTTTTTTCACCTCTTCTTCAACAGCATTCTGTGATGAAAAATCGAATGGCGACTTAGCAGCTGCATAAATATGCTCCATGATTTTAATGTAGCTGCTTTGACTGAGTCCAGTGCACAGGTTCATGAGATTGCAAAATGTATTGATTCCTTGTCTTGCGACCCCCCAAAATCTCATGACTAACACAAGCCTTTGATTAATTTCGTAACCAGTATGAATCAAAGGTCCTGAATGAATTTCTCGATTACCACACCGACACGTAACGACAATTTTGAAACCCAGGCCTCTATGTCTTGACTCTCCAAAATTTATCTTTTGCTTGCATACAGAACAAATTAAAATATCTGATAGAGCCATAAAAACTGTTAAAAACTCAATTACTCTATATGCGTGCAAAGAATTTTTACGGATATCCTCTGTACACGCAGACTTTAGTTTTTTAGCACTTGCACTTGTACTCGACCCGAAACTCTCCCTGCTCGCATCAGTGAATTGATTTCTTTGAAATCGTTTCTTTTTTGCACATTTTCGAGCTATATTATCATGAGTTCCTTTCAGATATCTCGGCATTTTAGTTTTGAAAATTCAACCGTTTACGACAAACTTTCAAGCTAAACTGACTCTATTGCTCAGGCAACGTTTCGTTTCGCATACCTACAGTTTCACGCCTATATACATATATATATATATATATATATATATATATATATATAATGTCGTTTACATGAAAAAGAGTGGCCTGCCGTTTCTAATGATTCCTCGAAACATCTGCCTGGCCATACAAAAAGTAAATAAGAAAGCATTGTGAAGCAAAGGTTGCTCCGCCTTCAACGTTCCGAGCGCCCGACTCGCTACCTACATCATACTGTCGCCGCGCTCTAAACTATATGCGATAATTCCAAAAATATTCAATATTTCGAGTTATCCTTTGGTCAGTATATTCTTAAGATATCATACTTTCGAAATATGTAAAAAAAAAAAAAAAAAATTATCGATTTTTTTAAATTTCTAAAAGTATTTCTCCCCTTAATTGTAGCGACCTTCAATTTGGCAGCAAGCAAAGAAACGCTAAATTGATTGTCTTCCCCCTGGATCCGTAAATAAACCACCGCTGCATAAGCCCGAGAGGAGGCATCTGAAAACCCGTGAATTTGATAGGTGTGATTAGGAGCGACACCAAGACAGCGAGATGGTGGATAGCCTCCACGACAATCTGCTCGCGCAAATCAAGCGCATAGTTACTCGCATGGAGTGTCGCACGGTCGATGAGCTGATAGACCGTGCGGTAAAGGCCGAGTTGACGCTTGAGAGGGAACGAGACGACATAACGCCCGTTCCCCCTAATCACGCAATAGTGCCAGAGGCGGCCTATTGCCCGAGGACCTCAACGAAAAGTATGCAGCAGAAGGTAGGCGCGACCGAAGTAGCGGTCGCTGATGCGAAGTACGATCGGCCGGCATCGCCGATTTGGAGGAGGACCTAACCAACGTGACTTATGGAAAAAGGTAGTTAGCCGAAACTCAGACTAAGTCTACCTTTGGGAGGTTGGGAACAGTAGAGAAAAAGAGGCGAGAGGAAAAAAAAATATTAAAGTTGGATTAAAACATTCTTTATTGTGCGCTGGAAGTGTCAAAAAACCAAATCCTCTCTCTCCCTTTCTCCCTCTCTCCCTCTCTCCCTCTCTCCCTCTTTCCCTCTCTCGTTCTCTCCCTCTCTACCTCTCTCCTTCTCTCGTTCTCTTCCTCTCTCCTGAGGCGAACATGGCAGGTAGATGCTCACGTACCAGCTCCGTTGGCTCCTCCAGCAACTTGAGTAATGTTTCTATTGGGAGTACAAATTAACCTTTTGCACTCGAGGGCTCCGGAGCGGAGCCATTTAAGATTTGCCTTCGAATTCGAGGGCTCCGCTATGGAGACAATGCAAATTTGTATTTCATACCATAAAGACAAAGAATAATAACATACAACGATGACTTTTCTTTGAATGCCCATATTTACGTGTAAATCATTTACGTGTATGTAAATATGATCTTTTCACTGGAATAGCTTTGAGTTGCTGGTAATATGAATGAAAAAAAAACTTCGAGTGCAAAGGGTTAATTCGGTCCATTTTTTTGCGGTCAAAAATGCATTCATTTCAAAATAAAAAGAATTGTAGATTAATCAAAGTATCTTCCATCGCTAGTTACTACTTTTTCCCACCACTCAGGCAATTTTCGAATTCCATCTCGAAAAAATGTCTCGTCTTTTGAGGTGATTCAAGTTAGGAGCCAATTTTCGATTTCTGCGAAAAAAGTGAACCTATGACCTGCCAGATCGTGCTGCATCCCTCGGAACAACCAGTAATCAGAAGGAGCAATGTCCGGAGAATACGGCGGGTGCGGCAAAATATCCCACTTGAGCGTTCCCCAATATTTTTTCACGACTTTTGCGACATGAGGTCGAGCATTGTCATGCAGAAAAATAACTTTGTCACGTCTTTCCTTGTATTCCAGCCGTTTTTCTCATAATGCACGACTCAAACGAAGCAATTGCAGTTCATACCGATCGGCCGTTATAGTATTGCCAGGTTGTAGCAGCTCATAGTACACAACACCCATTTGGTCCCACCAGATACACAACATGATCTTCGAACCATGAATATTCAGCTTTGGTGTTGATGTTGAGGTCAATGGCAACGATTGATCGGGCATAGCATAGTATTTTTTCTTCTTGGGGTTATCATAGAATATCTATTTTTCATCCGCAGTAACAATTCTATGTAAGAAACCCTTTCTTTGTTGCCTTCAAATCAGATGGTCGCAACTGAAAAATCGCCTGTCAATGTCTCTCCGTTTCAGTTCATAAGGCATCCAATTGCTTTGCTTTTGAATCATTCGCATGGATTTCAATCGTACAGAAACTGCTTTTTGAGTCACTTCCAATGATTCTGCAAGCTTCTCTTGCGTTTGACTCGGATCTTCATCAAGTAATGCCTCCAACTTTTTGTCTTCGAATTTTGGCTGTCCAGAGCGAGGCTTATTTTCAATGCTGAAATCTCTATTCTCAAAACGTCGAAACCATTTCCTACAAGATTTATCAGTTGGAGCATTGTCACCATAAACTTCCACAAGCATTTGATGCGCTTCAGCTGCACTATTCTTCCAATTAAAACAGAAAACTAAAAGTTCCCACAAATGCTGTTTAATTAATACAAAATTGGAAATATTTAAAGCTGGCGGGGCAATTAGACGGCCCAAATTCAGTCGCTTTTAGGAAGCGTTGTTGGACGGGAAAAAAATAATTAGCCAAATGAACTTTTGAGGATAGTTGAATATATATTTTAACTAAAAAAAAATTTGTACAATCTTCAGAAATGTATTTTAAATCCCGTTATTAATGTATATGTAGAGCGCCTCGCCACTTCGTGTGCAGGATACAGCTCGCAATTTTCGTCTGAAAAAAAAAACCAATAAGATTATTAATTTTGATCAAATTATTAGGCGTAGTAAAAAGAAATCCATTATTTTTGCATTAAATTGAAGGTTTTATTTAGCATAGATAGAATTATACGATTTAGGTCAAATATGCACCGTTTTGTTCGATAACTTGTTGCCATTTTGGAGGTAATTTTATAATGCCTCTCTCGTAGAAACCCTTGTCCCTATTGTCAAAAAACTGGGACAGTCGATTTTCACAATCTTCTCTTGAGGCGAATTTTTCACCTGCAAAATCATTCGTCATAGACAGGAATAGGTGGTAATCACTTGGTGCCAGGTCCGGACTATAAGGTGGATGCATAAGAACTTCCCAACCAAACTCCCGGAGCTTCTGGTGAGTCACTATCGATGTATGCGGCCTGGCGTTGTCCTGATGGAACACAATTCCTCTCCTATTGGCCAAAGCTGGTCGCTTCTGGGTGATTGCTTTTTTCAGACAGTCCAATTGTTGACAGTACAGGTCCGAATTAAAAATTCGGCCGTAGGGGAGCAGCTCATAGTAGATGATTCCCTGCCAGTCCCACCAAACACACAGCAAAACCTTCCTGACTGTCAATCCTGGCTTGGCCACCGTTTGCGCCGGCTCACCGGCCACGACTTGACTACGACCGTTGTCGCTTGACGTTGTCGTAAGTGACCCACTTTTCATCACCAGTAACCATCCGCTTCAGAAATGGATCGATATTGTTGCGATTCAGCAGCGATTCGCAGATGGAAATTCGGTCCATGAGGTTTCTTTGCGATAACTCGTGTGGCACCCATACATCGAACTTCTTTTTGTATCCAGCCTTATTTAAGTGGTTCCAAACGGTTTTTTGTGCAATGTTTAGCTCCTGGGCAATCGAAACAGTGCTTACGTGACGGTCGGACTCGACGATTTCCATTATTTTATCGACATTTTCGACAATTGGCCTTCCAGAGCGTGGTGCATCTTTGACGTCAAAATTACCGGAACGGAATCGACGAAACCAAAATTGCGCGTGATTGGCTGTTACAGTATCAGGACCATAAACACTATTCACATTTTTAGCTGCCTGGCTTGCGTTTTCGCCTTTATCGAAGAAAAACTGTAAAATATGGCGTACTTTCTCTTTGTTGGTGTCCATCTTTGACGCGTGCTAAATAAATATTGAGTCAAGCAATCACAAAACTGTATCAGAAGCTTCTTTAGTACGAAATCTTATCTTTCTAACGCCATCTAGTGTAACCCGATCGCACTTTTACAACGGGAGATACAGACTACTAAAGCCATCTATTGGCAAAATAATGGATTACTTTTTACTACACCTAATATCTTCGATATGAACTAAAAAAATCAGGAGAAATACGTAAAATCTGAATATTTCTAGAAGGTAGAAACAAAAAGTGATTTCTCAAGAGAAGAAAAACTGTTTAATTAGTTAGAAAAGTCACTTAAAAGTTTGAGTTTTTTGTTAGTTCAAGTAAAAGAGAAAACGATACCGTAAATAACACATTTTAAATGGAGTTAATAGCTCGTTTAGTTTTTTTGCCATCGTGCACACAAATTGGACGCCTTTCCTAGCGAACTCTGACTTCATGCCTACTGTCTCCACCATTATGCAAGACTATAGTACATAAATCTTGCTCGGCTACTTCAATGCTGATCATCTATCTAGCAGTGATGATGCAAATTTTTTAAAATCTTTTATCGATGAGCAATCCCTCTTTTCTATACCGTATGGTAGTACACATCATACTTCCACAACTGATACTTGGCTGGGCCTATGTTTGGTGGATGTAAACGATACTGCACTTGACTACTGGAAAACTAGCACCCCTTTCATCGGCGGACATGACTTAATTACTGCGACTGTTAAATGCTCTCTCTCACGACCGACGCCCTTCCGTAGTTTCACTTTTCGCGATTACAGCTCTATAAACACTGCAGCTCTTCTTGATTACTTCCGCTGATTGGATTACCCCACATGTGCGAGTGACTCTCCTCTGGATGCTCGCCTTCACTGTTTATATGAACATCTACATCATGCTAACACTACATTTGTGCCACTTAAGGTTGTCACTCGGAGGAGAGCTCACCGCCCATGGTTCACTCCCTCCCTTATTAATCTTTTACAGGACAAAGACAGACTATACAGACGCTATAAACATACTAGATTGCCTTCAGACCTTCGACAGTACAGAATAGCACGCGACATCTTCCACAAAAAAAACCGAATCTGCTCGCTTACTTTTCTTCCAGGACAGACTTACAAAACTTACTGACCGTATTCACCTATGGAAAGTACTACGCCACTTGGGCATCTGCTCTCCCTCTACTGACTCTCTCCATACCTTTTCTGCTAATGATTTAAATAATTTTTTCTGTAGCGTAGTATTTGACCCTAGCGTTTCTTCTGTTGATTCCTTCCTGGACTCACTTAATACTGGCATAACCTTTAACACGTTCCGTGCCACGTGTACCACTGGTGGTACACGGTAAACTTGATCGTCAGGCCACGTGTATCACCGTTGGTACACGCAGTCATATTTATTCAATGCGCTATGGCATGAACGACAAGTTAGGCAAAAATGGCTTGGCACGGAACGTGTTAATCCTCAATTTAGTGTATGTCCTGTCACCATCGATGAAGTAAAAAGTGCTATGCATCACTCTTCCTCTCAGGCGTGGGGGCACGATGGAGTCCCGCAGTCCATAATTGTCGCTGCTTTTCCAGTATTAGGTCCGATACTGTGAAGACTATTTAATGACTCTTTACGAGAGTCTCACATGCCGTCTGTTTGGAAGATAGCACTGGTAACAACTATCAACGAAGTTGCCTTTCCTCGTGATATGGGTGATATTCGACCAATCACCCTTCTGTCGTACTAGTCAAAAGTCTT
The DNA here is from genome assembly GCA_949987625.1 of Chalcis sispes. NCBI lineage: Eukaryota > Metazoa > Arthropoda > Insecta > Hymenoptera > Chalcididae > Chalcis > Chalcis sispes. Next base: position 22,233,367 of record OX465094.1, read on the forward strand.
AGAGCGTCTGGTCCATCAACAATTATACAATTATCTCCACACTCGCCAACTCATCGACCCTTTTCAGACTGGTTTCCAACCATGCCATAGCACTCAGACTGCGCTCATCAAATTTACGGATGACCTCAGGACAGATATGGACAGACGCTGGGTTACATTACTTTTGCTATTTGATTTCAGCAAAGCATTTAATAAGGTCTGTCATGTCACTCTACTGCAAAAATTATTAAATTACGATTTTTCACCTGCTACCATTCGGTGGTTTACTTCTTACCTTACTGATAGGAAGCAGGCAATGCTGGATTGAAATGGCAACCCATCGTCGTTTGTAAGTCTCAAAACCGGTATTCCTCAGGGGTCAGTGCTCGGGCCATTATTATTCCTAATTTACATTAATGATGTATCCAGCAAACTTGATACCACTATCTGTCATTTAACCTATGCTGATGATTTCCAGATTTACGTTCAATTTCCTCTGGCCAACCTCGAAACATATGTAGAACTCATTGGTAGGCAGGCTAAACTCGTCATGGAATGGGCTGACAATAACCATCTCCATCTTAATGTTGCTAAGACAAAAGCCATAATTTTTGGCTCTTATTTCTACATCAATAAGCTTACTGACATTCCAATCAAAGGTGTTCAGATAAATAATACGAGGTCTGGCTATTAAATAACGAGACTGGTTACGAAAAAGGGTTTTATTATAAAAATTATTCTACATTCGAATGCTCCCCTTCAATATACTCCCCTTCCCTCGCCACACACCTTTCCATACGTTTTTTCCATTGATCGAAGCAGTGCTGGAAGTCTTCTTTGGCGAGGGCCTTTAGGAGCTCTGCCGTTTTTTGCTTTACCGCTTCCATCGACTCAAATCGGGTCTCTTTCAAAGCAGATTTTATCTTCGGAAACAAAAAAAAGTCGCACGGTGCCAAATCTGGCGAGTACGGCGCGTGTTCAAGCACTGGAGTGCGCTTACCGACCAAATACTGCTTCACAGATAGCGCGTTATGGGCAAGTGCGTTGTCCTGGTGCAAAATCCACGAGTTGTTCTTCCAAAACTCGGGCCGTTTCTATCGAACTCGTTCTCGCAGAGTTGCCAAAACTGACAAATAGTATGTTAAGTCTGGTTGACAGTCTGACCCTCTGGAACCCATTCAGTCATCACGATACCGTTAATGTCGAAAAAAACGATCAACATTGCCTTGACTTTTGATTTGGACATCCTTGCTTTTTTGATTCTGGGCGATTCAGGCGTCTTCCAATGCATCGATTGCCGCTTTGTTTCAACATCGTCTTGAAAAATCCACGTTTCTTTGCAAGTAGCAATGTTTTTCATCAGTCCGGAATCTTTTTTTAACCTTTCAAGGAAATCTGAGCAGACCTGTTGACGCAAGAGCTTTTGGTCAGGAGTCAGATTTTTTGGCACCAACTTCGCACAGACTTTTGTCATGTGTAATTCCTCGTGTAAAATTTGTCTAACCGTTTCTTTATCGGCGTTTACAGCCTCGACAATCATCCGGATGCTCATTCGACGATCTGCACGCACAATTCGGTTGATTTTGGTCACTGTTTCCGGAGTTGAAACAGTGACAGGGCGACCTGGGCGTTGGTCATCTTCAGTGCTCACTCGGCCCTCACTGAAGCGCTTACACCACTCAAAAACACGCGCACGAGATAGAGAATTGTCCCCATAGGCCTCTTGCAACAATTTACAGCACTCAGTCGGAGTTTTTTTCAATTTAACGAGAAATTTGAGATTGATACGTTGCTCCTGTTTTTCGTCACACATGGTTTTCGGCACGAGAAAAAAACACGTTCGTTTCAAACCGCTACTGCACAAATACAATAATAGTGACGAGAACGTGTTTTGGTACGTGCATAGACAAGATATCTAGATACCCAATGCACTACTCGTTTTTTTCCCCACCCCTCTACGGCGCCCTACAGGCGCGCAGTCTCGTTATTTAATAGCCAGACCTCGTACTCTTGTGCCATTCGAAAAACCTGCGCAACCTTGGTGTCTATCTTGATGCTAAGCTTAACTGGAAGGAACACGTTGCTTACACCTGTCGTAAAGCTAATTCTCTGCTTTACAGACTCAACTTTTTCCGTCAGAGCACTAACTTTGCTCTCCGTAAACACTTAATTGAGACTCTCCTGTTCCTCATTTCTGGTGAACTTGATCTCAAGCTGCAGAAAATCATAAACTCTAGTGTTCTTTATGTCTGTGGTGTAACTAGGCGCGAGCATGTTGCTCCGTATAGGATTTCTCTTGACTAGCTTACCTTTTCTGATGGGCGAAAATACTTCATCATTACTCTGCTTTATAAAATATTCAAACATCATGATTTAATATACTTATTTGAACATTTCGTATGGAACCAGTCAGATAGACCCACTCGGGGTGATGTGAGGCCGTTGGCCATACCGTCATCTACTATTGAGTTTCGTGATAGATCTTTTCTTGTTTATTCGTCTCGACTTTGGAACTGTCTACCTTCTTTTTTCTATACTATATCCTCTATTTCCCGCTTTAAATCCACTATTTTCACCTACCTTCTTTCCGATGAGAGAGAGCATACAATATCTCTACCATCGAGGTAATGTTAATTATAATTTTAAGCTCTTTGATTATTATATTATTAAATCTTATTTTTCATTGTATAATTAGTTTATGTCTGTTTGCTTATTGTTAAATTATTTTTATTACATTATTAATTATTATATACTGATAATTTAGTCTTAATTTTTTGTTAATGTTTATTTGTTAATTTACTGTCAATTTACTGTACTTTCTTTGTACACCATTTTTGTACAATAAAAAATTATATCTATCTATCTATTTCTCTGTCCGCTGGTAAATGATGTTCCTTGGACATCTTCTTCTTTCTTGGTACTTGACTGCTCGAATAGTTTACTTCTTCTTGAAAGAACAGTTTAAAAATAAAAAAATGCATATATGTATGTTTGTATATGCGGCTGCTGGAGCTGCTGGTCGACTGGTAAAGTCCTGTGGCTCGTCGTAGTTGCTTCGGAGTAGCTTCCTCGTAGTTGCTTGCTCGTAGGAGTGGTGTCGTAGTAATTGTATCCTCAAGTGTTGCCTGTGGTCTGCTGCTTGATGAAAATTTTGCCACGTATTTAAGTATATGAGAGAAGCTGTCCCGTAATTTTCTTATTAAAGGGCAAGTTTTCCGGACCCCCTCTTCCCGGCGGGCCTCTCGGTCCGAGGGAGGGTGAGGGTGTTGAGAGCCTCTGCGAGAGTGTGTTGTCTTGATGGTGAAGAGAGAGATAGATAGATAGATAGATAGATAGATAGATAGATAGATAGATAATTATTTATTTATGTACATTTTGTTGTACAAGGTAAAGTAGATTTACAAAAGATATTATAACTGAAAACTAAAAACTAAACTATAATAAAATAAACTAAACAAAAAATTAAAATAAAACTAAAAACTAAAAACTATAAGCAAGCAAAATACAAATACGTATAATATAAAAGCTCAAGTCAGAGAGTGTAAAATTACATTCTGCCTTGAGGTACCATAGGATGCTCTCTCTCAAGAGAAAGAAGGAATGCAAAGACAGAAGATTTGAAAGCAGAGTAGGAAGAGATAGAATAGAAGGTAGAAGGGAAGCTATTCCAGAGTCGAGAGGAGGAAACAGTAAAGGATTTATCGTAGAACACCGTAGCCGAAGGAAGAATGGTCAACGGTCTCACATCCCCCCGAGAAGGTCTCCTCTCCCCTATGTCCACTGATATTTCTCAATAAGATAAGAAGGAGCCGAATCTTTGAACATAAAAAAGAGAGCTGAAGCTGTAAAACAATGTCTTCGAGCTCCAGTGGTCAGCCAAGCAAGGGAGATTCTATACGAGGAGATGTGCTCACGCCTAGTTAAATCATAGATGTAATGTATACCAGAGTTGATTACCCTTTGAAGTTTCAAATCTTGTTCCTGGGAAATATCGCTGTAGACAAAACTACAGTAATCCAACAAAGGAAACAATAGCATTTCGATGAGGTGTTTTCTTAATAAAAAGTTTGTACTTTGACGGAAATAATTGAGGCGATATAACAGTGAGTTAGTTTTACGACACAGATATGACGTATTTGCTTTCCTTTTTAACTTAGAGTCAAGATGCACTCCAAGTTTACGAACAGAGGATTCGAATTTTACAAGTAAACCTTTAACAATAACTCCATGGATGTTCATACGCGAGAGTAAGCTAATGTAATAATAAGAACCGAATACTATAGCTTTAGTTTTACGAACATTCAGGCTAAGGTTGTTTGAATCGGCCCATCCAGAGACGAGCTGCGCTTGTCTACTCATTAGTTGAGTCGCGGTAACAATATCAGACAGAGAAAACGTCAAATAAATTTGGAGGTCATCCGCATAAACGAGATGTACAGAACCTTGAGGGACTCCTGTATTGAGTGACAGAAATGCAGAAGGGCAATCATTAGCATCCAACACTGCCTGTTTTCTACCAGAGAGGTAGGAGGCAAACCACTTAACCACATCTGGTGAGATGTCCAGAGCAAGTAGCTTACGCAACAATTTAACATGGCAGACTTTATCGAAGGCTTTGCTAAAGTCAAACATAAGTAGCAAAGTGACACAGCGCTTATCCATTCCTGCTCTTACGTCATCTGTCAATTTAAGAAGTGCCGTCCGAGTGCTGTGTCCCTTTCGAAAACCAGATTGGAAAGGATCGAACAACTTTCTAGTTTCCAAATAGTTGTAGAGCTGTTGATGGACAAGGCGCTCAAGAATTTTCGAGAGAAACGACAGCAACGAAATGGGGCGAATGTCACTCATATCTTTAGGCGACGCAGTCTTGTTCAGCGCAATTACTAATGAATTTTTCCAGATAGAAGGAAAAATAGAGTCCTTGGGAGAATCATTTATGATACGGCATATAGTAGGTCCAAGTACGGGGAAGATATCAATGATGAACGCTTGTGGGATACCGTCATATCCTCTAGCTTGGGAAGTAGAATGAGAGGTTGCGCTGCATACTTCGGCAAGGGTAACAGGGCTAAAACTAAATAGTGGTTTGTAGGTCAGTTCAGAGCTGAGACAAGAAACAAATTTGTTAATTGAAGGAGCATTTGGATCATGGGCCACATCCGCAAAGTATTTATTGAGCTCAGAAGCTGAAAAAGGCTGATGGGACGCTGTGGCAGGCGCACAAATACCGAGATGGCGAAGCTCCTTGCATAGGGCTCTCGAGTCCGAGATATGAGAAAGTCTGTCATGATAGTAGCATTGTTTAGCTGATGTAATCAGGTTGAAAACAGCATCACGGGCCGTCCTGAATCTATGAAGGGCTGACAATAGTCGCGAGCGTTTAAAACGTCTGTAAAGTCTGTCTCTGTCATCTAGTAGTCTATATATTTCAGGATTGTACCAGGGCTGGTGGGTGCTCCTCTGACGGACGGTTTTAGTAGGCACGAATAATGCGATTGCATCATTGAGATGCGAATAAAGGTAGGTTAAGCGATCCTCCAAAGGAGCAGCACCAGCACAAGTTAAGCAGTTGTTTGTGCGTAAGTATGTCAGTAAAGCAGTAGTGTTTGTTGAGTTAAAGTCGCGAAAGGTTAAGTTTTGTAATGGTGGTTTAGTGAGAGAGGAACGTACGGTAGCAGCAATCAAGTATGTCCGTCAATGAATGGTGAAACTATCTTCCAGTAATCAAGGACAACATCGTTGGCGTCCACAATGCATAAATCAAGCCAGGTATCTGATGTAGCAGTATGATGTGTATTCCCGTAAGGTACACAGAATAGCGAGTTCTCATTGAATAGGCTCATCAGGAAATTGACATCATCGCTATGAATAGAGAGATCAGTGTTGAAGTCGCCCAGCAATATTTTAGTGCTATAATTGTGTATAACAGAGGTGAGTGAGGGTATAAAATCACTATTGGTCAAAAATGGAGCATGTGGTGGTCGATCGACCACTCCCACAAAGATGGCAGGAGCAGTCAACGATCTAGCTTCGCAAAATAAATATTAAGGTAGCCCAGGCCGAGCAGTCCAGACATGCGTCAAGGAACATAAAAATGAAGATGAAGTGTATTATGAATATAAAGCGCAACACCACCACCTCTCGTATTACGATCACAGCAGTACAACATGAAATCCTCAAGTAGTACCAAAGAGTCATCAACAATAGGACCAAGTTTAATCTCAGTTACAGCAATTACGTGAAAATAGGGGCGAGAAACCAAAAAGAGCCTGACCAGCTCAATGTGCGCTCGAATCGAGTTGGCATTGAAATGACAGACTCGAAGACCAGCCTCTCTGACACAATGCCTCGAACCATAGGGAGGAATAGAGAGAGGAGATAAAGTATGAAGAGAGGGAGAGACAGAAGTAGATGTAGAGAGGGAGCATACCTGTACAGTAGTGGCACATGGGTTTTCTTGATGGACGTTGCAGGTCGAGTCATGGTGGTGGCACAATCATGTTTAAAAAATTTACAACATCTTCTTCTGTATCAATTGGCACAGAGAGGCCTCTTGTCTTATGACGAGCAAAGATACGTCCATTTCTCACCAAGACGGAGAAATTCAGCCTCTTGTCCCTTGACTTTTCCAGGAGGCGCACTTTAAATTGATAAAGAGCTGGTGGAAGAAACTCATTTAGGTTAATAAGTGCCGAAGTAATAGTGACTGATGGTTGCATAAAGGGCGAGAGTACTGAAGCAATTTGCTCTGTATGCAGCTTTTTTGCACGAATTTTGGACGCTATTACACCACGAGCTAGCGCAGCACTCTTCAGGGCTACCAAAAGTGGTATATGCCTATTTATGGGTCGAGAAGATTTAGATGTCGTTCCAGTGGATGAAGCATTAACTATGTTCTGGACTCGCAGCTGTTTAATAGACACAACGTCCTCGGCAGTAATAGTCGAATCAAGCGCAGAAAAAACAGCTTCAACAGCCGCTTTGATGTTGATAAACTCTCGGGGAACAAGACCTATCAAAACAACATCAGCCGAGTGCTCCAACCTGTGTTGCTGATGAGAGAGCTCATTTAACTTCTTCGCTAGGGCATTGTTAGCCTGATCTAAGTCGGAAATAGCAGTAGAGCTTACATCACCAGGTATGTTGTTCTTAATAATGCCACTTAAGAGAGCATCCACTTTTTCGACCAGTAGCTGTTGATCCTGTTGTAGTTTTGTAATTCTAAGGTTATTAGAATCAATGCGTTGAGAAAGCGTGGAAGTAATGTTCTCCATCTTCGATTCAAGTGCTGCAACGCTCAAAGCCATCGAGTTCATCTGTGTAGCCATAGTGTCGAGCTGATCGAGTTTGTTAATCTCGGATACTAAAACTGAAAGTAGATCTTGTATCTGCTGCGTTGCAGTAATTGCAGTAGAAGGGGTAGATAGACGAGACAATGCATCCATTGGAGTTCCTGGATTATTAGTGCTGAAAGTAGAGTCAAAAGAGCTAGTCCTAGATCGCACACTCAAAGAGTTTGCATCGGCTAGACAAGGGTTGCAAACCTTAAAAACAATACCAGTATCATCTCTTATTTTTTATAGTTTCGCACAAGTAGAATGGAAGAGATTTCCACATTTAGTGCATGGCTGAGGTTTAGATACGGCCGTAAAATCCTCAAGATAAGTTGCGCATTTCGACGGCATTGTATAAGTATAAATATTAGATACAACGTAAGTTTTGACTTATAAATATAAATATAACGACGATATAAAATATAAAAAATATAAACAAAAATATAAAGATAAAATAAAATTAATGAACAAATTTAATTTATTAGGTTGGAAACTATGAAACGGACATTGAATGAAAATAAAAAACGAAAAGTGCAATTTTTCACATTACTTATTATATTCGATTGAAATAATTTCCATTGGCATCTACGAGTTTTTGCCAACGATTGGGCAAATCACATATGCCTTTTTGAAAAAAATCTTTATTTTTAGAGTTAATAAGCAATTCAAAGTCTTTTATAATATCATAACGCTCGTTTCATAGTTTCCAACCTAATAATTAAATTAATTAAATTAATAAAATTAAAAACGCAAACTAATAACAACTAAGATTAAAAAACAATTATAGATTAACATGCAATAACAAAAGTATTTTATAACAAGGCACTATAAAAGATATATATAAAACAAGAATTACCGCAGAAGTACAATAGTTGGTAAGTGCACTAAGTGTCGGAATGATCAAGTTAGAAAAGATATGTTAAGTGATGTTATCCACAGGCAAAAGATGGCAATAGCGGCTTAAGGAGTGCTGCAAGTTGTGAAGGTAATATGTCCAATTTCAGATAATAGATTGTAGCACTGGTATGTAGTTTTTGACTTATAAGCGCGCCAAAAATTGTTGCTAGTAAGCTAACCTCCAAGCCACAACGGTAGAAAAGAATTAGGACATCCAATCAATAGAAACATCAATCAGCAGTGCAATAATAAAAAGCAGTAGTTTGCAGAGAGGAACATGCAACAGTCTACAACAGAAACACGCCCGAAGGCAGGAAACAGCAGAAAAGAGTTCGTAAAAATGGAGCGAAAATTCAAGCGTAAGATCTACTCACCAGAGAGAGAGAGAGATCGAGAGGGGATGTTTATTTTTATAAAAATATTTGACAAACCTAATAACAAATAATAATATTATTTTATTTTATAATTTTTTATTTTGATGTTAATCTATATGAAATTTGAACTAGGCTACGAAAAAAAATCAATTTCGTAGCTTAATTCCAACTATAATTACAATTTAGTTAATTGATTTTTATTATATTATTCAGTTTTATTATTATTATTTAAAGAATTTTTTTTTCGATCGTTTGCATTATTGTATAATGCTTAAGCTCTTTTTTTTGTCTTTTTGGTGTTAATATTATGTTAGTAAATATAGTATACCTTTGATAAGGAGTTTAACTTAAATTTACGCTTTTATAATTGTCTGTGATTTGTGAATAATAATAATAATTACGTTTATTTTTTTTTTTTTTTTGTTAAATTAATACGAAATAAATTTTAAGCAAAATATGTCATAGTAATAATTTATTTGGTGAATTTCATTTAATAATTTTAACCTTGCGTTTAGAATATAATTCGATTTTAACTTTAAATTATTATTACACGAAGTCTAGACAATTATAGAGGTGACTTACAATTTAAATATAATTGTTTAATTCCAAAATATAGACGAAAAATAATTTTAAACTAGTAAATTTCAAAATATAATTTTATAATAATTTTAAAATAATTAATTCTATTATAAATTTAAATCTAAATATAATTTTAGCTTTGAAAGTAAATGATCAAAAAAAATATCATTCTTACTAAAAGTTTTAATTCTAATTATTTTTTAATATTTTCATATAAAAATTCACACTCAAAAATAAATGCGAAAAGACGAAAACCTTAGGTGTTATTTAATATTTTAAGAATGATAATTTTTATACAAAAAGACGCGATAAACGATTTTATAAAATATAACAATCCTCGTTAATTCTAGTTGTTAGTAATGTCAAAAATTATAATATTTATATGCTTACACGTAGTGTTAGTTTACAAAAGATTTCTTAAATTAATTTTAAAATTCTAGAGCGTCTATTTATATGCATAATTTCATATAAATGTATTCGAAAAGATATGTTATTCAATATAATATTGATATTTATTATTCGTATTTACTATTAGATTTTCAATAAGAATAAATAAAAAAAAAACATTTAATTATATATATTTTTATGCACGTTCTTCGTTCGCATATACTTTATTAATTGTTGAAAATATCAATCGTGTAAAAATAAAAATACGAAACTTAAAGTCTAACGCTTGTACTTACTTAACCCTTTCAGCCCCAGTGGTTTCGATCGAAACCACTTTTGCGTTCAAACGTTCATAATTTTGTCAAAAATCAATATTTTTTTGATTTCCAAACGTCAATGGTCCACAAATTTATTCTACTTTGCAACAAAAATGTATAGTGCAAAAAATTAATAACAATTTTGTGGTTATAACAATATAAACAAATGAATGTTTTTGGCAGAAATTAAAAAAAAAATTGCCAATTATCGAATTACGTGGAGTTAGGCTCATAAAAATAAACCCTCGGGGGTTGTTGGGGTCGCTGATTACAAATCCGATGTCAGATTTTCATAATTTTTAAAATTCAAAATGGTGGATCTAATATGGCGGACGACTTCTTTATAATCGATCCAATTAGCCCGAAACTTGTTACTCAGGGGTTTTTGGGGTCGCTGATTAGGAATCCAATGTCAGATTTTCAAAATTATAAGTGGCGAATTTAATATAGTGGACGATTTTTTAAAAATTAATTCATTTGGCCTGAAACTTATTACTTGAAGGTTTTCGGAGTCGCTGATTAAGAATCCGATATTAGTTTTTTGAAATTAAAAACGACAGATCCAATATGGTGGACGAAAATTTAATAAGTTCACTTGCACTTCAGAAAATGACCACTTAAAACTAATATCAGATCCGTAATCTGCGAACCCAAAAACCCCCTATTAACAAATTATAGGCCAACTGGATCAATTTTTAAATAGTTCGTCCGCCATATTTGATCCGTCATTTTGAATTTTGAAAATCTGACATCGGATTCGTAATCTGCGACCCCAAAAACCTCCGAGTGTCAAATTTTATTAAATGATTATCTCGATTATAAAAAGATAAAATGATTTGTTTGTAATTTTAAATTATTTTAACTGTTTACAAATGAAACTTTTTAAATAAAGAAATGCAGCGAAAATTATTACATGCTGCTTTATCTTTTTATTTTGAGAAGAAGATAGAAAAATAGTTATACATATTGTCATCTTATTTTACTATTTTAACCCTTTGCGATCGACAGACTGCGTCTTTGGGAGTACCAGTAGGTCGGAGCAAATCTATCGTTTCGCAGTTATTCTATTTAAAAATGTCCCCGCTACGGAGACGCCGACTTCTACGACGATTCAGAAATGTCCCCGCTACGGGGACACCGACCGCAAAAGGTTAATAGTGAAAAAGAACACAGTCAGGCCGTTTCCAATTTTTAAGTTATTAGGAGATTTACTGTAGCGAAACATTATCGCAAATATTTCTGTAAAATTCTTTGTATATATACAGGGTGCGTACGGTATTTGAGGACAACTTGAGAGTAAAATTAAATAGCTTGTATTTTTAATAAAATTTAATGAAATTTTAGGAATTTTTTATACAACGTTAAATTAATATATGGCTATAAAGTTATTCAATAAAATCGCCATTAGCATAACCTCTTCGATCCGGGTCCGGAAACGATTACATGCCCGAATCAAATGCTCCTTGTTCATATTGACCATAACGGCATTGATAGCAGTCTTCAGCGAAGAAGTGGTGTTATGAGGACGCTTATTGGTCTCACGCACAACTACGCCCCATACGTAATAATCCAAAGGATTAAGGTCTGGGGAGCTAGGTGGCCATAGGTTCGGTGTTATGTGGTCATGAAAATTTTCGGCCATCCAATCTTGTGTCGCCATCGCTTTATGTGAAGGAGCAGAGTCTTGTTGAAAAATGTATGGTCTGCCTCCGCTTACATTGTCTATCCAGGGTTTCACTACCGTCTTCAAAACCTCGATGTATGCAGCAGAGTTCACTCGAAGTCCTTGAGTAAAAAAGTGTGGTGGCATAACATGTCCTTCGTTGCTGACAACACCTAAAACCATAACAGTGGCTGGAAATTTTGTGTGCATAACAACAGGAACCTCCGTAGGATTTGAACATAGCCATCTGTCATTTCTGCGATTGGTCTTTTGATCTTGGTCAAAATTTTTTTCGTCGGAAAAAAACCATAACATTTTGGGCGCCTCAGGGTGTTTGATTTTGTTTAAAAGACGTTTTGATCGGAGAACTCTTTGTTCCCGTGTTCGTTCCGACATGAACTGTCCTCTGCGCATCACGTAAGACTTACACTCTGACAAAAAAGTATCCGGAAATTCTCATTTAAATTGCCCGCGTTAAGTATTAAGTATTTGAAGTTTCTGTATGTTGGTAGGACTGTCCGTAATTACTATGCCAAACATGAGTGCGGTCTGTCAACTAGTTTGTTTACGACAGCTGTTGAAACCAGTCGACCTCAGTGGTAGTCTGCGAATGTTACAATGGAAAAAAATATTGAACAAAGAGTTTGTCTCAAATTTTGTGTTTTGAACGAAATTTCGTGTGCTGACTCGTTGCGAATGCTGGAAAAGGCTTATGGAGACTCTGTTTTATCGAAAACCCAAGTATACGAATGGTACAAAGCCTTTAAAAACGGTCGGGAGATCGTCGAAGATTTGCCTCGTTCAGGACGACCGTTGACCTCTTCAACCAACGATAACGTCGAAAAAATCAAGGAAATTGTGCTCGAAAATCGTCATGCCAGTGTTAGAGAGATAGCTCGTGATCTCAACATCTCTCGTGAAACCGCTCGTTTGATTTTGGTGAACCAATTGGGCATGCAGCGCGTCGCCGCTCGGCTCGTTCCGTTAGAGCTGAATTTTCTTCAAAAACAGTACCGGATGCAGGTAGCTGCAGACATGCTGGATCGTGCGAATTCTGATCCCACGTTCATGGAACGGATCATAACTGGTGACGAGACATGGGCCTATGAATACGACACTCAAACGAGCCAACAATCATCGGAATGGGTGGGAAAAAATAAGCCGAAACCGAAAAAACCTCGCAAAAGTCGTTCGAAAATCAAGACGATGCTTATTGTTTTCTTCAATATTCGTGGTGTGGTTCATCATGAATTCGTTCCGCAAGGTCAAACGGTCAATAAGGACTTCTATTTAACTGTTTTGAGACGTTTGCGTGAAAATATTCGCCGTAAACGGCCGGATTTGTGGCAAAACAATCCGTGGATTTTGCATGACGATAACGCACCATCTCATGGAGCCACGATTATTAACGATTTTAAGACCAAACACTCGATAAATACCATCGACCAGCCACCTTATTCGCCTGATCTAGCTCTGTGTGACTTTTTTCTTTTCTACAGACTGAAATTACCGCTCCGGGGAACCAGATTTGACTCCATAGACGCCATAAAAGAAAATTCGCAGAAGGAGCCGAAGGCCATCCCTGAAAGCGCCTATAAAAAATGTTTCCATGATTGGAAAAAACGTTGGCACATGTGTATCGCTTCAAATGGAGCATATTTTGAAGGAGATTCAATAAATATTGAAGAAGTTTAATATTTTTGCGTTTTATTTCAAATTTCCGGATACTTTTTTGTCAGAGTGTATACCGAAGGTAATCGTGGACAACTCTACGAATAAGGCGCTCAGAAACATGAAGCTCACTCGCAAGGACCCTCATTGATTTTGAAGGGTCCTCGTCTATCATCGCTTGCACTTGCTCTAAAAATTCTGCAGATCGGACAGTGTCAAAACGTTGTTCGTGCTTTTTGCGTTTTGCAACCGATTCTGTATCGCCTGCTGATGCTTCCAATTCACGGCGAACCTTATGCACGAATGAACGGGCGCAATTAAGAAAATGAGAGATCTCTAAATCTGTATGGTTCGCACATAAAGCGACGATGACAGCATGTCTCTTCATTTCTTGAGTGATGTTGTAGTCCGCCATTTCTTATCTGAAAAGGAAAAAAAATAAAAAATTCGCGAAGTTATAGTCACATTTATGCATGTCCTCAAATACCGTACGCAATCCTGTAATATGTTTGTAATAGTATATATATTTAAAAAGACAGTTGCATTATTCGAAGTAAAAGCATTATTAAATTAAGTTTAGAGATAGCAGCTATTTTTACATAGATATACATGTATTTTGAGAGTTCATTATTTTAAATAAACTACTCGTACAAAAATTAATCGTTAAAAATTTATTTTAGAATTTTAAGTTATTTAAAAAGTTTGAAATTTAATTGAACATATATAAAACAATTTAAATGAATGGCATTATTTTATATTTATTTTTCTTCTTTTCGTATTTTTTTAATATTATTATTTTATATTTTTATAATTATTATTGTTTTTAGTTGTGTGACAATTTTTATTTCGTGATCGAAAACATTTTTTGATTGAACTATTTTACATAATGTGTGAAAATATGCCTTGAGTGGTATTTTTGGAAATCGCAGCTTCTTTTCGCCTTTTCGTTAAACATTACACTTCATGTATTATTTAAATATTATTTAGTATATCGTTAATTTAAAAACAGTTACACAATTCATTTACCGAGATCTTCCTAGTGACCTATTTATTATTTTATGACGCTACCTGTTCGGTATATCGGTAAGTGAAGGTTACCGTTACATTACGCGATAATTGATGCAATAAAATAATTTACAGAATATTCGTTATTCTTTGCATAACATTGGAGTGTATTGCGAAGGGAAAGTTTGAGTAAAAAAAGATACATTTTAAATGGGAAAACTACGTGTAGAAAAGAGTATTTATGGGACATTTTTATTGTTTTGGGCGCCGAGTTGACGCGCACGTGTTTGGCCTGGCATTTCTTACTAGAGTAAAGTGCATGTACCTTTTTTTTTGTGTTTCAAGAAAACTCGTATACTGTTGACCCACGCTTAGGCTAGGTTTCACAACGGTCTGGGTCAGTGGAGAGTGCGTCAAGTAGGTTGTGGATCGATGGGTATAGATCGATGCGGGCGGTCGATACGATTGATGCGCATCTTTTCCGTTGATGAGCGAGGGCAGGAAAAGCAGAGAGAAAACTTATCGCCTGAGACAAGAGAGAAGGTCATGTACCGACGTTACAGCATTAATTAATTTAATTTTAAAATTATTTGAGCGTAGTGTTTGTGCAATTTTTTTATATGCACATACGCGCAAATACACGTATGAACGTATACTTATACACGTCAGCCAATCACAACAAATTGTTTTACCCTAGGTTAATAAAACATTGCTTGTTATAGTTTCGTCAAGATTCGGTGATTTTGCAATTCCCTTAAAAATAATTTTGTGTTTATTTAATAAAAATAATGAAAAATATAAAACCAGTAAATATTTATAAATAATTTTCGTGTGTGTTTACGTGAATATTGTTTGCCAAAATATTTATAGTAAAAAATATTTTATTTTATTACAGAAACGTCGCAGCAAAAGTGCTGGAAATAGCAAAGCAGTTAGAGCAGCTTTGTATAACGAAAGACGAAAATTGAAATTTAAAAACCGGTCTAACTGTGAAGAGGATGTCAATGTAAGTATAATTTAATAATAAATTCTGATTGTAAGTAAAATTCAGAGTGTAAGACAGAGGAAGTAAAAAAAGAATTAACGGGTTACCCCCACTTGCGACTTTGAAAAAATCGATTTTTTGTTAATTGCATTTTTTTGAAGTATACGTATCTGAGAATATGACCTGGAAATTTCAAGTCGATCCGAACAAAATTGACTGAGATATGAGCGTTGAAAGAGAAGAATCCGTTGTGTAAAGAACCGGCTACTTTAAACTTTAAACGCGTTTTTCTCGAAATGGCATTTCTGAAGTCGGTGACCAAGATTACTCGAACACTAATAAACCGATCTTCTTGAAATTTTGCAGGCTTATTTAATACATAAAAATGTAGTCTTTGATCGTTCGATTTTTCGTTAAAATCGAACCATTAACTTTGACTGTCCGCCATTTTGTGAAAAATGAATATTTTTTTAAATCCTTCGATTAAAGACTAGTTTATACTTATATTTAACTAAATCTATCCGCATTTTTTGTTTCAAATGATCCACTTCGCCGCAATGTTGGTCACCGCAAACCGTATAAATAAAAACACTATTTCATTGGCGGCCATTTGCCACTTAACAATGTAATATTTTGCAATAAAAAAATTACTGGAAGTTCTTCAAGATGTATTCTTTAAGATGATACAATAATCGTTTAAAAAAGTTTTGTAGTTTTCTTTAAAAAAATTCATGAAAAAGGCCTTTTTTGTTGAGCTACAATTGGGGGTAACCCCTTAAGTAAAATAACATTTTATTATTTATTAATATTGTTTACAGACGGAAGTGGACAAAGAAAATATTGAAAAAGAAAAAAACAGAAATGACAATAATGCCGCAGCGACCTTAGAAGCAACCTCGGATGCAACATCGGCACCAACAACGGCATCAGACGAGAAAGAAAATTCGTCATCGTCCAGTCGTTGCAGTAACTACGATGACACCAATCAGAGAGTAAGGGAGTCCAGAGTCCCATTGCGAGGACTAGAAAACCGCGTAAGCACAAATAATTATAAACTAGGAAGCTATGTGGTCTATCAAAGAGGCCGCAGTGGCTTCAGAGGAGGCTTTAAGGGTTATCAAAGAGGCCGCGGGGGCTTCAAAGAAGGCCGCGGGGGTTTCAGCCCTGGTAAAAATTTTTACGTATTTTTATATGTATTTATGTACGTATTGTAGTATGAATGATTATACGTATTTTGATATATACTACATTACGTACTATAATGCATATGAAAATACATAATATAACACGTCCTTTTAGACATATTTTAATAGATATTATAATTTGTCAGAAAATAGTCACGTTTTTATACGTATGATAATACGTATTGTAATACATATAAGCCTCAAAAATTTTATCGCAAATTAATTGAAATTGTCAATAGAGTTTTCAATTAATTATATATAAGAACACTTCAAGCGTATAAATATATTAAAATATAAATATTGAAATATGTAGAATGAAGTAATTACAAGAAAAAAAATTTATTCAAAGTATAAAAATAATTTATTGATATAAACACGCGCATACTCATTACAATGCGCATAATAACAATGAGTGTGCAATATACGTACGAGTATTACACATAAATGTTATATGTTCTGGAGATGGAACTGAAATACAGTTTGACCAGAATCAATAGAAGTAAAAGCAATAAATCTTTTTAATATTTGTATTATATTAAACAATATAATTTTATTAAATTATATAACATTACAATAATATAATTTTTTAGCGAAGAAGAATACAAAGTATATACAAAGTTAATGGAAAGAATGTGCGCCTTCAGCGACGATAAACGAAATGTGACAAATTATATATGCAATTTTAATTTAATTTATTTGATTAATAATAATAAATAAATTTATTTAATTAATAATAAATAACTTATAAAATATTTATTAGTTTATTTTAAGTAAATAAATAAATTAAATTAAAATTTCAAAACTTGACAATTTCCTTCAAAAAATTGAATATTTACATTACGTAAATAAACATAAAAAAAATATGTGCAGAAAGTATTTAAAAAGCGTATAAAGTTACTTAAAAAATTTTAATTTCCTTTTTAAAAGTGCAGTCTCCTACGTCTTTTTTTCTCGTTTTTTAATTCATTTATTTTTGCTGATAAAATATTAGTTGTTTTTCTCAAATATTATATTTGATCATCTTCGTTGTGTTTGTTTTTCTGAAGTAAATAATCCTAAAAGATACTTAAAATTATTCAAATCGGTGATTACGTAATATTAGGAAATAAATAAGTCTTTTACTTATTAATAATCTCAGCTTCTATCTTTCAAATTCTTTGACTGGTGGACGACTAGGAATCCTATTTTTATTACTACTTTGTTTAAGACTACAGCCCTGTTTACTAAATTTTCTGGCCCCCAAAGTTTCAAAACCAGCATTCTCACAAATTTTATCGAATCTTTCTCGCTTTTTAAAAGTGTCAATCCGGGTAAATCTATCGAAATGTCATCCAAGATATACCAGAAAAATAAATTTGCAAAATTTTATTTCTGTTTTTCAATCATATTTATTTCATAATAAAAATTTAAGTAGAGTTTTTAAAAATATTTTATCATTTATTATTTTAATAAATAATAATGTTTCATCAGAAATAAATATCAATTGAAATAGTTGAACTTACTTGATCGTCTTCAGTTGTATTATACCGCTTTTCTTTTTTTTGTTTTCCCTCCCTATTTGCATAGTACTGGTAGCTTTCAATGATTAAATCATCGATCCACTGCTTGCAATAATCTGAAATTGATAAATTATTAAATTTGCAATGGTCAATAGTGCGTTTTTTACTTTTTTTTTATAAGGACACAAGCGAACAGAGAGGGATTAAATAATGTGAGCCAAATTTGATTATAAATTCTTTAATATATAACTTAAGATATATACGTATGTATATGAGTCAAGAAATTGATCTTATGGTTAAGGTAGCTACGTTTCCGAAATAAGTACTGCGGTTGATGCTAGTAATAACTGTAGATATATTTACACTGTATACAAATATTCAAGGTGATTACAATAATTATAATACAAGATCGAACACAGGTTTACCTAAATCAACAACAAGTACAGCTTGACTTCATTATAATTATTAATTTAATTTAATTATAACACTCAGCGACAAGCGCCATGAATTTAACACGTATCTCAGCGTGCTTATTACTCGTATCACGCAGTTACGATTCACCAACGCGATGATGTATGGGCTTTACTTGAAAATCGCAAGCTCTTGGTCTACGCTTAGGCTAGGTTCATAACAGATCGGGTCGGAAAAGAGTGCGTCATGTAGATTGTGGGGAGGGGCTTTATCGTGGTGGAGCTCTTGGGTGTGGATCGTGAGGCGGTTGGTCGATATGTCTTTCTTTTTGACTGTGGGCCGTAAAGGCAGGAAGCAGACTTATCGGCGGACACAAAAAGAAGAAGAAAAAAAAACGGAGGTCGTATACCGACGTTACATATTAATACAATATAGAGGAATTTAGATTGCAACGGTCCGTTTTCATGATACATCGGGTTTTTGAATAAAGCGTCATTTCGCGCCAGTCAGGAGCGGGATTACTTAACGACCGCCCGTAACCTCGTCAGGGCCGTACTATTAGCAAGTCGGCGTAAACACGTGTTTATGCCTGTGTATATATTCTTAATTTAACAAAGGACGATTATTAAGTAATATAAGTACAAAATATATATTTAATCCGGACTAATAATTTTATAAGAAGAAGATAAAGCCTATAAATACATAGTATCGAGTCAGAAAAGCGAAATAAATTATATTTAAAATTTTTACGCAAGCCGGTAGTATAATTACCGATTATATAAACATACCACTTTGAAATAAATTAACAGTCAGAAAGTACTAATATAAATAAATATTTTATTATAATATATACGAAAATCAAGTAAAGGTATTTAGATAGTAAATTAACTTAAATAGATATATCAATTTTGAATAAAATATCCTCTCGGTACACGCCGATCTGCGGTAACCAACGGGAAGGATATATATTTTATAATCAGTCAGCAATCCGTTTATTATAAAAATTAGTATAAAAAATTTAACAAGCGAATTTTAAATTTATTAAATAAAACATGAAAATTATAAATTAAAATAAAATTTTGAAGAAAATTAATATACAAAAATATGTAAATAGAAAAGGATGGCCTATGCCCTGCGCAATTAGATATGTAAACAATAGATAATTAGTTCGACGCGCACGAGCCGCCTAATTTATAATTACTGGTGGGAAGTCCTCGCTCGGCCTATATAAGGCGCTGCAAATCTAGAGCAGGCACTCAGTCCTTCGCCGAGGTCTCTACAGGAGCAGGCTAGGGTGAGTCAAAGGGGAATAGCTTTTTGTTCAATCCCGAGTTGGGTTGATCGGAGCTTGTTTCCCGCAATCTACCTTAGTTTGCAGAGCATGCAGCTCTCTTTTAATCTTTCTACAGGTTGATTCGAGTTGTACTCCTGTAGGCTATACCCTGGGTTGCGAACTTCGGTCTTAGTAGTTTAGACGCCGACTCTGTTCTTTCAATCCCAAATTGGGTTGATGTGAGTTGTCTTCTACGATTAAGTCCGAAAAAACTTCTTTATTATCAATCCCTAGCTGGGTTAATTCGAGTCACTTTCTAAAGGGAATTTTTTGGTAACTCCTTCATTTCAATCCCTCGTTAGGTTGGTTGGAGCGGTTTCATACAGGGTAGTTTAGAAGCGCGACGCGCGGGTTTAATACTTTATCTCCGAGATAAGGGGAAGTTTTTCTTTTTTGTCGAGTCAAAGACAGGTAGGTCGGGCCTACCTCCGTATATACTTGGCGCATCTAATTGTATGAATCGAATATAAAATATCGCTTTATTGCATATACACCGTGTTAAGGATATGTATTTAGTATTAAGTACTTCATATTAAATTTTTCTTTATTTTTATATACTATATATTCGACTATTTTATTTATTTCTCCTCTCCACGTCCACTTGTGTCCAAACAAAGAACAAGTCAACGTCCCTCATAAAACGTACGTTGCAAGATAGTAATTAAAATTATTATTATAGAAAAAATTACAAAGTAAAATTAATACAATATATCGCAAAATTATTACGAGTAAATGAGAAATTAATTTCGATGAATATAAGTACGGTATTATTATTATTAACACATTGTGTACGGCGCTCTGCTCGCGCGACGCGCTCACAGGGCCCGCACATTTTTGGGCGCCAATTGAGTCGAAGAAACCTAAAAACAAGATATCTCGTCTTCCGGCTTAAAAATTTTGGTATAATCGCAGACTTGAAATAATAGCTGTTTTTTTTAAAGAAACCGCCGATATTACAATGGTTTTGGTGATAATGATAATTATGCTCGGTTGTTAGTGTTAAAATTAAGTGATTAAAAATTATAATAATTGTTACGTGCGGGGCTACACGCACAACACGAAATTTTAATATTTATTTTTATGCGGGACCCGCCAACGCGTCCCGTACGGGACCGCCCGCGCATCGCGAACCGAAGGGACCCAGGTTGCCGCGGATTACAAATATGACAGCCTCTACCCCATTCTTTAGTGGGGATCAGGCGCAGAGAAAAAACATGATATTAATTAACTAAACATAAGTAGAAACCTACCTGGATCCTTAGCGCGTCCTGGATTTCCAAAGATACCCGTCCGATGAGGAGTGGAGGTTTAGAATATTTAATACAACCAGTTCTTCCCAATTATAGTCTCTTTATTTAATAAATTATACAATCACGCTGATGGAGTTATTAAACGTCACTCACACACGCAACACGTGGCCGAAACCGGGATGAAAACTAGAAAAAGTTATTGAAAATGGAATCGTTCAAAAAAAAAAAATTATAAAATATGGAGACTCAAATTAAACGACGTTACGGTGGAGTTTAGATACTACTGTTCTTTTTAACCATCTCCTCCCCCGCGGCCCGTTGGTACTCATATTTATAGACCTTGAGGTGGAGGCATCGTGGGGATTTTTGCTTATTTTGCATCAGCGCGAGCCTCGGTGGACTCCCGAGCCTCCCCCGCGCCTCCCGACTAAACTGCAACCTTAGACATTTTATTTGTTTAAATGTGTGCGCCGAGGCGAGTTAAGCAACACAACTCTCTAAAGGTGTGTGGGAAAAATATCTGACTGTAAGAATACGTTTATTTTTCATGTCTCCTGGGTTTTTTTCACAGGAGTCAATTTGCAGCGTGAGTGCAAGTATCACCCACCTTTTTCTAACACTCTGTTGTACAGAGTTCGTCGACCTGCGCGCTCAGCATTTTCACACATTAAACGTACACATTTATGTGTTGCAGTGGTACATTGAACCGTTTAATTTTGATTTAATTTTTTATAAGTTCTTAATTTAATTATTATTATTTAATTTAATTATTTTAATTATTAAAATTTCGTCACGTAACATCCTCCCCCCCTTAAAGACGTTTACCGTCCCGGTAAACAGCGGACGTGCTGCGTGGTGTATGCGCTTACAACAGACTATTAGCCTATATATTATGGTTTGTTAATATTACATACTTGCCAAATGTTATTAGCCTTATATTATTGTTAGTGTCGTATTATAAAGGTTGATTAATTTGCTTAGGGTCGTAGGCAGTCTAAATATTACTTTATAACATTTATGATAACCTACAGAAAAGGGGAAGAATTAAATTATTTAGATTGCCTTTACATAAAAAAAAGGGTGCTTAATTTAGCTTGTTAGTTAGTTTTTTTTTTTTTTTTTTTTTTTTTTTTACAATTTATAAGCAAACAATCCAAGCTGATTCCCTTATTAATATGATAAAAATTTCTTAGGACTGTCGGTAAAATGGAACCGTTTGGATTGTTCTTACAAGTTTTATTCTATTATATTGGCTAAATATTAATATGGTTGTAAGAATCAGTTTTATACTATATGTGTTAGTCTTTTAGATATATTCTTAATCTTCTTTTATCTTGATTGATGAGGATGAATGTGTGTGTTGGTTGATGTTCATGTCCCTTCTGGTATCAATGGTCTGCTTAATTGCGTGTTTATTTTCGCGCATGGCTTTTGATTTGAAATCTGGCGTGGTGCTAGGGACTCGATTAATAGTCTTTTCGTGTCTTGCAATAGGGTCTTTGCTGGATCTTGATTCTTCACTCTCAAACTTTTGGATTACACTCCTTATTTTTTTCAAATGCCCTTGGCGGTCTCTCATTTGACACTGTATTTGGCACGTAATTAGATGGTCTTCAAATGTTTTGCAGTCTACCCAGAGCATGCATTTCGAGTGCAGTGTCTTCGCATATCCTTGGTTTTTATCCTGATCTGCCTTCGATATCCTCGGGGGATCGGCGAAAATAGCACGGTACGTCTTCTTACTTCCTTTCAAGGCCTTGAGAGCATCCTTAGCGTTAATAAACTGAATGTATCCGCAAGTGGCCTGTCTTTCAATATTTCGGATGATCTTGATGAAATCTAACGGTCCAAATATTCGAAAGTCCTTAAAGAGTTCTTCTTCTGTTATATTCCAAGGTAATTGGCAGAATAGTCTAGTTCCAGAGGGTCTGGTAGATATGGCCCTTGACTTTGCTTTGTTCCGTAATTTATGTAGCTCTTTAGTTTTATTTTCTTCGTTGAAATACCTTATCTTTAGTATTCCGGCTGGATCCCCATCTCCATTGAATCGAATGTTAACACTTCTTATTGGTCCCTTTTCTTCGGCTCTTTCTACAGCAGCTGATAAGGAGGTGGTGTAAGGATTGTAAAATACTAAACTGCCTTCCCCTTCTGGATTTTTAGTCACGTTGATTCGGCATCGCCCAGCCATGGTCTTTTCGGATTGAGTTTTCTGGAAGCTAAGGTTGTGGATTAGGCTTTATAGACGCCGGGTTCGGAATAAACTGGGGTTTATTAGTAGGATATAGTTTTAATTGTGGTCTTACGGAAACGTGTTCCGTTGGGTCTTTGTTTCTTCTCGTGGAACGGTTGTATAGTTTAAGGTTACGGATTAGTCAGTGTCCGGGATCTGAATAGATAATGTTTGTGGATAGGACAGGGGTTGTGGGGGAATTAGTGGTTGATTTATCCATCTTCCAGGAACTAAGGCCTGTTCTGGTATCTGTAGTGTGTAAGTCTGGCCTTCGTATGTTGGTTGATTTTGTAGGCCAATTGGGCTCAGTGGTGTTTCCTGCATACGATGTGCAGGGGTAGTGTCAGAGATTATTTTAACTTTGCGTTTGGTCTGATATTGATGTTGCAGCATTCTTCGGGTATGACACTTCCAGGCAGTGAAGATGAGTTCTACGGTGATTAGGATTTGGCCCAAAGCTCCACCGTATATTAGATAATGCGTGTTGGAGATGCTTCTCTGATGATTTCCTACTTGTTTTAAGCGACGGGTAATCTTCTTTATCGACTCTTCGCGGTTTTTCCATCCTTTAACGTCTGGTGCAGGGGCTTTTGAGATCTCTGTTTCTGGAGTGCTGATCAGTTCTTGATGATATTTTAACATGTCAGGGAATATGGCCTCTACATTAAGGGTTATCTCTGGTTTGTATATGTATTGAAAATCGTTGCGTTGGTTTCCTTGACTTATGAGAAGATGTTTGTCGGTCTTGCCTATACAGCCAGGCGCCATACGTAAAATTCCTGCCTTCTGGAGGTGTATATTTTGGTCTGGTTGTCCTGGACAGATTAAACGTAAGTCTTCTTTTTGTCCTAAGGAATAGAGCCAGGATCCATCCATCTTTAGGTAACTCCATCGAGTGACATTATTGGGAGTTACGGTTACATCGCAGGTTTTCATTATTTGTATTCTGGGTCTCAGCAACATCGATACCTCGCAATCTTCTTGAATAGTGATTTCAGACAAGGGTCCGTTGGTTGAGCATATGTAGGCATAATGTGTATGTTGGCAATTCTGCAGGTCCTCATAATTTATTTTCATGTACTGCCTTTGGTCCGTTCCAATCATTAGGTATCTGTGGCTTGGCTTTATATATCCTGTTCCTATCCAATTATTGTTTATTGTTTGCGATACAGCTAATGGATGCAGTCTATAGAGGTTGTAGGGTACTCGTTCTACTAATGGAAGATGCATGATAATTAATAACTTCCCGTTGTTGTAAACCGCGTCTAGTTGCGCAATTCTTGCGACTTCTTCTGCCCTTAAAAGTTGAACCGGTATTGGAAATTCTAGTGCTCCACTTGCCTTTGCTATGTCGGTTGTTAGGTGTTTTAGTTTATCTTTATTTAAGAAGGAAGGATCCACTTTGCGTTCCTTAAGTCCCTGTATAGTTTGCAGCATTCGTCGATTACTTTCTATTAGATGTTGCATTGCGACGTCTATCTTACGAGCGTAGATGGTTAAGGTAAGTAGATATCTTAATTTATTTTCTCCACTGACAATGAATTTGAATTTCCGGTCCATGTCCTTTTCCATTTGGTTTATTACCTCAGCATCGGCCTTCGTAGTATTGTATAAATCCTCTAGAGATTTGGTTATTATGTGTTCTTTCTTATTTACTAGGTACACTAGCTCCTTTTGGTCTGTGAATAACTGGTCTATGTTGGTATTTATCTTGTCGACGTCTTCTGCCGTGACTAGTCCGAATAGGCTTTTACTGAGGCTTCCAATGAAACCTAAGGGCACCATCCGCTTGTACCTCATGCTTCCTGGAATTTTTATAGGATCTTCTACGGTTTGTCCCATATCAGAGAACATGGTTTGTATCTCTGTCTGTATTTGAATTAGGGTGTTTTGTCTTGCTTCCACTAGGTCTGTCCCGAGCATAACCCTACAAGTGTTCACTTCCATGAGTGCGGTACAATTAGCGAGTAGGGTTTGGTAACTGTCGATCGTCCCGTGAGTTTCTAGAAAATCTTTTATGTTCACATAAATTGTTACCTGCCAGTCAGCCCTTTTTAATCGTACTACTTCCATGCGCTCATAATACATTCCTGGATTTTCTTTTATTAGCTCTATCTCGAAATTCTTTCCTATGAGGTCTGGAGAAGTTCCTGCGTGTACCATTATCACGTAGAACAGACAGAGAGACTTGTGCATGGTTTCCTGAAACGGTTATTCCTTTTATTCAGGGGCTAACTTTAATTTATCCATGTGTTTTCTAATACGTCTGCCATTGGGTAATTCTAATATAGCATTGTTTCTACCCAATATTTCAACGATTTTCAAAGGTTTATTATAATATTTATCGAACTTTGATGTTCTTATTTCTTCTTTTTCATCGTTATGTTGTGTATTTTCTCTGAGTAGTAAGAATAATCCTTCCCGGGCGCGAATCGCTCTTTTAAATGTTTTACTAAGGACTCCACATCCTTAAACGCATATCCATAGATACAGTCTCGGGCTTCTCCTTCTAAGCATCCAAGTACGTTTTTTATATACGTGTCCTGTTGGCTCTCCGAAAGTTGGGCAGCCCCATTTCTGACATCTATTAGGAAATCCTTAAGTGGTCTGTTGTATCCATTAAAGGTTTTTAAACCCTTAATGGCGTTCTTCAGATTGAGACTTGATGCCATTGTAGTCACTAGGGCTCGGATGGATTCATCGGTGTTTTCATTAGCACCTTGAGTACGGTATGCAGGTTCCTCTCCCTCCCTATGTGGGTTCGGGGTAATTGGGTTCGCTGCGTCGAACATATTGGTCTTGAAATTTGGTCTAATTGTTTTGGTCTCCGTCTTAACCTCTGTGTGTTTTATTCCGATCTTTTTTTTCTTCTAGATTGTATTCTTGTTAATCCCAATATATATTAACGTTTGGTCTTCGTTGATTCTGTCCTTGGGGTTGTTTAGCTTTACGAAATGCAACCGATGCGGATGTCCAGTTTATACTTATATATTTTATCGTTGAAATAATGGGTGTATATTGATGTTATTTCGTAATTATGGGTGCTTTGGAGCAGAAATAATTAGATGTTTATGAAAATATATATATATATATATATGTATGTTTATGTATAATTTGTATTTATTATTGTATTTGATTATAACTATCAGATATAGAAGTATAATTTGTTAAGATAGGCAATATGATAAAGATAGGGGCAGAGGCGTCATATATTATTGGATGATACTATTTATAAATGCAATTACCCGATTTTCAATTGTGATGTTTATTTAATGAGTTGTTATCTATCTCTCGTGTTCTGTGTCACGGAAGGGGGAATAGGAGGGGAATTGGAGAGGCATCAGTACGGTTGCCCAATGCCATTAAAATTTGGCTTAATGTTTGGCCTTACCAATCATCCTTTGCCTTGGGAGGTGGCTTGGATTTTATTTTTGGAAAAGTGATATTAGGAGTTATTGTGAAGGGGGGGGGGGAGAAAAAAAATTCTATAAAAATGGGAGGAAAGGAAAAATTAGAGTTCCGTGACTTGATCCTCTTGTACATATTCCTGTCTGGGATCGATGGTAAGTGGAAGTAATCCTCTGCAGTGATTACAAAGAATTGCTTCATCCAGCTCTCGTCGGTGCGTCTGATCTTTGCATCCCTCCACTACTTGTTCTACATGCAGGTTTCCATTTGCTATGGCACCCATGCATTGAAAGCAACTCCTCCAGAGAGGCAGGGGCCACTTGCATCTCTGGCACTGCCCTTTTGAGTAGGGTGGCAACTCATTTTTATCCCAGACGCGAGGGGAGTCATCCCACGCCGTGCGGCACCACTCGGTGTAATCATCATCCCAGGGTTCGTCCCGGGAGATGATAATTACCGGCTGGTCTCGGCATTTTCTACACGTCGTCCAGTTGTTTAAATCCCTTTGGTGCTGTGAATTCCTGCACTCCCAGGCGTCTGGGTACACCTCCTCGGTGTTGCCTCCCAGCCAATTGACCAAACACGCTTCGCAGTTCCTCCAGACAGGCAACGGTTGGTGACATACGTCGCACTCTCCCTCGGAGATGGCGGGCCCAAAGCAACCATCTCCGTATCTAAGAGACAGCGTTCGTATGTGGTCAATGGCGTAATGACCATATTCAATGGAGTTGCGGAGCTGCATCTCTTCAATCCCATCATCGAAAGCCATTCCATCATCAATGGGGAATAACTTAGGGTATTGTAATGCTTTGTTCCCCTCGTGCAGTTCATACCTCTCCTTCTGATGCTGTGCTATGCTGGTGGTTATGAAAGAACTTAACCTTATGCCTTCTCCTTCTAAAAGGTCTATAAGGAACTTCGTCCCTGGCCTTATGGTCGGGCTAGCTTGTCCTTGTATCCTCTTGAATACGTGTAAGTAAATCTCTTTACAGAGAATCCCGTCCATAGCTAAGTATAAATTTTCAAATCACGTAACCGTCGCACACAATTTCACTCATACTTACTCTACAGTTATTCTTCACTGTAGTTATAGTCGCTTTCAAGCTTGATTCTTTTGTTCCAAGAAAGATATATTCTTTCTTACGTTTATTGCTGTCACCGGTGACTTCTTCTTCATTCCGGGCTTCTCCTGGGCTCATAAGCATAACCTTTTGGTATTTTCTACTGGATGATATCATATTATACAGTTAATATGAATAAAACATACACACACAACTTCAAAATGTGATAACAGTTCTTTATTAATTTAGACCGAATGCACAGGGCACAAATTACAAAATTACAAATAGAGTACAAGAGCGCTCGTTCAACTTGAACTATCAAGGTTGACTGACTACTACTGTCTCACGCGCCAGAGAATAGACAAGACAAAAAGAAAAGGGGGGGGGTAGAAGAGAGCGCAGCGTGCCATCTCTTAAAAAAAAAAAATAAAAAAAAAAAGACTATTTTTATTAATAAATTTATTAAAAAAAAAAGACATGGTCAGGCCGTTTTGTATTATATCTATATATATTTTTTTTTTAATAACATGATCCATGTATGTGTGTATATATTTTAAACATATAATAAAAGAAATAAAAACAATGCATTATAAAACTTAATTTAAATTAAGTTTAACGATTGTAGCCATTTTTTCTAAAGGGTTTTCCATTAAGGACATAACAATTTTATCTATTAATAAAACACAGAAATATTTAAGATATTGAGTTCAAATTTATTGTGGGTATAGTGCAAGCATTACATTTTATGAATGAAATTCGATTTTGGTGATATGACCACCACGAGCCCGTTTATAGCGGTCGATTCTTTGGACCCAATTTTCCACCACTCTGGCACACATTTTGACCGGAACGTTGGCAATTTCGCGTTGGATGTTGTCTTTGAGCTCGTCTAAGGTTGTTGGCTTGTTGGCATAGACATAACACGATAGCGCTCTCCATTGAAGGTAACATGACGGTCGTTCTCATCCACGAAAAAATACGTTAATATAAGTTTAGGGGCTGGGTCCTCAGGCAACTCCACAGTTGCAAACATGTCTGCTGTGTACATGATATCACCTGCCTCAGTACACTGAATAGTATCATCTGTATCAGGCACTAATCCTTCCTCGCTTTCTACAAAAAAGTCTTCAAACATGTCCTGAATATCGCAAGGCAGCTTTTTGTAAACGATATCGGGATGTGTTAAGATGCCCTCCTTATCACAGAGCTTTCTTACTAGCTCCTTATCGAATTTTTGGGTAGACATCTCGATGTTACCTGCTAACCAATTAGTCAAGCATGTTTCGCAGTTCCGCCAGACAGATAACGGCTGGTGACATGCAATGCAGGCGCCTTCAAAGATGATGGACCCGAAATAGACTGCTCCATAATCGAGGGGAAGGGTGTATAGGCTGTCGATTACGTAGCGTTCGTGTTCCAATCCTTCTCGGAACTGGAGTTCCTTACTCCAGTCCTCGAGATTCATTTCTTCAGAGGTTGGAGTAAGGTCGGGGTATTGGTTCATTTGGTTCTCTGACTGCAACTCATACCTTAAGATTTACCGTTGCTTTATATCTTTCCTTATAAAGGAGACTAAATCTACTCCTTCCCTTTCTAGAAGACCTAAGAGAAATTATGTTCCAGGTCTAATGGCAGGCTTGGCCTGGCCCAGTATCTCCTTGATTGCCCATAAATGTATTTCCTTGAGAAGAGTTCCGTCCATGGCTAGATATTCAGTTCGTCTTCGGCTCCCAGTTCGCTTGCTCTTTTTCGCCTTATGATTCTTCATGACCTCTTTGACTATACACAGGCCCACTAAAATCATCAGTCTTTCCACCTCCATTGTTCTTCGTATCTAGCTTCTTGTTCCTTTCCTGCGCTGACCTGTGGTGAATAGGGATGGGAAATGATAAGGCACATAAAATTTTATAATCACAGAACAAGGGCATTGTCATATAAAAGTTTTACGATCAGTGACAGGAGGGGGTCCCGCAAGCGGAGAAGGGAAATTAATTTTAATTAATGCTACTATCAAAATTTTCCAACGGACGGGTGGAACTGTGGACGGGTGGACTCACGTCTATCCCTTCTATTTATTTGAGTTTTGTTATATCAAAATATAACATACGTATGCTGGGAAATATTTGACAAGAACTATGCGTTAAGGGGTTATATACCTTTTCGAGTGGAAAAATTGAGGGAAATTCGGATTTTTTGTAAGGTGTGTAGCAATCATTTTATTTTACTAAAGTTATTATTTATTGATTGTTCATGTTTTTATGAAAGAAACAAGCGCTTGTTCTTGAAAAAATATAAAAAATTAACGGAGTTATGGCAATTCTCTCAAAACCCTTTTTTTTTAAAGCGGCTTGCGGTGACCACGATGGAAGTCCAGCAAGTCAACTGAAATCAAAAAACCAAAAAAATTTCATTAGTATAGTGTTAATTCTAGTTCGTGAACGATTATTTTTAAGAATATTTGGTTTTTTCTGCATACAGTAACGATTTTTTCAAAAAGTTGATTTTTCGAGCTCTACAAATTTTATTTTAAAATTCTGATCTGTGAACTCAAAATTTGTGCATAAAAACCGAATCGTTCACGAACTGAGCACAATCATTACGGACAATTTAAAAAAAAATTGAAGATGATCGGTCAAATAGTTCTTGTGCAATCGCGGTCACAGCAAAGGCACTTTTGGAAGAACACGATTTCGAGATAATCGCATTTAAAGTTCGAAGTTGAGTGTATGCAAACATTGAAGTCGATCAGACAAACTTACAAGTCATCGTCGATTCCGGGACCATAAAGCGTGTCATCTGCACTTGATGCAGGCTCCAAAATATCTAATTGGTGTTGTCTGCTGGCCATTCGTCCCTCCCTCGTCGCACTTTGCGCCCTCAGCTCGGCCGTCGAAATGCGCCTCTCGTCCTGCTGCGCGACGTACTCATGGGAGTACTTGCCACAGGGTACCCCTATCCCTTCGAAAATCTGCAATACTGATGTTTGTCCCTCATTGAAAATGCAGGCTGAAGTGTAAGCTGCAATCCCCACTGGCACTGAACCCCCCGGAAGATGTTTCGGAGTCAGCTTCCAGATCAATTGGTTGTAGCTCTCGTTGTTATTCTGCGTGAATCCACCGAGGCATCTTTCGAGCAATTCATCTTTAGATAGGTCTTCGTATATTGGCTTTATAATCTTCAAAACATCATCAGGAAGGGGTTGGTAGGAGTGCACAAATCCAGGGATCTGGCGTTTCTTTTTCAGTGTTTTCTTAGGTAGCGCAGCAAGAGCTCTCTGCCACTCGCACCATGACTCGTCACCTGCGGGACATTTCTCGTGTTGAGGATGAGTGTCGGTTGAGCTATAGTGGTAAAAGGTAGCCCAAACATCATTTTTCATTTTCTCCACTGAATCCGAATTCCGGCGAATCGCTAGCCCGTAGTAAACGGCCAACTTGTCTATCATTTTCCCGGTTAATTTTCCCCGGCCACCCAACCCTTTATTATTTTTTTTAGCGTTTCTCAATCGTGTGCCCATTCTTTTCTGCACGTGTCCAATGCACTCTTTCTTCTGCACGACAAGGTCCTCGTATGGGGCTGCATTTTTGATAGAAGAAAAAGTTTTAGAGTCACCGTCTCCAACGTAATTGGCGTACCTCACCCCATGCAATGTTTCAGAACGTCCAAACATTTCAAGCATAGCGTCTACCTCCATTTTGCCGGCTGATCCCGAATGATTAGATGTGCACTCAGGTTCATGAGTTACAATCCATTCTTCATACTCGGCAGTCCCCTTTTTCTTCTCCCACGTTCGGCACAATTTACAAAACGCACTTTTCACGACAATATCTACGATTTTCCCAGTGTAGTACCCCACTAAAGAAGCGACCCCGTACAAGGAAGTAAATCCACGTTTCTTCCAAGTGCCATCGCCAGATACAATCAAATTATTTTTGACCAGCCCCTCGTTCATGTTTATTTCATCACGCACAGCAAAACTAATTAATCGATCGAACACTGCTTGGACGGTAGTTAAAATGTTTTTCAATATGACTTCGTAAGATTTTTGTTTCATAAACGGTGGCATGTCCATAAACCCACAAAATTTTTCACAGCCCGCTGCCCCCAAACCGAGCAATCGCATTGTCATTATAAAACGTCTGTTGATTTCATATGCGCCATCGATAACAGCACTTGCATTTATTTTACGCTGCTCACAGTCGTCACATGTCACTGCAATTTTAAATCCGAGTCCTCGCATTTCTGTAGATGTGAATCGCACGGAACTGTCGCACGTTTTGCATTTGACGAACTGAGAAAGAGCCGTAAACACTTGGAGAAAATTAATGAATCGATATTCCACCGAATGATCAACTGGCACTTGAATTCCGTCCTTGACTTTCAGTTTCTTACGAGACGCACTGAAACTACTTTCGTCCACTTCAGCAGTTCGGGGATTAAAATACTGCTTCCTTTTTTTCGGCCGCGATTTACGAGATTTGGTTTTTTCACGGTTTTCGCGTGTAACTTTGCACTGGCTATTCATACTTATTTTTTGAAAAAAAACACGGCAAAACGAGCAGCAGAGTAACGTTTATTATGGTCGAGAATGGAGTCAATTTTCAAGAAAACATCAAACCTCATGTTTTTCGCTTCTTAGAAAAAAAAGGGTTTCAGACAAAGGGATAGGATGACGGCGCAGTCATTGCTTGCCGGGCGCTGCTTGGCGCTGTCTGCGGCCGTGACGAACCGCGCCTCAAAACGCTGTTTTCCTATCGAACTATTGTTCGGATCTCTATGAAAATTCAGGAAAATGTTCTCTAGGAGTTGTACTTTAGGATTCAGCAATGAAAAATTTTTCGATTTTTTGAAAAAAAAAAAGGTATATAACCCCTTAATTTGTAGCCTAATTATTTCCAAAGACGTATAACCTTCCATAATTTATTCGCAACAATTGTATATATAAAATATAGATGTAAATAAGATTTAATACCTTAACGCACTAAACAGATCATATTTCTAATCAATCACAAAATTCTAAAACTTACGTGAGTTACAGGAAGTACGTTATTTATGCATACCTATATATACATACTAGCATATGCATACAGATACATACATACATACACACATATGTACACAGATACATACACATATATATGTGCTTGCACTCCAAGAAGACCTGAAATTATAAGCCACAAAAAAAGTTTCCATTTTGAAGAGTATAGTATCATTCTACAGATGAGTGCAATATTCGCTGTCTGCGTGCTTGCCATTCCTCATGGGTGATAAGCATGATTGTGCTTACATTTACTTTGAAACTGTTAAAGGCCGCGACTTAATATATTTTCAATGACATTTGATCTCGCAAATGAATTAATATTATAACTTATTATGGTTAAAATAGGATTTTTACTAGCATCTTTAAGAGAACAATCTAGTACGTACTAATATATATCTTTCTTGGACTTACAGTTTAATAATTTTCAATCAAATAATGTTTTGATTATTACATTTAAGTAAATATATCAAAATTCGTACGGTGGTTCTATAGGATAAAAAAAAATATTAAAAATTTCTCTTTGAGTAACTATATTTAGGAAAAAAAATTAATTAGTAATCTACGGGTTGATTTGTTATAAGTACTGGGTCATCCATTTAATACATTTGCACGTGGGCACTCAAATTTTGATAACTTGAATTACTTTTTGAAATTAATATTATTCAAATTAATACAAATATAAGTGATCAAAACCATAATAATCAATAAATAATAATTAAACTTAATAATAATTGAATTAGCATAACCATATTTATGAATAATTGAATTATAAATAATTTGAATTAACATTACTGAAATAATTATTTATTGCGACAGTACCTTCGCATGCCAATTAAGTAATTTAACGCAGTCCGACGGCGACAATCTGGCTTATGCTGTCGGTATAAGTTATACCGATAGTCAGCGCAATCTTTATTATAATTTTTTTTCCTTTTAGATTTTAAAGATTAACTTTAAAGATTTAAAGATTAATTTTTATTTATTTTTAGTTGCACGCCTATCCATAGCCATAAAATTATTAAATCACTTTTATTATTTTTCATTAAAATTTTTTTTTTTTTTTTTTTTTTAATGACAGCATTTGTCAAACAATTCTTGCCACCGAGCTTCGCTTGCTTCTTCTTGTTTCGAAGTCAAGTACCCATACGTTTTTGGACGTGTCCCACGCACTCATTTTTTACAACAGGAAATTCATCACTTATGGATTAATTTTTAGAATACCTGCTAATGTTTTTAAATCATCATCGCCAATGTAAATCTTGTTTGGGTAAGTCGTTGAGCCTTTTCAATTCAGAGTTGACGGTCCCTGGACGGAGCACTACGACAAAGGCCGCGCAGCTGCTCGATGCCCCGCCACATTTGGATCTATATCTGTGAAAATACTTCGAATTTCACCTTGAAATTTTGTATGTTCTTAAATATCTAAGCTATTGATTTAAGGGAAAAAAAATCGATTTTTTCGACCTTCTAATTGGCCCGCCGGCCTTAAATTAATTTTATTTTATTATTGTTTTAAAAATATTAAAATTAAATTATTATTAAGAAAACATATTTTATTACAATAATCACATTCACTTCTCAGTGAGCGCTAGTCAACTGGGAGACTACACGCGTGTAGTCTCTCGCGCGGCTACACACACATACTTACAAACTACTATATATGTGTGAGTGAGAGCGGATCTCTTACTCATGCTCGCATGAACAACATAATCTACGCTCGCGATCGCGCGCGTAAATAACAATATCGCGGACAACTAATATTCGCAAGCGAATCTACTCAAGTGGCCACTTTCTTTTATAATAACTGGAGGCTTGTCCTCTTCAATAAAGCTCGAAACTCTATCTCGACTCGGCTACAATGGCGGTGAATATCTTAACAACACGTCGTTACTGCTTGGCGGTTGGGAAGAGAAGAAGGCTTCCTTCTACCCCCTATCGCCTCGCACCTCTCCTCTTTTTCCGCGACGCGCCATCGATTGCTTGATCGATGGCGCCGCGACCTTTATCTCGCACTGCATGGCAGGTGGCCTAACCTCTACGGGCCACCTGTCACAGGTATTAAAAAATATTAAAATTGAATTATTATTAAGAAAACAAGTTTTATTACAATAGTCAAATTTACTTATGGTTTATGCCTTTAAACTAATTTTATTTTATTATGGTTTTAAAAATTATTAAACTTAAATTATTAAATATTTAATATGGTTTTAAAAAATATTAAAATTAAATTATTATTAAGAAAAAAAAGTTTATTTACAATAATCACATTTACTTATGGTCGATGCCTTTAAACTAATTATATTTTATTATTGTTTAAAAAAATATTAAAATTAAATTATTATTAAGAAAACAAGTTTAATTATGTAACGTCGGTACGTGACCTCCGTTTTTTTGTCAGCCGATAACTTTCTTCCCTGCCTTTCCTACTACAATAAAGCCCCCTCCACAACCTACTCGACGCACTCTCCACTGAAATACTTAACCCAAGCCGAGAGTTGAATACATGAATGAATTGTAAAAAAAATAGCCGCTCTCGCTCAACTCAATTTGATTACGATGCAATTTTTGTTTACAAACAAAACTATGTAACATCGAAGTATATTATCCATCATATAATCGCATCCAAGTAATCATAAAATAATGCATACTACAGCTGAAAATAATGATAAAGTAGAGATACAGTGGACAGTTTACCACTGCGGAATGCCCTCGCATAACTCTATAGTTAACCATGGTCGAGCCGAATACATACATGAGATTAGTAGGCACGCGTGTATGCAAATGTACGAAACCGGACTGTTTAAATTTGGAGATAGTACAGTAATTAGTGGAACAAAAATCAATAGTACCGTAAAGCATCTAATCGTCTACGCAGGTACACTCTCTGAGGATGGGCAATGTTCTGGAAGTGTTTACCGAGACCCTTATGGTGCTTGGGAGAACGTAGTTGTCCAGGGATTACCAAAAATCACCTTAAGAGAACACTTTGCAAAAATAGTCCTGGACAATAATAAAATACACTTAAACTCCGGAACGTTGTGCACCATTTCTGAAACATCTTGTATCGACTTCGAGAGTGGTTATTCTTTTTGGGACACCCTACCCCTAGACCAATGTAAATTCGATCGTTATGGACTTCTATATGAAGGATTAGCTAACAAAATCACAGACAATAACTTTAACCATGAGAGAAGCACATATTCCCTCACCACAGACGACGTAACCTATGCCCTATCCAGTAAAGGCATCGAAAACTTATGCGAATACACAGTGATCAGGTCCCAACACCCTAAGCTGTTTATCCTAGAAACCACCAAAGGATATTCGTTCGTGAAGCCAGGAAGGATAGCGATAGAAAACTTGGACATCTTCGCGTGTGTGAATTCTTAATTCGTGTACGTCGAAAAATACATCAAAACACAGATCAAATCTCTATACCAGAACATCTTGCAACAGCCTTTGCAGTATTGAGAGACAAAGATTGCTAAACGCCCTAGCCATAGCCGACCGATCACCTGATGAATTTGCTTATAACTTCACGAACGGACCCGGTTACATGGCAATCGCGGGTGGAGAAGTGGTACACATCATCAAGTACATACCTGTAGAAGTAAAACTCCAACATGGAGAGTACTGCTACGCCGAATTAGAAGTCTCTTTGAACAATCGGACTCAATATCTAACACCTAAAACCCACATCCTAAAAGATCATAGCACCAGAGTATCATGCAATGCCATCCTGTCATCATATTACAGAATAAACGAGGAATGGCTAAAAATCATACCGAGACGCATGGAAGGCAAAACACCTTAAACATTGAAACCCTTGAGAGATATGGCATAAAATACTTTGACCCGGTTTCTTTTGCCACCAGCGGCATCTATACGAAAAAGGATCTGGAGCAACTACAAGAACGAATTATGTTCTTAATCGAGAAACCATCATTACTTAACGAATTTGTGAAAGAAATACGTGGCAAACCTATAATGGACAACGAAGGCAGCTTATCTAGACTTCGAAACGAAGACACAGTAGGAAAAATATTAGGCTCAGTGTAGACAACAGCCTGGAATAGGTTGACCAAATTCGGTACCGTCAGCTCAGCTATAATAGCCATCCTTTTGATAATACAAGCAGTAATTATAACATACATATAATAAGCAAAAACTATAACAGGGGCCATAATCAATGGCTTCCTCCTTCACCGTATGTATGGATGTTCAATGCACCTCCTAGCCGCACTCTGTGGCTCTATAACTTGTCTATTTATGACTCAGATAACGGATCCGCCCATAAGATCATCTACACGACAAGGCAACATAGAAATAGGATTCCTGGGACCGGATAATCTAACCAAGCATCTGGAAGGAGGCCCAATACATCCTACGCCAACAATCATTAAGGAACTAACCCTAGCCGACTTGATACCAGCAGCATCATAATAAGTTCTGTCGTCCAGAAGTTTCTTCCATTACAGCCATTAAAACGGACCACCTAACATTATACAAGTTATCATCGTTTTTCTTCCGACTACGTCAGTACGATTGCTTTTTGATACTACGATCACCTAGTAACCGTTTTATCATGGGAGTGTAACGTCGGTACATGACCTCCGTTTTTTTTGTTAGCCGATAAGTTTCTTTCCTGTCTTTCCTACCACAATAAAGCGCCCTCCATAACCTACTCGACGCACTCTCCACTGACATACTTAACCCAAGCTAAGCCGAGAGTTGAATGCGCGAATGACCTATAAAAAAATAACCGCTCTCGTTAAACGCAACTTGATTACGATGCAATTTTTTACAAACAAAACTATGTAACATCGAATTATATTGTCCATCGCGTAATCGCACATAAATAAACATAAAATCATGCATACACAGCTGAAAAGAATGTTCTTTCTATGTAGATCACTAAGTCGGTCAATACAAATTTTATTGACATTCAATTTTTGCAAGGTAGTTCTTTTTTTTTTTTTAAGCATCTATAGCTTAATTTAGGACATCATGCAATAACCTGGAATGTCCTGAATTTCTCTTGTAATACATTCCTAATAATTTTTTAAATAAATAATTAATTAATTAAATAAAAAAATATGTATATTAAAATAAATAACTAATTTAAATTAATAGACCTATGACCAGTTGTTAAACGCACCTATTATTACCTCTAGTTTAAATTTTTATAAGTAAAGATTATTATTTGGCGACAATTCGACGATCCTAATTATTACTGGTCTTATATTTTATAGAATAGGATTTCTATATTTGTAATAATAGTCCGCAACATGCTACATTATGAGCGAAATTATACAAAGATAGTTGTGTTAAGACTTACATTTTGTAATTAAAATTAATTCTTTGTCCAACCGAATAATTATTTTCATATTATTTCTAATATTAATTTACAATCGTACTAGCAAATATTTGAAAATAAAGCTAATCAAACAAGTACTTCTCCAACAGTCTGTAACAAACTAATTAAAAGAAATCATTACTTAAATTATTATTTTATTTTTATTTCTTTCTTACTAACCTAAGGATATCATTTGTGTCCATAGTAGCAATCCTTTTTAGTATTTAAATAATCATTTCTTTTTTATTTTGACTATGTAAATTAATCATTTAAAATGCGATGAAAAACTTCGTTCTTTTTTGTAATATGCGTTAAATTTTAAATAGAACACCATCATAAAATTTAAATTAACATAATTTTATCGTAAATAGTAAATAATCAACATATGTAAAAATTCCGCTAAAATGGATCATCTCTCTCTCTAATTATCGCTGTCCCTCTCTCTAATCGAGAAGCCCGCCAAGAAGAGGGGGCCCAAGAAACTTGGTCTCTCCCCGAATTTCCCGGCCAATAAAGAAATTGCTGAGTAGCTTCCCCGACGCGCTTAAATACGGCGCAAAATTTCCACCGAGTAGCAGACCTCAGACAGCACTGGAGGGAAGTTAAAATCATTACTACGAGGAAACATAACTAAGGAACAAGTTAAAAACATTACTACGAGGAAACATAACTAAGGAACAAGTTAAAAACATTACTACGAGGAAACATAACTAAGGAACAAGTTAAAAATATTACTACGAGGAAACATTACTAAGGAACAAGTTTAAAACATTACTACGAGGAAACATAACTAAGGAACAAGTTAAAAACATTACTACGAGGAAACATTACTAAGGAACAAGAAACACTACTACAAGCAAGCAAGGAATTATCACAACAAGCACACCTCAGGCAGCACTCGAGGGAACAACCTAACACTACTTCTACAGACGAGCAGCAGACTCCGGAGAACAGAACAATATATAAAAAAAAAAACAAACCATTCATAATTCTAACGTCAAGAAGAAGACATCGAGGACAACAGCGGACTGCAGAGAGAGAGAGAGAGAGAGAGAGAGAGATAGGGGATTTGTGACGCATCATTAGATTCTTAAATTAAAAGTGAGTTTGAATTTAAATTTTTCAAATATTTTCTTCATCTTAAAATCCTCCGACAGAATTATTGGCCGAAACGCGGCCGACTATTCTGTTATTTACTATCATTTTTAGTAGGACCTTATCCAGAGCAGGGCTCGAGGCTGATTCCAATTTTGGAACCGAGCCTCCTGCATCTGCTCAATCCTGGAAACACACACCTCTCCCAAACAAACGCTCACAAACTATATCCTCAGCTGCCCCGAGCCCATAAGCTTCGATGTTTAGGCTCAAAAACGGCAAAATGGCAGTGTAGCTAAACCACGGCTAAAAGAGTAACACCCGACGTTACAATTTGAACTAATTTTATCTTATTATTGTTTTAAAAATTAATAAAATTGAATTATTATTAAGAAAACAAGTTTTATTACAATAATCACTTTCACTTATGGGAAGGTTTACCTTTTTATTGACCAAAACAACAGTTTTTTTTGGAATTTTTTTTTTTCATAGAAGGAAATTAATAAACAACTCAAATTGTTTGCTACTTGTTTAATACAATAAAAAGTACAAAAAAAAATTTTTTTTATGACGAAATATCGTGACGGTAATTTATGGCACGCCCCGTAAAGTGACCATCTCCAAAAAAAGGTGGTCCGCTGTTGGCCACTCTAGCACCTGCAAAAATGAACGAAAATTAAAAATCGAAAAAGTTTTATAAAATATATGAGTGTAGTCGGAATCTGACCTACACATCGCTAAAAATCAAAAATTAACAAAATGGCGGGAGTTTGAATTTTTTTTTTCATTATTGAGTTTCTTTTCACTCTTTAAAGTACTCTAAAAATAAAAATAATGCATATATCATCTTGACTGTAGTCCACTTTCCGATAAATACTTTAACAATTAAAAAAAAAAAAAAAAAGCGATCCATCTAGTAGTTTTTTAGTAATCGTGGCCAACAGTTCGAAAAACGTGGTTTCGAGAAAAACGCGTTTAAAGATTTGATTAGCGATTAATATGTGTTAAGATCGGTCTCCTTTTTGTTCCATAGCTTTAAAAAAATATATATATATATACGACCAAACGGTTTTGGGAATATATTCTACACGTAATTAACTACAAAAAATGTTAAAAAAGAAAAATCGATTTTTTGGTTCAGAAAAAGGTGAACCTCCCCTTATGGTTTATGCCTTTAAACTAATTTTATTTTATTATGGTTTTAAAAATTATTAAAATTAAATTATTAAATATTTATTATTGTTTTTAAAAATATTAAAATTGAATTATTATTAAGAAAACAAGTTTAATTACAATAATCACATTCACTTATGGTCGATGCCTTTAAACTGATTTTATTTTATTATTGTTTTGTAACGGGTTAATTCGGAATGCACGTGCAGATCTCCTTCTCGCACGTGCGCACTGCTGCCGGCCCCGGTTTTGGGTCTGACAGGTCGCTAGGTCCACCGATGCGGCTTCGAATGTCGACGGACGTTAGCCGTCGGTACAATGACACTCTCGTGCAGTGTCGGTCCGGTTACAACGCAGGACCCTCCTCGAATCCTGCTTTACTTACGTGTGAGGGGCCTTGCTGTGTTCACGCAGCAAGACGTGTGAACCAGCCTTAACACACTCGGGCTGGTATTAGACGCGTGAGCCGGCCTTGCTCTCTGGCGCGCTCACTGACGGTTGGTCGCGACCTCTTGCGGCCAACCGGGAGACTACACGCCTGTAGTCTCTCGCGCGTCTACACACACACACACACACACACTTATAGACTAAGGTAAATGTGTGAATGAGAGCTGATTTCTCACTCACCGCTCGCACGAATAATATATAATATATTGACGCAATCGCGTGCGTATATTAATGCTCGAAATATATGACAACGCGAAATAATTAAATTAGCGAAGTATAGTGGCCACTTACTTTTCTCTAAGCTTGAGGCTCGTCCTCTCGAACACTCTCGCAAATCTCTTTCGAATTTTCGATAGCAGCGGAGAATTATCTCGTGACAGCGTCTGGGAAGCTTGGCGGTTCGGAAGAGAAGCAGGTTCTCCTCCTTTCTCTCTCGCGTCGCGCCTCTCTTTATCCGCGTAGCGCCATCAATAGCTTAATCGATGGCGCCGCGAGTCAGCACGCCGCGTATTCTTGCGCCTTTTCCCGCGTCGTGCCATCGGTCGCTTGATCGATGGCGCCGCGAACTCTATCTCGCACCGCATGGAAGGTGGCCTAACCTTGATTAGCCACCTGTCACAGTTTTAAAAAATATTAAAATCGAATTATTATTAGGAAAACAAGTTTTATTACAATAATCAAATTCACTTATTGTTTATGCCTTTAAACTAATTTTATTTTATTATTGTTTTGAAAATTACTAAAATTAAATTATTAAATATTTAATATTCTTTTTTTTGAATATTTAAAGTTGGGATTGTTATTCTTGGTAGAATAAATAACTTGCACTAACACACTATTAAAGTTTATTGATATCTTTATTTATTTATAAAGGTGCACAGAGTGCAAACCGCGATACAGAACAAAAGATTTCGTATTAAATTAAACGTTCGTTCAATAAGAACTATAAAAGCCGGCTGATGCTAAAGCGCTTTGCGCGCCCAAAATTAATAACTAAAGGGGAGGGAGAGAGAGTGCAGCGCGCCTTCTCTTCAACATTAATATAATCTTATACCATATTTTTAAATGCATGTATTCTATTAACCTAACATTTAATATAAAAATA
Organism: Chalcis sispes; assembly: GCA_949987625.1. Classification (NCBI taxonomy): domain Eukaryota; kingdom Metazoa; phylum Arthropoda; class Insecta; order Hymenoptera; family Chalcididae; genus Chalcis; species Chalcis sispes. Next base: position 22,275,154 of record OX465094.1, read on the forward strand.
ATAAAAAATATTAATGTACAGCGCAAAAATACTTGAATTAATTAAATGGATTTTTACAAGAAAAAATGAAAAAATTTACATTTAACCCTCTATTGCATGAATTATTGAATTAAAAAGAAAAAAAATATTTTTATGTTTTAATGTGTTTTATTAAGGCCTATAAGACAAAATATAAAGTGAAAAGAAAAATAAGTTTCTTATTTTGGAAAAAAAAAACAGCAGCCAAAATTGGTTTCCCATACAATAACGTCTGTGTATGAGACTGCCATTTTTGGCTTCCAATGCACAACAAATACCAAAACTTATACAAGGTGAAATTCCCTAAAACAGTTTCTTTTCTCATTCAAGCAAAGAAAAACGTCACATTTCTCACATTTTATATGAGAACGCAAAGAACAATCATTCTGGCATAATTAACGATTCCTTTGGTGAATCGGTAAATGGTCAATTTCGTCTGAACGCACTGAATTGAGAGGTAGGCCTTGCACTTTTGCTGGGGTTTTCCGTGCCCTTTTCCGTGCCCTTTTCCGAGGTGCGGGAGATTCATTTATACTGGTGGGAGTACTCGTTCTGGTTGACGTAGGAGTATTTCCTCTTAACGAGGTAGGTGTACCGGGATTATTGATACTAGGACGGCCTCTTTTTCTTGAAATGCTCTTGCCAGCCTTGCAATAATGTTCAGAAATGGCGAGTTTGAAGTCAAACAGTGTAGGTCAGTCTTGCGTCGCCACAGTAACCAAGCATTAACTGCGCACATATCCACCAAGTGGAAAAATATTTTTTCATACCACTGATGAGACCTTATTTTGATCCTATATAGACCTAACAAAGAATCAAGCAAATCAACTCCTCCCATGTGTCGGTTATACACATCAACGGATTGTGGCGATGTTATGTCCTTGTACTGTTTTTCTTTTTTGAAATATCTAGTCTTAGTAAAAATCGGTTCGCTGCCAACAAACGCAGACAGTAAACTGACCACTTTATTGTCATACCATATCAGGGTTAGTTTTACGTCATCGACGATGGCGATTTTCTCAACGATAGCACCACGACTTATTTTCTTCAAGTCTTTTTCTGTAGGCATATCAGCGTTAGGTACTCTGTTCATCCTAACGGTTCCCAATGGCAGCAATCCATTCTTATACAGGTAAACTTGAAATTTTATGCTAGTGAACCAGTTATCGAAAAATATTTCGTGGTTTACATTTCGAGGCACAGTAGATGTGAGTCGTGTAACAACGTTGGAGCTGACACCAAGATCTGGTGCATCACTTGGAAAAACGTTGCTTTGACCGCCAGCAAAAATATCGAAATCATAACTGAACCCGGATACGCCACTCAACACTTGATTTTTGTACCCCCACTTATGAGGTTTGGCTGGATTATACTGTTTGAGTTGGTGCCGAGCTTTCGTGGGTATAATTTGCTCATCTACGACCATATATTCTTCTTTGGGTATCACAAGTAATCGTTCTCTTACTTTATCTATAAGAGGCCGAATTTTAAACAATTTGTCATGACCTGGTGTACCAGCTGGTTTGAAATCATGCTTTATTATTGAAATAAAGATGACGTTTTATCATGTCAAACCTATTACATGTCATAATTGAATTGACTTGATGCTGACCAATGTTGTTGGACCAATACATCCGTGTAGATGGTAGGTAGACTAATGAGGTGAAGATGACAATACCTATAAATTGCTCAATCTCATCGTTTGTGACATTTACTGGCTTGTTAACATTGACCTGAGTAGATTTCAGATTCGACTGTTCCGTAATAAATGTTATCAAATTTTCTGTGAAAAAAAATTAGAAAAATTCGGCATTCTACCACTAAACTTTAAATTGTTTTCATCATACGCTGGTATTTTTCCTTCCGTCCAGATAATTTTTTCCTTTACTGCTCGCTTCTGTTTGAAAGTTTTAGGTCTAGGATCAGCTATTTCGTCATCGGAAGTATCGGTATCGGATAGTGGAATAATTATTGGTTTTTTACGTATTTGGTTGCGCAAGCGTAAAAGCGGAACATCGTCATCGGAATCAGATAGTAAATCATCGTCACTAAGAGAGCCATCACCAGTAATAGGTTTAATGCAGTTAGCAGTGCCATAAAAGCGTGAAGGAAGCATTCTGGAAAGATAGAAAAAAGAACTTTGAATGCATGCGAAGCCATTTTAGGCGCAAGCTTACTTCATCGTAACTGCATACGAACCCAAAAATGGCTTCTGTACAAAATAGTGAAAATGAAGTATAAGGAACCAATATTTTGCATAAACTGTGGTAGGGGTCAAAAACAGAGGCTTTGTAGAACATTATTTACATTTTTGAAAATCAATTTTCTTACCTTTTCTATTTAATTTCCAGTAACAGAGCTGCAGTAAATTTCACTAAGAACGACTTTGGGTACGCACCGGAGAAAAGTGAGGTTATAATGACACACTACGTTGGCCATAGACAATAAAAATTGCGTTTCGTTTCAGTTTGAACTCCCTAATATTACGATAATAAAATTTTATAAATTTTGTTTAAAATTAGGGTAGAAAAAAATTACTAAAGTTTAGCAGCCAAAATTGGCTTTATATATAATAAAGGGTTAAGCAGATGTAAAAACTACTCGACTATAGAATCGTGAAAGAAGCATTGTAATAAATGCACGTGTTTTATTAACCTAACATTTAATGTAAAAAATATCAAAAATATTAATTTACAGAGCAAAATTATTTAATTAAATAGTAATTTACAAGAAAAACAAATTAAACCATAATGATATGTATCACTTACCTGTTTTTTTTTCAAGATTCAGAAAGATTCACATTTTTTTGTTTTTTTTTTTTTTTAATTTAATTTAACGTCGCATCCCCTTCTCAGGTATTAGCGACACTCAGTCTTGTACACAATTTTATATTTTACAATACATAGTAAAGATACAATACTACATGATAAGTATATAATACATGTTAGGAGTATGGTACATAATAAGTTTATAATACATAATAAGCTTATGGTTCATATTGAAATAATTAATTGTGTTTATAGAAATATGGTGTAGTTCGTATTTAATATAATCACTAGCACTTGGTAAATTCAAATGTTGACCTTTATTGATTTAATAAATTCTAAAGTTTTAGCGCACTGTTTTGCATCGGAGAGGGCGTTCTCTAGAGTACTGCTTAGGTTACTAGCTTATCTCTCTATTTCATATTTCTTGCATTCGATGAAGATGTGTTTAACAGTGTTGGGGCAATTGCAGGTGTCACATTTCTCCTTGTCGCGTTTGTTAAGTAGATGTGAATGCGTGGATTTTGTATGATCTATTCTGAGTCTAGTTAATATAATCTGGTCACTCCTATTAAACTTTAATGCAGGGTTTGGCGCATTTACTTCTTTTTTTATTGAGGCTAGTTAATATTTATCCTTTTTTTTTCCACAGGTTGTTCCATTCATTATAAATGTCGGTTTGAATAATTTGTTTTATATCTAGTAAGTTAAGTTTTTGGTCGGAGTTATATTTTAATTTTTTTGCTAATTTAGTTGCGTTATTTATAGCTGATTCGATTTCTATTGGGAAATTTGAATAAAATATAATAATTTTTCCATTGGAGTCTTGTAACTTATTTATAATTTTGTTAGTATAGTGGTTGGTAGCGTTAGTTTCTCTGAGTTGCTTAATGTAGGCTATGTTGTTGATATGAATTATGTGTTGGTTTTCTAATTTATTTATTTGCTCTATGGTTTTGGAGATTATTTTATACATTATAGATTGATATTTTAGTTGTCCTGGTAGTTTTAAAAGAATATTTTCCAGATTAGGGAGGATAGCTGCCGCTTCATTGTGATTTTGTTCTTTTTTTGTACTTCTGTAGATTGGTTGATGATTTGGATACAATTTGCATGGGTTGTTTAGTGAACTTGACAAGGGATTTAATATGTATCTTTTAATTACTACGTGAATATCTAAGGTCTAAAGTTCTTCCTTGTTAACTAATGAAGTTAAATTCGATATATTAATTTTGCATATTTTGAGAAGTCTATGTACTTTAGTTGGAAAGGATTCTTTTATATAGTGTGCATTCATAGAATTTGTATTTGTTTCAACTATGAGATTGTAGTTTTGGTTTTTTGGAGAATTTAAAACCTTAGTGGCATAGTTAATCACTAGTTTTTTTCGTCTTAGATTAAGCGGTGTAATATTGCTCTCACTGAGTACGCAAATAGTTGGGCTTACAGTTATTAGTCTTTGCAGAAAATGTTAATATGATGATTTTGCGCGGATACAGGAACATCACAGAAACATTTTTCGAAAAATTTTTGCGAGGTTTCAAAAAACATTGCGAAAATTCTACACGAAATGTTTCTGCAATTCTCAATTAATCTTTTATAAACATAGCGAAAAATCTTTCCTCAACTTTACGGGAAATGTTTATACAAGGATTATGCGCAGATATAGATACATAACAGAAACATTTCTCGTGAGATTTTTGCGAGGTTTCGAACCTTTCATGAAACCTTGCAAAAACCTTGCAAAAATCTTTTGTGCTATGCGGGAATGATGTGAGCAAATTAAATGAACTAATAATAATAAGTTAAAAATAAATTAATATATTATTCTGAAATTGAAAAATTTAATAATGCTTATTTTTTCTTGGAAAAAATCAATATTACTTTTTTCTGCAGTATTTGTAAATTTTTTTAGGCTATTTAACTACCATTATACTTTTAACGCCTAACTAAATTTACAGAAAATAAAACGAAAATGAATTAAATATTTCTTAAGATTACGCAGTATTAGCGAATGCGCCTAACAAACCTACCGCAGTGCATATAATGCACCGCTTTATATGCTTAACAGATTTAAAATATAATATCTACATAAACCTTTGTTAGTCGCATAAGGTAGTGGTGGGTGTGAGTTAGGGGGTTCGGTTTCATAAATACTGTTAAAGGAGAAAAATTAACATGTACTAGAACTTGCAACGACTTTGCTAAAATATTACAAGAAAATATTTCAATAAACCTCCTTATATTCTTACGTAAAATGTTTTGTAAAATATTCCAGCAACTTTGCTCCAAAGTTTCGTTGAAACATTTACACGAAATCTTACAGCGACTTTTCTAAAATATTTCAGCTATATGTTTTAAAAAACCTCACCGCGATCTTTCGTTAAATGTTCTGTGAAATATTTCAGCAAGTTTGCTTTAAGGTTTCATTGAAACATCTATACAAAATCTTGCAGCGATCTTTTTAAAATTTTTCAACTAGATGTTTCAAAAAACCTCACAGGAATCTTTCTTAAAATGTTTTGTGAAATGTTCTAGCAAGTTTGCTTCAAAGTTTCGTTGAAACATTTATACGAAATCTTGCAGCGACCTTTTTAAAATGGTTCAACTAGATGTTACAAAAAATCTCACAGGAATCTTTCTTGAAATGTTTTGCGAAATATTCTAACAAGTTTGCTTCAAGGTTTCGTTGAAACATTTATACGAAATCTTCCAGCGACCTTTCTAAAATGTTTCAACTAGATGTTGCAAAAAACCTGACAGGAATCTTTCTTGAAATGTTTTGTGAAATGTTCTAGCAAGGTTGATGCAAGATTTATTTGTAAGATTTTAATGTAATGTTTTTATTATCTTAAAACGATGTTTTAATGTTATGTTTCTTTGAAAGATATCTGCAAGGTTTTAATATAACCTTTCTACAAATTTTCACTGAAACCTTACATTGAATCTTTCACTGAAATCTTTTGTGTTATGTGAGTAGTTTCCTTGCATTGATTGAATACGACTTTTAGGTGTTATAAAATAGTGTCCCAGCTTACGTCTTCTCGTTCTTATCTTGTTTGTTTGTGCAACTCTAATTGTTTTTGATGAGATGTGAATTTAATAATAAGTGAAATATTGATAATAAGAGTATTTATTTATAATAATAAGTGAATTACACTAGCGACCGCACATGACTTGTACACCGGACGACGAACCGCGTTCAAGTGAAGTGGCATAATGTGTCGCACGCGTACAAATGTAGTATGCGTCGATCTTCGATCATGGTGCTATCTCTTTATATACAGAGATGGCATCACGAGTACAATAAATTGAGTATTATAGTCAAGATTATGATATTTAATTATAGTTTCTAACAGTTTTTAATTTATTTTTCTGCAAGAAGAACTTTTTTACGTTGCCATAGGCTAAAACTAGTGTATCTTCGTTGACGCGTACGTTTCGGTCCTTCTTTAGAGTAAATAAAAGATATTTTTTGTTGCGAACTGAATAGGTGTTTACTGTGCTGTAATGTCGGGGTAACGTTTCCACAGCGTGTAAAATAACGCGGACTGCTTTTTTTTGCTATTTTTGAGTCTAAGTACCGAAACTCATGGGCTCGAGACGGCAGAAGAAATAAATTGCAAGATTTTTAGGAGAGGTAACGAATTGCGGGAATGAACAAACGTATAGGCCGACGTTGGCCTTTATGTTGTTCTGGAAAGGTCCCACTAAGTGATTTTAGAAAAGAGATATTGAGCCGATTCTGGCTAATACTATCTCTTGGAAGAAAATATAGAAAGAAAAATACAACAATTTAGGTAACTCACTTTTATTCTCTTGACAAAATCCTCTCTCTCTCTCTCTCTCTTTCTCTTTCTTTTTAGTCCGTTATTGAGCTTCCGATGTCTTCTTCTTTTCCCCGGCTCGATTGCTTGACTGCTTGCTGGCTGACTACTTGCTGGCTGACTGCTTGTTGAAGGTTTCCGGCTCTGCGAAGTTCTTCCAAAACGATTGCGTCTTGATTCTTGGAGAAAAAAATTAAAATCACGGTAAGAGCGTCCTCCGCAGGTTGATCTTCCCTTTTTATACATTCGTACAGAGATGACTTTGGGCCAATCCGATCGCTCGGAATTAGCGCGGGGTGGACGCTACTGCTTTATCTTGAAGGCGTTTCGTTTGAGTGGGAGAGTTAGAATTAAAGAGAGAGAAATGGTTTCCTTTTGCATAATTTTTATACATATTTGTTTCCTATTGTTTATCGCAAAAATACGTTAAATTAAATTACACGATCGTTTTTTATCTAAAATTTGGCGCATATTACAAAAAAGAACGAAAATTTTCGTCGCATTTTACGCAATTAATTTACGCAAGGATAATTAAATAAAGAATAATTATTTAAATTAAAAAATGATTGCCACCAAGAACACGTGTAGTATTCATGGGTTAGTAAAGTAATTTACAATTATTTTCAATGTTTAAGTTGTTATGACATTTACAATAGTGAAACATAGTCGCAGTAATTATGGTTAAATTCTTTTTGTAATAGTATATACATATATATATATACATTTACATATATATATTTTTAAAATAAAATAAAAAAGGACAATTGCATTATTTAAAATAAACATAATTGAATTAAGTTTAACAATTGCATAAAGTCGCAAACTTTTGGTCCACGCTCAGGCCAAATTTCGCAACGGTTTGGGTCAGTGGAGGGAGGCTTTATCATAGTGGAGCGCTTGGGTGTGGGTTGATGCGGGCGGTCGGTATGTTTTTTCTTTGAATGGCGACCGGGGGCCGAAAAGGCAGGGAGGAAACTTATCGGCTGACACAAAAAAAAACGGAGGTCTGTACCGACGTTACAGTGCTGATGTCGGATCTCGACTGAAGTCTTAGCATTCCTTCTTTTTGGGTTTTCAATGCTCCTTCATACAATGGCTCATTCTTGCTTGAGACAAATAATATTCTGTTATCGTTATGCGTCGAAATTCCGTCTCGAGTTTCAATGATATTAGGTGATGGTCTGGGTCTACGTGCTCGGTCTATGTTTACATCGAATGGTACAGACACGATCCATTATTTCCTCTGACGAGTTCATTTGATCAGTTGTCGAATTCCGTGAAGCTATTTCAAATGCTCCTTTGCTTATCTCCCCTTCGCTTTTGCCGGTGTTCATTTCGTTTTTTATTTCGAGGAAGTTGTTACATATTTCTTCGAGAATTTCAGTTATTACTTCATTTTGGTGTTTATCCGCGTCTGTTTCACGCTCTTCGTTCGAGTCGGTGTCGGTTGACATTTCGGATATCTGATCTTAGTTATTTGTATCATTTTTTATTCTCAGCGTGTATATTTCGTCCGAATCATCTGACTCCGTGCAGATGAATGCTTTTTCGACTTCCTGGCTGGGTGGATTCCTAGATAATGCGTCGGCAATTAGTTTTTCCCGGCTTGTATATGATGGTAGAATCAAACGCTCTCAAATTGAAATAAAATTTCTTCAATCTCGATGAAGGTTCCTTTAAGTTATCTAGCCATACTAAGGACTTGTGGTCTGTTATAAACGTAAATTTTCTGCCGAAAAGGCAATTTCAAGATTGGAACGCTGCGGTCACCATTGCAAGCAATTCCTTCTCTATGGTGCTGTAATTGACTTCTGCGTTCTTTAGTATTCTAGAGTAAAAAGCGATTGGTAGATCTTTGCCGTCGTGTAGTTGGCTGAGTACTGCGCCTATTGCGTGATTCGATGCATCCGTAGTAACTATAAATTCTTTCTTGAAATCTGGATATTGCAATAGAGGTTCTTTTGTTAATTGTTTCTTTAAGTATGCAAATGCTCTTTCTTGCAGTATTTGCCATTTAAAATCTGCGTCTTTCCTTAAGAGTCGTGTGAGCGGCTTTGTTTCTTTTGTGAAGTTGGGAAAAAATTTCCTAAAGTAGCCTGCTAGTCCGAGTAGTTGCTTAACCTTTTAGCTGCGGAGTGCCTAGAAATGAATTGCTCTCTCAGCAGCCGGCGCAATAGTAGGTTGTCTGTACGGACGACACGGTACGCGAGACGTTCGTAAAACAGTGTGTGAAACCGATTTTGCTGGTCTTTTCCTTGAGACGACTGGCCGATACAGCAGCCAAACAATAATAATAATAATAATGATTCTTAACGGGTAATTGGTTCAATTAACCCTTTTTGCTTTATTAGTTTCATCACGAATGAAACATTGTTTCAGATTGCTTATAAATAGCCGAGATTCCGGTTAGAAATGCAATCTTTCAATAAAAGTATTATAACCAAGTCTTCTGACGTTAACATTGGCGACGATGACAGTAACTACGTTGCTAAGGAGGGAGGTGTGGATATGTTAAAGTACAAAATCTATAATGCTATTTTACTAAGAATGTAATGGAATAGCATAATGTCGATGGTTAATCGACTATTAAAAAATTAACTGAAAGAAGGCGAGGAGATGTCATAGATAAAACCTATCTAGAAGAGAACGGAAAGTTAGCAGGTGGACTAGCAAGTTCCAGGATTAAAGGTTATTTGACATAGAAGAGATTTTATTATATATAGACATTTATTGACACATAAGCTAGCCTAAGAGAGAGCAGATGTTAGAGTCTCACTTAACAAGCTCTATGGCAGATAGCAATTATTTGTTAAAACAGGTTCTATGTGTAAATCGCTGAAAATGAGTTTATATAAGAAAGACTTAAATGAATTGAAAACGAGTTTGCAAGATACTTCTTTTAGATAGCTAAAAACATTGAAAAAACAAAAGGATATTTTAAACAGATACATCTGGAGAGAAAGTGAGTAAAGCTTTACAGGAAGGATCTGGTTGTTCTTGTGGTTGATAACAGTAATACATACAGATATATGTAAATAGACGTTTGAGATATGTAGCTTGTCCAGTGAAGAGCAGGGTGTTAGTAAGGTTGTCTAACGAGCTCGGGGACAAATAGCAGGAATACATACACTGAAAAAAGTTTAGCGCAGAATATGTCCGGCGACTAAGACAGCAGCGCCACGATGCGTGACAGCATTAATTTCTGACAGCAGGAGCCCGAAACGGTCGTACTCCCGACCTCTGTCACGTTCGGAATGATATTGCCCGATATTTCGAAATACATATAATAATAATCTAATAATATAATATAATAATAATCTAATAATATAATATAATAATAATCTAATAATATAATATAATAATAATCTAATAATATAATATAATAATAATCTGATAATATAATATAATAATAATCTAATAATATAATATAATAATAATCTAATAATATAATATAATAATAATCTAATAATATAATATAATAATAATCTAATAATATAATATAATAATAATCTAATAATATAATATAATAATAATCTAATAATATAATATAATAATAATCTAATAATATAATATAATAATAATCTAATAATATAATATAATAATAATCTAATAATGACATGAAAAACACCCTTTACTACTAAGAAGTGCGTTCTACAGTTGAAATCATGGAGTCTGATCGCGGCTACTCCTATTGTTTCTTCGGAAGTTCCGCCGATACCGTTTATTTGTGGTGAGTACGTTTCATCAATCTAATTTAATCACGTTTGGTTGTGCATCCGTATCAACCATTGTCTCTGTTATTTCGTCAATGAAATCTGCGGAGTGTAGGCAAATTACTGGTATGCTCCCTAATGAGTTTACTGAGTAGCAGCAGTGGACGTTTCCGAGCTCTCGGAAATTATCGTGTAATTGACCGGACGTCCCTGATTCCCCGTTCCCCGCGACGCGTCCGTGTTTTCCCGCGCGGCTCCTCTATTTTCCGCTCGTCTAGCTTTGTTGTTTCTTTACGAGTAGCAATTTTCTATTGTATGGCCCAGTCTTTTGCAATACATACATTCTGCGTTCGGGTCGTATCGTCCGTGATTGTGGTTGCGATTTTGCTTGCGGTATTGATTTTGATTATCAACGTGATAATTCCTCCTGAAGTCTCGCGAATCGCGGTATTCGCGCTGGTTGCGGTCAAGGTTTTGATTGTTATGCTGGCTTCGATTATCACGGTTATTCCGGCTTTTATCCTCGTAATGGTTTCTATGGTTCCCGCGGTATTCCCTGTCTCGCGGTGCGTCTCTTCTTATGAAATTTCCACGGTTGAACTGCCGTTCATTCATATTATTAATGCCGTGTCGTTCATGAAAATGAAATAAATCATGTTCATTTTCTAGTGGCGTCACCTATTGAAAAATCTCGGGACTTTTCAGCCCATGTAGTACATAAATAAATCTGTCTAGCTTTCTTTTCCACCAGCATTGACAACTTTATACACTGATTGAGCTCCTTTTTCGGCAATTACTTTTTCTGGCTTCGGTAATAACTGTACATTAGTTTCATCACAATTAAAAACTTGTGACGGATCAACATCAAGTAACTGCTTGCTCTCTAAAAAATTTTTTACTTCGGCAAACCAACCCCTCAAATCCTCTTCAGTGACCAAAGCTCTATTCAGAGTCAAGTGCTGTGCTGTTCTAGTGGTCATAATAGGATGTCTTCTGTAAAATTTTTCGTACCAGTGTCGACCTGACCTTCCATTGGTAAATACAGTTTTTCTTTGCATTTTCGACAGGTAAAATTGAATACTATCAAGTAGTTCTGTCTTTGTTGTTGGAAATCCATTTCGTGCTCTAAACAACAACCAAACAACAATGTCTTGTTCTTCTTGAGCAGTTAAAACTTTAGATGATGTAGGCTTATTTATTTGAGTACCAGGGTTCTTTAATGCCCGGTGAATAATAGTTACAGGAACTTGATGCATACTAGATGATTTTCTGAATGACAAACCATTATTTACAGCAGCCACTGCAGCCTGGAGATTTCCTATACTGTAATTACCTCTTTTTTTTTTACTTTTGTTGTCACTATTCTTGCTAATTTGAACCACACTACTCTTAATTTTTTTTTTCTTTTTATCTCCAACATTTTTGTTTGTCTTTGCATGTAGTTTTTTTTCAGACTTTTTTTCTTTGGCCATAATACATTTATTATTATCTGCAACATTATGGAAATATACTTAGAAATCATTTATAATTTACTATTTCTATGTAATTTTGTTTATAAGTATGTATTTATATGCACGAATTAAAAGTTGCCAAAGGTTAGATTTTTTGTTTACTAAGATAATACATAATATTAAATACCTATACTTACTCCTAAATGCTTAAGTAACGAAGAAAAATATTCTACGTACTGCTTTGTAAAAGTTTATTTACTTTTTGGAATTTTATTTAAATTAAAATTTTGCTTATGTTAATTGTATATTATTCCATTAGATTGCTGCGATACTCCAAAAATATTTCAAAATTGTCAAAAATATTTAAAGTTAATTATTTTAATGGTTTTAAAATTTTATTGATGATTTATGAAGCTAAAGTATTTCAGTTCTCGCTAATAATGTTACAAAGTTCCACTTTTATTGTGTTTTAATAATTATTTGTCAAAATCTTGAAGTTTAATAATTCCTGCAGCTTATGTTATATATAAATTTATTTGGCGTCGCTTATAAATTTTATTTATTATTTTTGTTGCTGTTGACTTATGTCCTAATATAGCTTTCTTTTGTGTTTTATAAGATTTGTTCAAAATTGATAAGTAATTTAATAGTTTATTTAAGCCGTTCTAGTTAATTTATTTAATGTTTTTACAATTACAATTATTCGGACGTGTTATATATTTATATGCGTATATTGTGATATTTAAAATAATTTATTATTTTTTGTTTTAATTTAAACTGACTGGTTTATTGCACTAAAACATTTTATATTTATTGATGTGAATTTTGAACTAATTATACACTTGACTATTCGAAATCATCAAATTTATTACATATATTTTAAACACAAGGTTTGAGTGAAAATAATATATAATACCAGTGACGCTATAGAGAGAATTTGAGTTAATCTAATATGTGTCTTCCACAAAATTAATTAAATAAAACGATATCCTAGATAAAATATTGTAAAATTAATTTTATAACATATAATACAATTAGTGAAATTTGTGAAACTCTTAGCAATTGAATTATTAAATTTTCTTTATTTAATTAAGCAGAATTTTTATTTTAATAGTATGTAAAATTATTTAACGGTATTTTGTAAAATTCCTCAAAGTATTTGAATACTGGTATACAATATTTAATGCAAAAGAACAGATTTCATACATGTATAGAAACGACTAAGTATTTAATTATTTGAAATTTCCAAAGTTATAATATTTTAAGTACGCACTATAATTTTGATTTTAATAAAATGTTATTTTATATTATGCAATTTCTACTTTTATTTAATGTGAGTATCCCGCTTGATATTTTATAATGAGAATATACTGCTATAAAAATTTTGCATCCTACCACAGAAATATTATTTTAAAATATTATGATTGTAAAATAAAGTTTTCTATTGGGAGTATAATCTTTTTAGTATCCCACCGCTGTCACCATTTTTCTTATGTTACGTCCTAGATAGCATAGAATTTATATAACAAAATTTACGCGGATTGATTTGGGTTATCAATTAAATATGAAATTTAAATTTGTAATTAAAATTTAATAAAAAGAAAAGGCAGCGCTGTCACCACTTAATTTTATACGAAAAGGCTTGAATAAATTGATTCATAGAAATTTATTGAATTAAAATTAAATTTATTTAATTTATGAAAAGAAAATACTTCCGAACACGAGTGGAAATTTAATTTAATTTAAGACTTATTTTTATACTGTACTTGCAGTGAGATGAAATTCCGTTTTAAAATCTCCTTGGGGTGACATGGTAAGCGCAAGGTTGGTATTAGCAGCCCTGACAAACGGAGTATGGGGCAAAAAGTAGATAGCTTCTCTGGGACTCAGTGTAATTCACCAATCCTCCTTCGAATAATCCGGGTTGGTGTCCTCTCGTATCTGGCTTGAGTTAGCGTTTTGTTGTGGTTGAATCAAGCCAAGTACACGTATTTTCTGTTCAGTTTAAATCTTAATTACTCGAGAAGTTGTTCAGTTTTCAAACTTGCATAAAACCTCCTTTTTAATTTTAAAATTGAACGCGACAAATCAAAATTAGATTTAATTAAATTAGTTTTATTTTATTTGAATTGATTTTAAATTTGTAAAAATTGAAACACAGCTTGATTTAGACTTCTAATTCAGCGAGTCTGAAATAATGACTGCGGTTGTAATAAATTGGTTAAGCGTAAAATTGAATTTTTAATTTAATATATTTTTTAAACTTCAAAGTAAAAATTACAAAGTCGAGTTTACAATCGTGCACGCGTAACCACTCGACTCAGAACCGTTCGCTTCGGACTCTGGTGTACGACTCTTCTCTCCAAGAGTTCCTTCAAGACCCTTTTTTTAATACTGACTAACTCTTCTTCGACGGCTGTTGTCCTGAATTTCGCCGCCGCGCTGCTGCTTGGAGCGGGGGTTTTCTGAGATTTGCTACTTCGTAGTTGTTAGGCCACTGGAAGTGGTTTTACGTCATATGCATAGTCGGCTCTTTGGTGGCCAGGATGTTGCTGTTTTAATATATTAATGGTTGTTACGTACATGATCAAGGAAAAGGATGTGGTATTCGGAAATATTTGGTTGGCAAGAAAGTAATTTCGGGTTTTTAGTGTGAAATAAAACTCAATTTTTTCTATACAAAAAAAGAACTTTAATTAGTCAAATATCTTCCATTCTGTTCGATGACCTTTTGCAATCTTTCTGGTAACTTCATGATCCCGCGCTCATAGAATTTCTGGTCCTTAACCGCAAAAAACTCAACCAAGTGCGATTTGAGGTCATCGTTATTACTGAAATTTTTACCATTTAAGAAGTTTTGTAAACTTCGAAATAAATGATAATCTGATGGTGCAAGGTCGGGGCTGTATGAGGGATGCGACATCACTTCCCAACCAAGCTCCAATAGTTTCGTACGTGTTGCTAAAGATGTGTGAGGCCTCGCATTGTCGTGGTGGAACAAGATTTCTTTGCGATTTGCCAATTCTGGCTTTTTCTTTTTGATTGCTTGCTCCAATTTCACAAGTTGTTGGCAGTAAACATCTGAGTTGATCGTTCGATTTTTTGGAAGCATCTCAAAATACACAACACCTTTGTAATCCCACCAAATTGACAGCATGATCTTTTTTGGTGCAGCTCAGCTTTTGATATTGTTTGCGCTGGTTCATCAGGCTTGGACCATGATCTTTTTCGATTAACGTTATTGTAGGCGATCCATTTTTCATCTCCAGTGATAATTAGTTTCAAAAAAAGGTTGATTGCATTACGTTTGAAATGCGTATCACAAATATTGATTCGTTGTGTTAGGTGAATTTCTTTCAATTCGTGCGGAACCCAAATATGGAGCTTCTTAACAAGTCCAAGACGTCTTTTATGATTTTCAATTGTTGTGTTGATACATTTAACTGTTTTGCTATCTCTCGCACAGTTATATAACGATTCGATTCAATTATGGCTTTCATTTTGTCATCATCAACTTCAAAAGGTCGACCAGAACGTTAGTCATCTTTCAGTGAGAAATCTCCAGAATGAAATTTTTTAAATCGATTCTGACACGTGCGTTCTGTTAAACAATCAACACCATAAACTTCACATATCTCTTTGTGAGCCTCAGCCGCTTTCTTGCCTTTATGAAAATAAAAAAGTAAAATGTGTCGAAAATGCTTATTTTTGCACTCCATGTTAAATCTGATCGTAAACTGGCAGTTGTAAACAAAATTACACGGAATTTGTTTCTATAGCAACCTAAAGGTACCGACTACTAAATCTCAAAAGAAAAAACTCTAACATTGACAAAAGAATAATGAAACAAACATAACGCTATCTACTGGTGCAAACCGAAATCACTTTCTTGCCAACCCAAAAGGTTTAAGAAAAATTAATTTTTTTTTATTTCTTTGAGGCAAGGGTGAGATGTGAAGAAAGCTAGCGAGAAAGCGTATGATTTTATGATTTCATATTGAACTGTTACATTTATCGGAATATTTTGTGTATCTTCAACTCTGAGTTTTTTCGCTGATGCGCTGGAGAAAGATGTTTCGTCTTTTTCAGGCGTTTTTGGATTAAATGATTGTCTTCTTTTTTTCGATCTGTCTTTTCTTATAGCAACTTTTTCTCTATCAGCTCTAATAATTTTATTACGACCCATTTTTTTCAAATAAACAAAAAATATTCGCAGCGTACACGTGTATTCTGAAAATAAAAAAAAAAATATATATAAGTAAGACCTCGTGGCTCAGCAAAGTTATAGAGGCTGTATGTCGAGTATAAATAATATATATATATATATATATATATATATATATATATATATTCACACGCTCTATATTCATAGAATGCTAGATCTACAGTCATTGGCTCATTCCCCTTCCATTACTCACTTATCCTACTCAATAGAAATGAAAGTGGAAGAAGTTGCGTGAAACGAAAAATATGATTCACACAGGTGGGGCAGATCAAAGTGGGAAAATCGCTCTCCCTTCTAATATATGACTCGGATCGACTTCAAACTTTGAGAGAGTACTTTCATTGAGTTGTACTTTAAGATGAAACAAAAAAAAAAAAAAAAAAATCGATTTTTTCATCATATTAAACCCATGTAACCCCTTAACTGTAATTTATATCTATAAGAAAACTAACTTTTAACCAAAGTAAAAGGTTAGGCGAGTTTGATGTATTCCGCATTACCACACATAATTATTTTAAATATATAAATATTTTCATAACGAAAACCATAAACTATATCCAAATTATTCGAAAGTATGTTAGTAAATAAATAACTTACAATGAAATGACAGATTAAAAAAGTTATGAGATCAATAACAAATAGTCAAGTTTATTACCATCATCACAAATTCATTATTACAAAACAAATGATGTAGCAGCCGCA
Organism: Chalcis sispes; assembly: GCA_949987625.1. Classification (NCBI taxonomy): domain Eukaryota; kingdom Metazoa; phylum Arthropoda; class Insecta; order Hymenoptera; family Chalcididae; genus Chalcis; species Chalcis sispes. The sequence goes on from OX465094.1 coordinate 22,291,855, forward strand.
ATTGTCTAAATATTTTAGTATCGAAAACTACAAAATATATCGAAAATATTCCAAATTTTGTTAGTTAATAAATGGTCTTATAACGAAATTATAAATTACAAAAGTAATGAGATCGATAACAAAAAGTCAAGTTTTTTTCCTTATTATTCTGATCATAATACAACAAACTATATATTCTTTTACAAAATTCTTGGGCTCAATTAAGGGCGAAGTCGAATGATTAGTAACTAAACTAAAGACTGATCAAGTGTTCATAAATAAAACTTAAGTAACACTTTGATCAATTACAAACAACTCGCATGATTCTTACTACGTAACTTACCAGGCCCGTTTCATTTTGTTCATGGTGTTGTCTATCAACTTTATGGATATTTTATTTGTATATATAAACATAACTGTTTAACGTTACATATAAAATTATTTCAATATAATAATATAGGTACTTCCAATGTAGATTTCATGACACATTATAAATATAACGCTAATAGCATTATTAAATGAATTGTTGCGCATTAAAAAAATATTATTTAATACAAAAAATTTAGGTACAACGATAAATTATTTTTTTTTTTTTTTTTTTTTTTTTTTTTATTAAAAATTTGATAAACCAACATAGAAGTAAATAAATTGAAATTTAGTATACTATAAGATATAAGTAAAAAAAAAGACTTGGTTAAATTTGAGAGTAATGGGGTTGGTTTTTAACTAGTTTTATTACGGAGAATTGCATTTCCATACACTTTTTTTATACACACTACCGTTCAAAAGTTTGGAAACACCCGATTTTTATTAGATTAAAAAAATTACCGTAAATAAATCTTTAAATAAACACGTTATTATTGAAGTTTATTCATTATTATGACTGTGCTTATAACAATAATGAACAAAATTACTTATTTCTTACCAGTTACTCCTTATCTTGAAAATAGACCGGCACACGTGTTTTATGACCACAAAGGTAATGAGATATATTATTTTTGCATTTATTTGTACTGAATATTTTTTACTAAATGTTAATCTAACGTTTGATTAAGATTTAAGTGTAATAAATCATGACTTACGTGTTTTATTGTCGTTTTTATTCAAATTACCATAGTGTTTTCAAAATTTTGAACGGTAGTGTATATCTCAGCAATTATAGATAAAATCTTGATGAAACATTTTATAGTATAAATAAAAACCTACGAATTCATTTTCAATTTTAATCTACATACAATCTTTTTAATAAAAAGAAAATTATGGTAAGTATTGGTTGTCGTTTAAACATATTTTTCTGTGCTCTCTTCGTGTATTATCAATGTTTTATTGATTTTCATTTTTATTTTCATTGTACAAAATTTATTAAATCTAAATACAACCTTTTAAAAAAAGAAATATGGCAAATTTTAAATGTAGTGTAAAAAAGTTACTTTTCATTCAACTCTTCACGTACATTAAAAATACTAAAAATTAAAAAGAATATTTAAAATCATCAATTTAGACTATCGAAAGTTGTGAAATCAAATAATATTGCTAAGTATTTTTTTTTTATCAACACATTTTTTTAACGATAGTCGATTATCATTAATGTTGCCATATATATACACTAATGAATGTCTAAATGTAAATACAAAACCTTATAAATAAAAAAAATTATCGTTTTCGTTGTTGTTGAAAAATATAAAAAAATAGAACTAATAATTAATTTTCATACACATATTTTCAAATTCTTTAATTTTAAAATATTTTTAGACTAATGAAAGTAATGAAATATAATAATATTGCTGAATATCATCTTATTAATGTATTTTTTGGACTGCTACCCAGCTGGTCATCATTTACTTATCGGATTAATAAAAAGTCATTACATAAATTTGTACGCACGAAAGTTGTCAAATCTAATAAATGCTGTTAAGTATTTCAATATTTATGTTAAACACATTTATGTTATAATTGTAGTTAATACTAAAAAATATTATTTTATATTTTTTACAATTTTTTTTTTAAATGTTACTTTGAATTTAAATATCAAAGTATACAAAATCTCTTTAAAAAAAAACCTTTTACAAAAGGTAGAATGTCGGCAAGTAGAAGTTATTTTGTATCTCATTTTAATAACATTATTTTTCAATTTTCCAAGCATACAATTTTAGATAAATTTGTATAATTTTCATATGACCATATTTTAAAAACTGCTTTTTATTTTTTACATATTTGTACTATTTCATCTTTCATTAATTAATTGTATATTCACTAACTTAATGTCATAACATTTTTTGTAAAAGATTGATTCCATAAAAAATTTTTAAATAATACAGTTGTTCTTTTGACGAATACAGTTTCACAGATCACTTGGATTTATAAAAACTTATATTTTACATTTTTCCTTAATTGATGATAAAATTATGGCTGCTGAGTGAATTCATTTTTAGAGCTTTATGTATAATTTTATAATTTCACCTACAGAAAGTTGTGAAATCAAAAAAATTGTCAAGTATTTGTTTTCTTTGTTTCACATTTTGCACATTGTACCGTGTATTACGTAACTTTATTTATATGATCCGGCTTCCGAATTTTAATTATAATTAATTAAATAATCTATTTACTATTTATTTGCAATAATTTATAATGTAAGTGAAGCAAAGTAATGAAATTTCACTATTAACAAAATTCAAATTTCAGCTAAAGAAAGTTGTGAAATCTGTAAAAAAAATTGTCAAGTATTTCGATTTGCTTTTTCTTCAGATCGAAAAATTGATGTATGTAATACATTTACTATAGATAAGCTATTTCATTTACTAAAAACATATTTAGACAAAAAGTCTATGCAACTTATCAATAATTATATCTATAGCTGATAAATAATTAATAGATATATGTAGATGTTGAGTTTGCATTAAGAAAACATAATAGAAACACTTTCGATATAATAGAAATAAATTCATCACATATTGTAGACGACAAATAGTTTATAGTACCGGTGCCGCAGTTTGCATATTTTTTCATGCGTTCCCACAAAAATGGATCGAACTCGGATAAATATTCTAAAGCACCTATATAATTACCATTATTTTCACTAAAAAACATTTCATTTTTACCACGAAACGCTAAAGAATATGAAGAAATAAATTTAATGCGTCAATGCATCCGGTATTTTAGATCTTGTTATAAAAATTGAAATAGAGTTAATGTAGTCACTGGAGTTTTCATGCTCTGACAATGTCTTATGTACATTTTTCCAATCATTCGTCCCTTTTGTCATTAGCGTTGTTTGCTTGGAAAATAATTTACAGACGTAACAGTACAATAAGTTGTTGGTTTCAGTATAAGCCAGCCAATCTCTTTTAACTTTTTCCCCGCTATTAATTGTTCTGAATAAGGAGGCAATAGTTAATTTTCTTGTGATTTGTTTTGACCTTTCGTTGCATCGAATAGAAGATGATTCCTAAGATCCATTTATTGATTTTGGTGGATTTTTTATATAATACTCTCGCATGGCGTCTGTTAAGTATTCTGGCCATAATGCAATATCGTTTACAAAACTCTTAGTTTCATCATTACTTTGAGATGATTTTAAATTTATATTTTCTCCTCTTGTTTTATCTTTACAAACGGAATTACTTGGTTTTTCCTGCTGGTATTTTTGCAGAATAATTTCGGAAACAAATGATGTTTCTGGAGTTTGAGCAGGTGAAATTTATGAAAATGATGACGATTGTTGTAATTGTTCTCCATTTACAGTTAAAAATTTGTCAAACGATCTTTTCATTTGTTTTGCCACTTTATCTCGATCTGTTTCTCGTTTTCTTTTTTCACTTCCACTTAAATTTTTATAGGAACTCATTTTAAAGACCACGTACTAAAAAGAAAGAAAAAAATGATCTTCAATTAAATTTATTTTTACTCAATACCACAATCACAAACAAAATCGTAATTTGTGGTATTTTATATTATATATTATTTTAATTAAATAATGTAATACTTTTATAAAAACTTACATTTTTATTTTAGGAATCCCAGAATGTATTAACTATGAATCCAAAACAATCTATTTGCAATCAAGTCTAGGTACTTAAGTCTTAATTGCACAATTTTCAATCACAACTCACATAAAATGCAATACATTCAGGAGACACTGATTTTAAATAGCTGCGTTTGACTTTTTAAACACGTGCATAGTAAAGGCTCGATAGCGTGAGGCTCGATCGTATTTACACACATCGACACTCGCGGGCGTGGATGCATAAGCATGGGAACGCTCGTCTACACTTGTCGACTTTATCAATCAACGATTCGGCATAATTTGGATACGTTTCAGCAATAATTATGAATATCACGTTTTTCTGTTAAATAAAAATAAAAATTAATTATAAAAATTAAAAAATTAAAAATTTTCGGGCCTCAAAAATTACGGGCCCTAGGCACGTGCCTAGGTTGCCTAGGCCTTAGTCCGCCCCTGATAGTATACCTTACATAAAAAACTGAATTAAATAAGTTTTATGATATAAATATATTAATATTTTTAATATTTTAAAAAATTCAGCAATAATGTGATAAATATAGTTATAAAAACTTTAATTTCAAGCTTAATTGTTTATATGGAAATGAATCATTATTGATTGTATACTACAAAAATATAATTTACTATAGGGTGCAAAAAAAAATTTATTTTGTTATTCGTTAAATTAACCATGTGATTATAATTCAGTAGTTAAATAATTACACATGAGAAAAATATTTAAAACAAGACAAAAAAGAACTTAATTGTTAAATTATTTTTATCTAACACAGTAAAATAATTTATTTCGCTCGATTCTTTTGGACCGTAAAAAATGTTTCGATTCTAAATCATTAAGTTCTTTCAGTGAATACTGATACACTTGATAATGAAGCAGTTTGTGGTTCGTGTTTATTTTGATGACTGCAACTGGAGATTATATTATAGCTACACAGTTTTAAAAATTAAAATGATTTTTTTGCACATGTAATTCAGATTTCATGTCTAAACTTTTAATTGTGTATGTAATCTGAGTTAAATTTTGATGTTTTGTCTAATACTGTTTTTGAATCGTCTAAATCACTAAAATCAGTTTCTGGAGTTTGAGGTGCTCTTATTTTCACTTTTTTATTTTTAAAGCTTTTCTCAAAATTACAAATATAAAATATTTATGTTATTTGTAATTGTAAAAGATTAATAACATTTTTTGAAATTTACACATACATATTTTTTTATTAAATTTTACTTAACAGTTTTTAAACAGTTTAATCGATAATCACTGTAAAAATTGTAATTAGTTTCTAAATGTCACATGATTAAAAAAAATTTGCTCGATACTTTTTAAAAAAGTTCAATTGGTAACAACAACAAAATTCCTTTTAATTTCTGTAGTAAACATTTGTCTTCGGTATCTGATTCCAGATTTCCATAACTAATAATTGCTGCATACATACCAATTTAGATCCTAGTATATATAAGCAGCTTAAATAAATTGATTTAATTTATTATATAAATCTTCAGAAGTAACATTTTATACATATGCAACAGAATTCCAGTTGCAGATATTTATTCTTTAGTAAACTCTGAAGCATTATGAATCCAACCAAGATTTTATTTTAACAATTACTAAATTAATGTCTTCTTTATATTCAAAGATACATCAATTTTGTATATGATTAGAATATTTAACATCGTACCCTTTCAAATCTATATCTTGCAACGGTACGTTTCATGACACCTCGATTTTATTTGAATTAATCGTCATTTCGCGCCAGTCAGGAGCGGCTACACCTCAGGACTGCCCGTAGCCTCGGCAGGGCCGTACAATAAGCGGGTCTACATAAACACGAGCAAGTCATATATTTTATAAACATTCCGCGATCCTTTTATTATGAAAATTAATATAAGAAAATTGATAAGCAAACTTTATTTTTATTAAATAAAACATGAAAATTATAAATTAAAATAAAATATCGAGGATAATTAATATACGAAAATATGTAAATAGAAAAGGATGGACGATGTCCTGCGCAATTAGATAAGTAAACAACAGCGAATTAGTTCGACGCGCACGAGCCGCCTAATTTATAATTACAGGTGGGAAGCCCTCGCTCGGCCTATATAAGGTGCTGCAAAGCTAGAGCAGGCACTCAGTCCTTCGCCGAGGTCTCCACAGGAGCAGGCCGGGGTGAGTCTAAGGGGAATAGCTTTTTGTTCAATCCCGAGTTGGGTTGATCGGAGCTTGTTTCCCGCAATCTATCTTAGTTTGCAGAGCGTGCAGCTCTCTTTCAATCTTTCTACGGGTTGATTCGAGTTGTATTCCTGTAGGCTGTACCCTGGGTTGCAAATTTCGGTCTTAGTGGCTTAGACGACGACTCTGTTCTTTCAATCCCAAGTTGGGTTGATTTGAGCTGTCTTCTACAACTAATTTCGAAAAACTTCTTTATTATCAATCCCTAGCTGGGTTGATTTGAGTCATTTTCTTATAGGGAATTTTTTGATAACTCCTTCTTTTCAATCCCTCGTTGGGTTGATTGGAGCGGTTTCCTACAGGGTAGTTTAGAAGCGCGACGCGCGGGTTTAATATTTCATCTCCGAGATAGGAGAAATTTTTTTTGTTTGTCGAGTTAAAGACAGGTAGGTCGGGCCTACCTCCGTGTATACTAGGCGCACCTAATTGTACGAATCTCGATCGAATATAAAATGTCGATTTATTGCATACACACCGTGTTAAGAATATTTATTTAGTATTAAGTAATTCATATTAAATTTTTCTTTATTTTTATATAATATATATTCGACTATTTTATTTATTTCTCCTCTCCACGTCCACTTGTGTCCAAACAAAGAACAAAGTCAACGTCCCTCATAAAACGCACGTTGCAATCTATATATATTGAATTTTTATTAAAAACGAGAAACGACGAGGTTATAAAAAGGTAAACTAGCAGTATGCTAGCAGAATACAAGGCGCGCACGTTACGCGCAGGCGCGCTCGCCTTAACGCACTAATTTACACACATTATATATACATATATATATATATATATATATAAAGGAAGTGAAGTCAGGGAAGAGAAGAAACAGGAAGGAGACGAAGAAATTATAAAGTAAAAATTAGAAAACCATATATATATGATCGTGATGAAATATACCATTAAGTACTTTATAATGCTTTTTGTTAATAGTCACAGTACTATTAGATATTTTATTTAAATGAAATTCATTTTTTTTTATATAACTTTTCACCCGCATCATGAAATAACGCAAACTTCAGGATGAAAATTGTACTTCTCACAATCACTTGGACTTTTTTTATCATTTTTAATTTGCAACAACTATGATATACTTTTTCGGTTTCAATCCAATGTTCAATATTATTATCTAAGACGAATTGTAAATTATAAGATTTAAAATTTTTTGGAAGAGAAAGTGTTAAAAAGTAATTATTAATATTTGTTTCACATCGATCATCACACTCTGAACATCGTACTACTATACTCACTTGATTTTGTTATAAAACTTGGTAAAATTAATGAATTATGACATATATCTTGTAAAATATTTGATACATCATATTGCGTACTATTTTCAATATCAACACCAATAAATTCTTTTAGCAAGTTAATATCGTCATTTTTTTTTTTTTTTTTTTTTTTTTTTTCTCGGTGGTAAAAAAACGGGGAATCTGCCTAAACCAGACCATCAGTGAGGACCCCTTTGCCTACCTGTAGTCGCGGGGGGACCCACCGGTGTGACGGGTTCCGTAGTCACGTCAGCTCTGGCCTCGGATGGGCTCGATTGCTCGGGCACATCCGTGGTAAGGGCATCGGCAACCCCGGGGACCGTCTAACCCGCCATACGCCAGCATATGTCTAATATAAAACCATAGACATATGATGCGCGGATGAAATCTCCACCTTCTGTCCAACCTGCAGCGTGGATCTACTTTCGTATTGCTTCGCCGCTGCAGGTTCTGTCTATTCGTCAGTCCGTTCCCCGTAATGTTGTAACCTGTCTCCGTTTCGTAATTTCTTTCATACGGTCCTTCCATTCACATTCACTCACTGACTCGTGCTCATGCTACCCTCCACCAACTACTCTAGACACCCGTCCGCCTTCTTACCCCTTAAGACAGTCTCGACGAAGGTAGCTATCGCCGTCCAACTGTCCTCATCTTGCAGCATCCTCGCCACTGTATTTTCGGGCGTGATGCTGCCCGTTTTCGTCTCAAGTGCTAGTCTGTCTGTAGTCCATCGTTGGCACACATAAAACGTGTGCTCGGCGTCATCGCGCTCGTAACCGCAATATTTACATTCCGGCGACCTAACCCGGTTACACCGAAATAAATACTGTCTGAAGTAACCGTGCCCCGTCAAGAACTGGGTTAGGTAAAAATTAACCTCCCCAAACCCTCGTCCGGTCCACGATACCAGGCTGCTTATCAAGCGTCTTGTCCACGTAGCAGTGGCGTCCGTTAACCAACGGTCCGTCCATTCGCGCATTGTCCTGTCTCGTTCCTCAACTGCCGCGTTTGTTCTCCCTACGTCGGCACTTCGTTCGTAAGTCCGTTTCCGTTCCCTAGCGAGCAGGTCAATGGGTATTACACCCGCTACCACCAGAACGGCCTCCGCTGAGACCGTCCTGTAGGCGCACGCGATACGTAATGCCCCCTGTCTCTGTACGTTTGTTAGTCGCTTGCGGTATTTCTTTACCTCAAGCGCATCGGCCCAGACTTCCGCCCCGTATAAAAGGATCGAGTGGGTGGTGGCTATAAGCAACCGTCTTTTCCCCGGTCTCGGTCCATACGTGTTCGCCATAAGGCGAGAGAGCGCGGAAACCCGCGTCGCCGCCCTATGTGCCGTCTCCTGTATATGAGGCCAGAAGGTCAGCTTCGTATCTAGAGTTACCCCTAGATATTTCACCTTCCTCCCCGTCTGCGTCTGCACCGACCCCACCGTCATCGGTATGACGGTTTGTATCCTCCTTCCGGTGAGGAGGATCAGTTCGGTCTTTGCCAGTGCTAATGTCAGTCCGTGAGTCGTCATCCACCCGTCAACCCGTAACATGACCCGGTTCAGCGTCAGCTGTGCTAATTCTGGATTGCGCTGAACGATCACTACCGCCACGTCGTCGGCGTAGGCGATGAGTGAGGCGTTCTCGGGCATTTCCAGCCTCAGCAGGCCGTCGTAAACCGCGTTCCAGAAGTCAGGTCCTAGTATTGATCCCTGCGCGACGCCTGCAGTGATCGGCCTACTTGCCTGTCCCTCCGTGGTCTCGTACGTGATTCGTCGGTCTTTCAAGTAATCTCGCGCCACCCGCAACAGATAGGGGGGTACCCTAAAAGCCCGTAGAGCCTCCAGGATATCCCCCCACCTGGCGGAATTAAAGGCGTTTCTTACATCTAAGGTCGCGAGCAGTACTAGTGGTCTCGCGCCGTAGCAGACCCGCCTTGTCCGTAGGAAAGTTTCGGTGACTTCCCTTATCGCGCCTATCGTCGAATGGCCCTTCCGAAAGCCGTGCTGATTATCGGCCAGCCCTCCGGCGGCTGTTATCGCGCTCATTATTCTCGGTTTTAACAACGCCTCGTATAGTTTGCCCGCTGTGTCTGGAAGACTCAGGGGCCTGTAGGACGACGGTGTCTCGAGTTCCCCTTTACCTTTATACAAGAGGACTAATCGAGCCGTCTTCCAACGCGTTGCAAACCTCCCGGTCCGCAGGCTTGCATTGTACATGTCCAAGAGTAGTCTCGGACGTACAATGGAGATTTGCCGAAGAATCTCCCCCGGGATACAGTCCGGTCCAGGCGTCTTCCCGGATTTCAGCGAGGACGTAGCTTGGAGTAGCTCCACCTCGCTGAATTCCGGGACAACTAGGTCGCGATAGTCCGAGGCCTCCTCCGTCACCGGATGGGTCGGGAAGAGACCACCCACTATCGCGTCCATGGTGGTTTTGTCTTTGCGTTCGGGTGGACCGAAACTACCCAGTTTTTGGGTTACAAGTTTGTAACCCAGTCCCCAGGGGTCTCAGTCCACCTCCTCGCACAGTCTCCGCCAACACCGTTTCTTGCTGTCTTTAATAGCGAACGTCAGTCGCTTCCGTGCTGTCTTATATGCGACCGATAATTCATCGACGTTAGGGTTTCCCCTTTTTCGCGCGCGATGTAGTCGTCTACGACACGCGATACAGTCCTTCCGGATGAGACTGATTTCGTCGGACCACCAGTACATAGCTCGTCTGTCCGGTACGTTTCGTTTGCGAGGCATAGAAGCCTCACACAGTCGTGTTATCAGTGACATAGTCTTTTCTACTATGCTGTCAGTCCACGTGACCGTGCCTTCCGTAAGGTCTTCTGGAACGGCCTCGGAAGGCGCTACTGCTTCCAAGAGCGCCTCCCTAAAACGGTCATGGTTCTGTTTCGCGAGGTTGAACCTTTTTGGTTGCAGACCCCCCCTACGTACGTTTCGTTGCGTCGAGGTACTGCTCAACACTTCAAAGACGATGTACTGGTGATCGCTGGCCGTAAAGTCATCGATCACCCGCCACCGGCTTATCCGCGAAGAAATACTGTCCGACGTCATCGTTACGTCAGGTATCGAAAACCCAAACCCTGGTCTAAGGTACGTCGGCGTACGTCCGGTGTTGGCCACCACCAGTTCAAGCCTCGCGGCCATCTCCAGCAGCAGCCTACCCCGTTTGTCCGTTGCCGGCATGCCCCACTCGATCGCTCTGGAGTTAAGGTCGCCTGCGACGATGAGATCCCCCAGGAGATCTCTTAGGGCGTCCTCCAGTGTACTAATCTTTTCCTCGAAGACCCTCGCCGCGACGTTTGGGGACAGGTAGACACTAACGTAAGTGATAGTGCCAACCCTAACCCAAACGTAGTCCTCTCCATACGAGGAAGCTTGTACCCGTCGGCCCATCGCGCCCCTCACCCAGATGGCCGAAGTGCCCGAGGCATTCGAAAACCACCCGTCCGTGGTGCGTAGGTCTCGGTACTGCTCGCTCAGTATCAGTACGTCTGCGTCTCGTTCCGTCGCAATCTGTGGTAATAGCAGCTGGGCTGCTTGGCACCGATGCAGGTTTCCTTGCAGTACCCCCATCATGCTGTGGACTTTTTCTTGAGGTTTTCAAGCGCGGCCCTGAAAACCCCACACGCCCCGGAACCCGGCCTATGCGCGACTTCCTTGTGCCCCGTCGCAGAGCATAGGAAGCACTTGCTGTCCTTGGTCTCGCACGTCTTACTGTCGTGGTCTTTTTGCCCACAAGTCCAGCAGCATCGCGACCTGTCGGGCCCTTTACACTCCTTACGAGTGTGTCCGTAACCTAGGCACTGGTAGCACCTAGGCACCGTCAGCCTACGTCTGACGCGGAAGTTTGTCCATCCGATTTTTATTCGTCCTTTGCGAAGGAGGGTTTGGGCCGCGCCCTCCTCCACTTCCACAACGGCCAAGCAAATGTCTTGCTTGTTAGGACCGAAGATGTGCACCCTCGGATCCCTGCCGTCACCCGTTTCACGTCGCAGTGCGTCCGTTATGTCGGTAACGTCCGTCACGCTGTCGATGTCCAGTATCTCCAGCCGGACGGCTGGAGTAAGGTCTTTTACCGTTCCGTCCCCTCCCAGAGTCTGCTTGAGCTTCTCCTGGAAGTCCCGTCTTTCGTTTGCACCGCTCCTAAGTCTGAGGAGAAGCCCACCGTCTTTTGTCTTACGACAATTTTGAATCTGCAACTTAGCAGATTCAGGTTCGACCCCCGCCTTCAAACGTCTAAGTGCGTCCGCGTACGTCACCCCGTCGCTTGGCTTGATAAGCACTGCGCTGGTGCGCGCCCCGCCTTTTTTGTCTTGTTTTGTCGCGGTTTTCTTCGCGTTCTTTTTTAATTGAGCCGATTCCGCGCGTTTCGACTCTTTCTTAGTCTCCGCTACTGTCTTTTTTGAGACGACTTTCTTCCAGCCCCCGTCGTCTGCCACCTTTTGGTAAGCAGCCGACTGTTCAGGGCTGAGTCCCGTCGCCTCACGTTTTCGTTTAGTCGCTGTTATCGTCGGGTCACTCTTCGCCGCGGTGCCCGAGGGGAGGTCAAGGCGGTCGCATTCCCTCTGCGCGCGCTCTACAGCCTCCCGTATAACAGCCATGCCAGTTTTTATAGGTTCCCCGACGTTCCGTTGCTTTTTAGTCTGCGCCTCCATGGCTGTGAGGGCAGTCGTTATTCGTGCCAGCTGAGCTCGGAGAGCCAGCTGGGGGGAAGTCTCATATGTCTTTGTCTGTCCTGTCACTTTAACCTCCGCAACAGCCAGGTTACCTACTGGTGCGGTGGGGGTAATGGGCTGCACCCTAGACTCTTCTGAGTCCATATTCGTCGCAGGCGGCACTGTCGAGCCTGCTTTATTGTTTGTATCGTCCATTTTTGTTTGTTTGTTTGTAGTGTAGTAAGTGTGCATAATGTGGTGGTCAGGGGCTTAGCGAGTGGTCTGAATTCTCCCGAGAACTGAGCCCTTTTACAATCCGGTGGCCTCGACAGTTCCCCCCCCCCCCCCCGCCCTCCGCAGCAGGGTCCCATCCGAACGCCAATCGGCACTACTACGGAGGACGAGATTTGGCAAACGCTCTACCAATGTGTGGGGCAGCCTCCCATGCTGGCTAGACTGGGTCCGACCCCCCCCAACTTTTGGCGGCCCAGCAGTGCCTTACTGGTTTTACAGCTGTACCCTCCAGAGTGAAGGGGCACACAGCCTCGAGAGCATTCCCTGTTGAACGCCTTTTGGATCACCACCCGGTGAGCACTGCATAGTGCACATTGTCTACATCAGGCCTTACCCCGGTAGTCCATGACCCGCCGGAGGATATCCGTTTATAGGACCCCCCAGCACCACACGGTATGTTGCCTGGTTTATAAGGCGCCCCGATCCACGTCCCACCGGGTCCTGATCGTGCAGACTTGAGCACTCGTAGTTGTGTAAGTGAGGTGGTGGTTGGGCATGTTAGCAAGGTACCACTATCCCATGCATCATCCATGAGTCGGAGCCTTCTATCAGCCGATCTCGTTTTCGCGCTGCTGCAAGAGCATCGACGCAACGAGACCGTTGCTGCGGAAGCAGGCCTTGGGCCTAGAAGGTCGACGTTTGCTCTAGGCAGGGTTTCCCACTACCCGAAGCCGGCTTCCCCCTCCTCCTCCCTCTCCTATTAAAGGAGAGGCCCCGGGCTTGGGACCGGTATAGCGGAGTTAAGTTAATATCGTCATTACTTGCATTATGTATATATTGATCAAAAATCGTTTTCAATAAATCTGAAGTAGTTATGTTGTATTAATACTCTTCTTACAGTTGGAAAATGAAATATTTTATATTACAAATTTATTTTCAAATTGTATTATATAATAAAATCAATTAAGTATTTAATGTAATAAATAAATTATTTAATTAAAAAAAATCAACTGTTTTAATCATATTGTTTTACAAATTTAAGTAAGAATAAAAATTTAATTTAAAAAATAATTTTAATTTATTGGTATTTAAAAATAAAATAATGATATTCTAATGAAATAAATATTAATTTACTTTTAGCAAGAACATAGAGAATTGGATATGAATAGGCACAAGATTGTAAATTAAGTGGCAAATAAGAAATAAGTGATTAAATATTTAATAAAATGTATTTTTATTGCCAATTGTTTACGTTAATTATTTATCATCACAACGAATCTTCATATAACATTAATAAGTTTAGATTTGTAGGAGTTAAATCGATCCATGTTTCAGTTTCCATGAAATTTATCAAAATATCTAATTTGTATGTCTGACTATTTTCTTTTTTTAATTAAAATTCTAGTTGCAGACATTTCTTCTTTAGTAAAATTTGAGGCGTTTTGCATCGAACCTCCACTAGCTATTACCATATCCACAAAATTGAAACTGTTTTACAATTTCACTTAGAAATGATAAATACTTTTTTACAATTTCACTTAGAAATAGTAAACATAAAATTGTTTTCATTTTAAGCACGATTATTCCATATTTATTATTTATTTGAATAATGTCAACAATAAACACTTTCAATTAAAAATATAACATTAATAATAGTATCAATTCACAAATAACTTCATTAAACAATATAACCACTAATTACCACATCCACAAAATTAATACCTTTCGAAAATTACACTTAAAAATAATAAATACTTTTCTATAATTTCACTGAGAAATAGTAAACATAATTAATGACCCCTTGATTGTTATCGTTTTAAGCACAATTATTTCATGTTTATTTATTCTTTACTTGAATAATGCTAACAATAAACACTTTCAAGTAAAAGTATAACATTTTTAATTTTTAAATAGTATCAATACATACAGTGATGTATTGGTAAAATAAGAGGTAAGGGAACGCATAGTGGGAGCAAAAAAAAGTCCTATTTTCAGCAAACTATTTTTTTCCATGTAAGTTTTTATTTTTTCTTATTCTTACTATACAAAATATTAACGAACACAAAAAAAGAAATTCAAAAAAAGATGAAAATCAGAAAGATATTATTATTGTGTAGTACACTTATGGTGTACTACAAAAACTCCCAAATAGGATCACACACATTTTTATCATTTGCCTCTGCTCTTTTAGTTTGCTGGTCAGTAGCGGATTGATGAGAACGCAACCAGGTTTTTAGGTAGAGAATTGGATTCCAAATTTCCAAGGATGGTCCATGGAGTATAATAAACAATAAATTTGCAACATGATCAATTAAAATGCGTGATCTTCTTTCCGTTACAATTAAATTCATGCTGCTAAAACCACGCTCGCATTCTGAAGAACTGCAGGCTATAATTTTAGAATATTTTTTTAAAGTTTCCAAATCGTCTGAAATGTTACGACCACCACAAGCCAAGTAATCTCTAAAAGCATTTAATGTTTTCCCCAAAGGTAAATTAAAGCGTTGGCAGAGAGATTCTACTTCCTTTGCTCCAAATTCCAAATTAAATTCAGATGGCCATTCGGTTGGTTCAGAATTCGCAATTCTTTAACAATGTCGGAACTGTCGGAAGTCAAAATTCCTTCTGAATCTGAACAACTTGCTGATGTGGTGTTTAGCCTATTCCTCATATTATTAATAATACTAATTAGGAATTGATTTCTGTGAATCAATTTTGCCATTTTATTATCTGTTAACGTAATTGAAGATAATTGCATTATTTCACAAGCAGAAGCTGCTTCCAACGACTTCTAACCTTTCTCAGGATTTTTTAAATGTTCTACTAAATGATTGTGTGGCAAATCAATTTGTCTGCATATTCTATTGAAGTTTCTCTTTTTTGTAATGCTTCTGATAGAATAGATAGCTCGAATAGAACATCATACATTAAGGCCAAATCTTGAATAAATTGTTTCGATGATATTCTTTTATATAATCCATTGAACATGGATTGTTCCGTCTTAGTGCGGTTGTTGTCGTTACTTGCATTTTCGAAATGATGGCATAAAGATGATCAATTCTGCCAAACTGCCGATACAGTCCTAAAGGAGCTGGTCACCCATCTGACGTTAAATATACGTCCAATACGTTTAATTTCCACACCGAGCGCAGTTGCACATGTTTCAATTTCTCTTTGATTTTTCGGAGATTGACTATATAAGGAGTATAACTTGCCCATAAATATTTGAAAATGATTAACCCCATTAACCTCAGAAATAGCATCTCTTACCGTCAATTCGAGCCTATGGTTTAGACAATGCCATGTTATTAGATTCGGATATTTCTGTGTTAGTCTTGTTCCTACTCCAGATTTTCTTCCTAACATAACACTGACCCCATCGCTTGTAAATGAAATTAAATGGTGTTTTAAATAATTATCATCAAAACCATTTTTCTCCAAACATTTTAAGAGAACCTCTGTTATGGTGTTAGCTGTTTGATCCTGCAGTTCAATTAAATCAAGAAACAAGAAATGAAGATCTTTCATTTATCGATTTCGCATTTTAAATATATAATAAGACCTGACTTTTTACTTAAAATGGTAGATTCATCTATGATAATAGATAAGTTTCCTTCAACTTTTACTATTTGTTGACAAATTTTGGATTTCATTTGAATTCCTATATGATCAATTATTTCTGTAGCACTAAATCTAGATCGTAATCCGTGAGCTACATTAGATCCATTCATTTCCTGAAGTTTTAATAAATCAAAATGATCAGAATATGGACGATCATGTTTAGCAATATAATAAGTAGTTCTAAAAACCTTACTGGTGCTACAAATTTCAGAATCATTCAACTTATCTACAATAATTTCAAGCTTTTGCTTGTCTGCCTCTTTTAAGATTCTCTCAGCTGTTGTATGTGAAATACTGTTACAATGTTTGTGAATTTTTTTCGCAAAGAAGTTAGTTGTGCAGCCTTATCCTTTCCATAAGCTGATACCTGAGTATCACTCCATTCTTTAGAGATGCTTACCCCCTGCGTCTTTAAAGGTCCTAAATTTTGAATAGCCGAACAACTCAGACATCCTAATTTTCCGGAATCGCATTTTAGCCAAGTATATTTTTTTTTCTTTTCAAAGCACATATCTGCAGTCCAAATACTCGGCCAGTTTATTACTGGGGATTCTGCTTCTTTTTGACAATTTTCTGTTGATGTTGATGGAATATTCATTTGATTTTCCTTAGTTTCGAGCACTTGTACATTTTCTTCTTGTTGCGTTTTAAGTTTTTTTCCAAAGAAACGGTCCAAAGTGGATTGTTTACGTTTTTCGCTCATTTTAAATTTTTAATAACTAATATATTTTTTTAACTTAAATTATTTAATTAGCACTAAAATATATTTTTATCTTTTAAAATATTTAAATTTCCTCAAAATACCTAAATTATCCTCAAAATATACTTTAATGTATAAGAAAATATTTAAAATATCCAATGAATCCTCAAAAAAAATTAAAATAACGAATTTATGGCACTAAAAGCAAAATAGTCACCAGGAAGACCTAATAAAATCACAAAGATCTTCTTATCACAGATAATGATGTTGGGGGAGGAAACTTCGTAAAAATTTATATCTTTATGCATTACCGAATAATTGTATATTCCCTATTTTAATCCCTTTGTATTATTTATTAACTGGGCTTTCCAATGTTTTATATATTTTCAAATCAACATTTCATGAATTCTCTAGCTTGCATTTGATTAGATCTTTGCGTATCTTTAACTAATTTAATTTTAAGGATCCAGAGGATATTTTAAATATCTTTTTATATTTATATTTTGAATTGTGTAAAAATATTTTGAGGATAATTTAGATATTTTGAGAAAATTAAAAAATTCTGAATAAATGTCGAATAAATTAAAATTAAAAAATACTTAACCATTTTTAATATAAAAAAATTAATTTTTATTGCAGATTTTTCGAAATAATACTGCAATAAGAAAAATTAGTATGGATTATATATAATAGGGTATTTGACTAATTTTTAAAAAGGTCTAAATTTGTTCGGGAGCGCTCAATGAATTACGCGAACCAAAAATTTTCATATATTAAGTATTTATATCTTTTAAATCTAACTTTGAAATCTGAATTAAAAAATATGCGGGAAAACGCATGGCGCTTGCTATGACGTCAAGTCCGGAAATATACGTGAAATATACAAAACCACCAACATAACCCTAAAATCATACACATATGTTTTTATACGTTGTTCATTTTATTCGAATCGAAAATGCCAAGCGTCTCTGTCTAGCGCAAACCACGTGACGTCATAACCCGCCACGCGTTCTGATCCCTGTTTACAATCACGTGACAATGAGCGTTAAAATTGCAATTTCAATTAATTAAATTTGCGCAATATTTAGGGAAAATAAGATTGAATATATATATATATAAATTGATTTCTTATGGCATAAACTATTGTTTAAAAAATTTTCATTCGATTTTGCAAGTGTAGTCAAATACCCTATCCATTAACCTTTAACTAGTGACAAGCGGTCTCACAGGCCGAGCGGTGTCAGACGGTGCGATATACGCGTCAACTTAGCACGTATTTTGGGTTCTGATTTTTTGTCTTTTTGTTTGGGTTCTTGTTGGGTTGTTGTTTGGGTTCTGAGTTTAAAAACTGAGGTAAGCTAGCATAAATACTTTCGATGCTATAGACCATTTAACAGCAGCGGCTTCTCAGGCCGCGCGTCACCAGTTACGTTACACAAAAACCATGTCACCAGTCAAAGGTTAAAATATAATTAAATTACCTTAAAATTTACAATGAAAATAGAAACCACAAACTGCGAAACAACTTCCAAAATATTTAGGCACTTCTTATATCTTATATTTTAACTTTTATTATTTAACATAATTAAAAGTGAAATGGCGTTGGCGTTGTACACAATAACACAATCTAAACAACAACGTAACTGGTTACTGGCGCAACTCGCAATGATATAGTCAAGGTGAAGTAGTCATTGACTTGCGAATTTGCACTATTGTTTAAGTTTATAGTTTAGTAGTATAGTATGTAGAATAGCGAACATAGAACACATTATGTTTATTTGATTGAAAAGGGAAAAGAAACAAAACACAGAAAGCAAGATAAATACTCTGTTAGTTAACATATTTTTTGAAATATTTTTCCAATTCGCCAATTTAAAATATAATTTTCATTTGAAATTAAAAAAATTTCTACTAAATAAGTACTGGAACGCGTTCCGGTTCTGAAAAAAGGTAAGGGAACGTCGTTCCACCGCGTTCCCCTCCCAATACACCACTGGTTTTAACATCTCAATACATAAATATTACATGAGTATAACATAATAAATAATAATATAACAGTTACTTGTTAATGTTACAAGATGGTGTATAGTACATTGATCGTGAGTATCCGGTTGTTACATTATTTTAAATTCGTTAGGTTTACATCGATTAGGAATTTAATTACTTTTTCGCATTGTCGTTGGCTATTAATTCCTGTAAATATTCGTAATTGTTGTGAAAGCCATTTATATTCCACTGAATTACTTTCTTTAGATCAATGCTTAAGAATAATGTTTAAATTAAGCTATTCAGAGTCGGAGTTCGTAGGCGTGGCTGCTGTAGTAAAATCTTTATTAGGCTCTTTTATACTATTTAATAGTCTGGTGCATCGCTTTTTTATTGAGCTATTTCTGAAATTAGGGTATACATCTTCTTTTATAAATTTTTTAAAGGCCTCTATGTCGTCTATGTATTGTAGGATAATGTTTAACGGTCTTCTATTCTTATACGTATTTTCTAATAAATTTTTGAATTGCAAGTAATTAAGTTGACTATTGCTTACATTTTTTTTTTTTTTTTTATTAATAAGCTTTTTTTAAACCCTTTGAAAGGGCTTTTTAGCTACAGTTGAATTACAAAATGTTATGTTACATATTTGTGGTTATATATATATATATATATATAAATAGATCGCAATACAATTTTCAGATTTTTAAATTACAGTTTTTAAAAAATAATACAATATGTTTGCAACATGATATGTTTGGTTTCACAAGGAAAGTGTCAATATTATAAGGGGGGTTGAGTTCGATTTTTTTTTCAGAGAATCAATTAACCTGTATCTTTCTGCATCGTATAAGGTGCATTGCCACAGTACGCGGTTTAGATTTTCATTATTTTCATTACATTTACAAATAGGATGATTGACGATGCCTACATGAGCTAAAGATTCGGCCAAATTATAATGATTAGCACGACATCTATTTATTGTTACAATTATGTTACGTTTCTTATAAAACCAATGTTTTTTACTGTCAGTAAAAAATTTTTTAAAATAAATTTTTCCAGTAGAACTTTTTAATTTATTTACAGTTTGCTGAAAAGCAATACGTTTAAATGCTTCAAAGAAATCTGAAAAAGGTACAATTTTAATATCCGTGTCGTTGGATTGAGTGATTTCTTTGGCGAGCGCATCAGCCATTTCATTACCTTCAATTCCTACGTGAGCAGGCACCCAAAATATTTTGATAAACGATGAAATTTCCTTTTTCTTTACAATTTCGCTATATTTTTTTTTAATTTCGAATAAATATGAATTTATATTAATATTAGTTTTAACAGAAACGAGCAGGGCCGTCTTTAAACTATTTGAGGCCCTGGGCACATTAGGATCATGGGGCCCCTAGGACCTTGAGAAAACACTATTTAGTTACAATAGATAAAGAAAGACAAACAAGGTTCTAAATTTATTTTTATTTAGTTACTAACTATAAAAAAATAGGAAATATAAAAAATAATCTACAAAAGTAACTCGCTTAACATAAAATCCTTAGATTAATTCTATGTTGATTGCAAAGGTACCCTTCTAGATTTAAGATGAGCAAAATCGTTAATCACATCTTCAAAATCTATGGTATTGAGAATATCACATTCTATGGACATCAGCGACAAACTAGTTAATCTCTCTTGAAGCATTGTACTTCTTAATTCATTTTTTATTCGTTTCAATTTGGAGAAGGAGCGTTCTCCGCTGCAGTTAGTTACCATCATACTTAAAAATATTCTCAATGCAATTTCTACGTTAGGAAATGTGTCTTCAATTTTGTTTTGCTTTAATAGATTATATACTTCCTGTACACTGTTAGATGCTTCATTTTCACTCTGAACATTTTTTAAGTATTCTTTTAAATGTTGACATTCTATTTCTAACTCTTTTTCATTTACATCTTCGTGATAGATTTGAGAAAATTCTTTGCATCCTTGTCGTATCTCTTCGGAATTCAGAGTTTTTAAGTGAAAAAATAAACTAAAACGTTGACTGACGGTCTCATATGAACTTTGTCGCTGTTTTAGATGAACACTCAAGGTATCGATTATTGGGAGAAAGGTTTCTACGTTGAATCGCTCTTTTCCATTCAATTGGACTGATGGCGCAGAGCCATAAAAAAAAATCAGCCGTGAGCTTCTACGTCTTGTTCTTTGAGATAGATCTTTGTAGTCAGATTCTGGGTTATTTTCTTTGGCAGATGATTCGAAGTTATCAAATTTATCCCTGAGGTTAGTAATAAAATCATAAAGTGAAGTCAACAAATTGGTTGCAACGTCCAGTGTTATTGTTTCTTTCTGAAGATAATTACTTGTTTTGTCTATTCTTTCCAATATGGTGCTCCAGATTTCCGTCAGTATAATAAATTCTAGATTTCCCATTTTTCTAGACAGACTAAGGGCTTCGTCTCTTGTTTCTCGTGCCTTTTCAGTATCGTTTGCGATGGTGATTAAAGCTTCTAATATTCTTTTATAACCCCCATGCAAAGCACTTACTGCATCAGCTCGGGCTGACCATCTGGTTTGTGAAAGACTCTTAACAACTTTTTTTGAACCTAAATGTTCTGTTAATATATTCCATCTGTGGGTAGAGCCCGAAAAAAAGTTGTACACTTTCTGAACTATTTCAAAAAACTGTGATGCCTCCGGTACACACCCAGCAGCATGGACACCTACCAAGTTTAGTGAATGTCCTGCACATGGTATAAAGGTGGCAAATTCACATTTTTCCTTGATTCTTGTTTGTAGACCACTATACTTTCCCGACATATTTGAAGCATTGTCGTAGCTTTGTCCTCTGCAATCTTTTATGGGAATATCATGTATCTCTAAAAAATTTAAGATGGTCTCCGCTAAATACTTAGATTTATGCTCTTTAATAGGTATAAATTTCAAAAACCTTTCAACAGGAACACAGTCTTTTACGTATCGAATGATGAAAGTTAGCTGGTCAATATGAGACAGATCGGGCGTACTGTCAACGCTTATGGAAAAATATTTTGCTGATTTAACTTCATTTATAATTTTTTTTAGAACCTGTTTTCCCATTACTTCAATAAACTCATTACAGATATTTGCTGATAAATAAGAAATGTTACCCTTTCCAGGATTCCCAAATTTTTTTAAGTGATCTGCAAGAAATGGATCAAATTCACTCAATAATTCCACACAACCCAAATAATTTCCATTGTTTGGAGATCCTAGGATTTCATTGTCGCCGCGAAATGGAAGCCCTTTCGATGCCAAAAATTTTACAACAGCTACAATCCGTTTAAGTACGTTTCTCCAGTAATCCACTTCCTTTTGATGTTGAGATAATAACTCTATATCTACTCTACCAACCGCTTTACTTCGTGCCAGATAAGTCATCATAGATTGCTTATGCGCTGGGCTATTTTCATGTGTTAAAATTATGTGATTAATATGCTTCCAATCATTACATCCATTCCGAGAGCAAAGATTAACATCAGTTGGGTTAAATAAGCAGCATGAAAAACAAAATACAGAGCATTTGGAAGGCGAATACAGCAACCATTTTCTTTCGACGCTTTCATTGTTCTTTAATTTGCGAATAAATAATGCTTTGTTGAAATATCTCGTCACTAATTTATTACCATCTTTGTAGGTTCTGGATGCCTCGGAAAAGTCAGAATCTTTATTTTGAAAATATACTGGTCCCTTACGAATTAAAATTTCGCGATTTATTTCAACAAACTTTTCGTGAAAATAATCGGCGGGATCGTGCGATATTAATTCTTCTGTGTTGGAAAACTGCTGTTCAATTGACACAGTTGGAGTTGTCGGTTTTAGTGAAGTTACTGAAGTCGTTGCACTTTCGTCGTAGGAATAGTCGCTTTCTGATTCAATCTCTTTTTCAAAATTGGAACATGAAGGTTTAGAAATTCCCGCAATTTGTAATTGAGCTGAGTCATCATGTGGAACATTTATGAGTTGATTGCTACTTACAGAAGTTTCTCCAGTAGTAGTAGTAAAATATGATGTTAATTTTGGTAACTTTTCAATTACTTCTTTCTGATGTAGAGCTTTTTTCCTTTTTTCAGATCCACTAGGATATGACCGTTTCGACATTTTATATTATAATTCAGTATTTAATTAATTTTATAACGAAAATATTCGCTAACACAAAACAGACAAACGACGATTTAATCAAACAATACTATTTTTTTGTCAGAGCTCAAGCACAGTCAGTAACAAACTAACAACTACAAACAAAACAAACGCCACAACATCGCAGACAAATACTTGAAGGGAATTCCCGTTCGTCAAGTCAAACGACGATCGGGAGTCGGGAATTCCCCTTTTTTGTCTTTGGTATTACGAATGACGTTCGAATAGGTTTCTTAAAGACATAAACCACACCGCATCAAATAATTCTTCTTTTTTTAATTTAATAATTTTTCTTTTAATTGTATTCTTATACTTACATATAGGTATTTAAATTAACCTAAATATACTAATATCGGAAAAACTCATTTTTGAGAGAGAGTGGAGTACTTATACCCTGTTTATTTATTAGTTTGATCTTTCTTTTTGACGGATGTCAAATCTGAAATCGATATAACTTTGCAACGACGAACAATATTTTCTTATTTTAATAATATTAAAAATTGATAATAATCATAAGAATAGACACAAAACATAAGAGTACCTGTTAAGGACTCAAGCATTTTCCGAAAGTCTTAAGTGGTTTTTATTGCTTCGAAGTAAAATTTAAATAGAAAAACTGAAAACAATGGTACCTACCCAATGTTTTTATGTCTAGTGCAATAAAATTGATTGACGAATGAATTTATTTATTTTGAATAGTTTAAAACATACATACAGCCACATATTTAGCCAACACATTTTTTACACCAATAGATATTTTCTGTTTCCCATCACTGACCCATCTGTCAAAAAGTTCAAGCTATGTTGTACAAGGTATAGCTATCCGCATGCGGCAAACTAAAGCTAATATAATAAGCGTAGGTATTGTAGTAAGTCATTATCATCAGATTTTTCAAAATTAATGTTTTTCGGTAATACCTAAATATCGGTTATCATTTGGTAATCTGGCAGGAACTAGGGGGCCCCATTCGATCGCGGGGCCCTGGGCACGTGCCCATAGTGCCCAGTGGGGAAGAGGGGCTAGGAAACGAGAGATTCTAGTGCACTTAAAGAGTCGGAAAAAATATGAATGTTTTGATTATAATTTTTCAGTGCTATATCAAAAGCTTCATTTAAGGCTATACATTCTGCAGTAAAGATTGATGCATTTTTGTTTATTGCTTTTGATATACAGATATCTAATTCGGGGCATACACAAGCTGCGCCTACATGTTTTTTGTCTTTAATTTTGCTACCGTCTGTATATATGTTTAAAGCTGCATTTTTTTCAATAAAATCTGTAAATATTGCACTAGAATTAATTGATGATTTGAGAGCTTTTCCGAAATCAAAATTAATAGGAAGAGAGGTAGTAATAGTTTGATAGTCATATAAGTACATATTTAGATTATTTTTAGAGTCTATTTCCGTGTAATGTTCTAGCATATCGGCGATACATGTGTGAAAAATTTTTATTTGTTTTGTAGGGTGTTTTTTACTGATGTAATAAAATTCTTTAATGGCAATTTAGTGGGAGAGTTATTATTAGCAAGATTTTTAGCAATAAATCGATTACATAATAATTTTGCGCGATCTTGGAGGAATGTTAGTTTAGATTTTGCAATTAATATGTTTGTAGGAGTAGTAACTCTATATCCTAGCGTAGATCTTACCACTGAGTATTGAATTTTTTCTAATCGTTTAGCAAAAGATTTTTGCTGGGGAAAAAATAAGAAACTGTAGTCGATGATTGAGCGTATAAAGCTTTTGTACAAAGTGAGGAGTGTTTCATGGGAAGATCCCCACCAAGTGCCGCATAAGTATTTAATGATATTGCTTGTCATAGCACATTTTTTCAACAGTTAGTTGATATTTAACGAAAAATTAAGTTTATAGTCGAATATAACACCCAGAAATTTAGTGGCTCCTATGGATTTAATTTTATGGTTTTCTATGTAAATTTCAGTGGAGCCAGGAGGTATTTTTTTCTCGTTGAAGTGTATAAATTTTGTTTTTGCTGGTGTTAACTTAAGGCCTATATCTTTTAGATTTTCATGAATTTTTTGTACAGAATTTTGCAATATTTTTTTGCCCCGGTTTACAGAAGCGCATTTTAAAAACAACGCTATATCGTCCGCAAATTGTAAAATTGTAACGGTTTTTGCTGCGTTACTTACGATATCAGAAACATATAATATATACAAAAGGGGGCTAAGAACGCCGCCTTGAGGTACACCTATGTACACTGTTTTAAAAGTATTTTTTAAATGATCTGCAAAAAGAAATCTTTCTTGAGCGATATATTTTATAAATTGTACAAGTAACCTTGAGCAATCTATCGATGCAAGTTTGCTTAATAAGATATCAGGAACAACATTATCAAAAGCGCCTTGGACATCAAGAAAGGCAGCTAAAGTGTGTTTTTTTTCTAGAAATGCTTCTTCTATTTTGCAGGTCATTATAGCTAAGCTGTCTGCACAATATTTACCTTTACGAAAACCGTTTTGGCTGCTTGGGAGAATGTTATTATATTCGACCCACCATTGTAGCCTATTTTTTATTAATGTTTCAAACAGCTTGCATAGACAAGATGTTAAGGAGATCGGGCGCATACTCTCACCGCCGGGCTTGTCTATAAAATGTACAAAAGTGCTCTTCCAATCTTTCGGATAGTCGTTATTTAAATACATCTGGTTGAAAATATCTAAAAGTAAAAGTTTGAATTTATTTGGTAAATATTTCAGAGTTTCAAAGTCAATGCCATCCATTCCAGGCGCGGATTTAGCTTTTTTAGCATTAAGTGCAGCGTTAAATTCAGTAAAATCAAATGGATAGTCAAACAAATCATTTGTTTTACATTCAGGAAGCCGTTCAGTGTTTAAAGGAGCTTTAGATGTACATATTTTAGAAAAAGCAGCCTCTATTTTCTTATTTTTATCTATATTACTAGCAACACTTGGAGGAGAAATATTTATCCATTTATTTTTAAAGATTTTACACATATTCCAAACGTATTTGGCATCTGTCTGTATATTTAAATTAGAGGCAAAGACCCTGAAACAATTCTTTTTTTTTTTGCTTAAATGTTTTTTAGCAATAGAGCAATATTTATTATAAATTATTAAGTCTTCAAGCTTACGGCTGAATTGCCATTTTTTAAAGCTCGCTTTACGTAGTCTTTTAATTTTATTACATTACGCGTCCCACCATGGAGAAGGATTCGAATGCTTTTTGCCTTTTCTAAATGCTTTAGTCGGCGTGCTTGATTTTAGAGCATTCGTAACTAATTGTGTAAATACATAATATTTATCCGTACCTGGAGATAAATCGTATTCTTGTGTTAGGAAGACGCTATAGTTCGAATCTATTTCTGCCGCGAACTTTTCCCAATTTGTTCGTAGCGATTTTAATTTAAACGTTTTCTTTGAATATACTGTTTTGTTTGAGTCGATATTTACAAATATAGGGTAATGGTCGGATTCCCAGGTCTCATCGTTAACCATTACATTAATTTTATCAGAGATGCTTAGCGTGGAAAGTATTAAATCTAAATTGGATTCCGTATTATAGCGAGTGTCGACATAAGTTATACTACTTTCATTATGTAAAAACAAATTGTTTTGTTCTATTGAAATGTAAAATCTAATACCGTTTGTATCGTTATATCGACAGTTTCGAAGTGTGTTATGAGTGTTAAAATCGCCTACGAGTAGGCAATTGTCGTTTTTTTCAATATTAGCTAAAATAGAATTCCATTGTAATTGGATAAGTCTATGACCTGGAGATCGATAATATATGTATAAATTTATTGGAGGATATACATTATTTATTTGCAAGCCGCACATTTCAACAGATTCGTCTGGGACGGTTATATTTTCAATTTCTGTGTAAAATATTGTGTCGTATTCCCTTTTTTATGATCTTAAAAATAAAAAAAAAGTATAATTATTTAAATTAAAAATGATTGTCACTAGGAACAAGAATGGCTACTTTAAATTATCAAAAGTAATTTACAATTACTAGATTATTGAGAGGAAAATAAAGGAACTAATGCAGGATAACGGTTAAATAATTATATTCCCTTTTTGAATTACAATCCTTATTTAATTTTTGAATATTTATCACGAAGTGTCAGTGATTTAATTAATTGGTTGACATTATTCTTAAATAAAATTAGAGAATTCTTAATTAACATTCTTTGAGTTTTTGCGTTGACTGTACCATGCGCTATGTTATTTTAATTGAATTTTAAAAGTAATTAATTTTTTTAATAAATTAAAAGTAGGATTAATTATTAATCTAGAGGGATAGTAACAATTATTACTTCAAAAATTTACTACTGATTAATGCAATTTTAATTATATAAATAAATAAAAAAAAATATACGGCAAGAAAAATTACAATTAGATATAATCATATAAAATTAGTTTTAATCTGCAAAGAAACATAAATTCTATTGCAAAATTAAAATTCCTCGTACATAGAATTTGCAGGAAGGTAAAAATAAAAAAAATTTTGATTCTCTTAAATATAAGAGTGGTGAATATTATAACGCTTAATTTAACATAATGTCGAAGAATTTAATTAATAACGGGAGGAAAATTAGGAAATAAAATTAATATGACACTTCATGGAAATTATAACATTCCACAAAACAATGATTTAGGAGATAATGATAATAGTTTAATTTCTACAATAATGTTCGGTTAGTAGGTCCAGAATTAAGTGTTTTAAGCAACCATTTATTTCGCTTAATTATCTTATTAATAATAAATAAAAGCAAAAAGCAATCCTTTCAGTATTTTATGAAGAATAAGTAAGTTTACTGAATAAGTTGTTTTGCTTTTATTTAGAAATACAAAAATAATAATGATAAATTGGAGGAATTAGAATAATCGAATTATGGTGTAAAAGTTCTAAGGAAACAAGCGTAGCACAAGACTTTATACATACGGTTAGTTTACGGGAAAACGTTACACTCGTTATTATTAAAAATAGATCGAGGCTGAAATACATTGGCGCATTTTACAATAATTAGTGATTATGTTTCGCATTATCTTTTTATGTGTCATATACATAAGGAAACGGAAAATCTGCTCTCCTCTACCTTTTTTGACATGAGTTCTATAATTAATTTAAATTAATGATTAATTTGTGAGCGGAGAGAAAGAAAAAAAATTTTTACTACGAGTATACAATAGAAGAATAATACTTTGGCATTCCAAGTTGGACCGGAAACGCTGTTATCGCGCGGCGTCTTAAATAGCGCTGTAGATGCATTTTTCCGATGTCTTAAAGCTATGAATTCTTTCGAGTTATAGCTGGATATTAAAATAAATTATTTTATTATTTCTCTTTTTGTTTAAGAGATAAAAAAAATAAAGGGAAATAAAAGGAAAGATCTTCGTGGAAAATCCAAAGAAGAAAGAGAAGAAAAAAAAATTATTCCTTCCTTTATTTTGTAAAAAAAAAACGAGATCTTCCTTACCCTCACCTCTAAGGCGAGTGTAGGTAAAAGAAAGCAGGGATCGGTAAGATAACATTACCGATCGATCAGTGATTTAAAAACGTAAAAACGCTGCGCCGACGTTACATCACGACTCTTTTATTTTTTTCTATAAACGGCCTGATTTTTAATTAAAGTTCCTTAACACAGACTGTTTTATTATTTAGCTTTTGAGCTGTTGCCTTGCTAGTGAGAAATATGCACATTCTGGCACCGGAGAGTGTTGCCATATGACTTACTTCAAGGAGGTCGATGAGGGCTTCTAAACCATCGAGATAATCGTCGTAGGTACATCCTTCTATCGAGTCAATTATAATCGCGCATTCTTTTTTTGGTTGACGAGACTGTGCTGTAGCGCTTGCGTAAGATTTGCTTGTAGATACTTGCGTTAGATTTTGCTCAACTTGACCCCTGTTATCAGAAGCCATGCTGGATGGTTGAGTTTGCATTTCAAACTGTTAAAACAGTTTGAAAGCTAAAGTGTTGCGCTTTTATAGTACTGAAATTAAGCTGTGTAGTATTATAGCACTAGAACTTTTATAACAAACCCGTAATCTTTCGGTTTGTATACACTCGCGACGAAACACGTCTACTCGCTACCGCGTCTCAAGTATGACTCATTTGCTTACATTTAAATAGTTTTTTATTGAGATTAACTGTTTGTCTAATTCATCTTCGTAAAGGTTTTCTTTTGTTGTTTCGTCATTGTTTGCACTAGAATTTGTTTGACTACTACTGGGTGTGATTTTTCCAGTGTTATTTCTAAGCTATCTAAAACATTTTCTATTGCATAATTAGGTATAGCAGTGGACACATTTGAGGAAATTAATTTTTTTAAATTTAAGACAAGTGGTCTGATAGTAACTAAATGCTCGCCTATTTTTACATTATTATATTTTTCGGTGAGATCGTTTGCAGTTTTCTTACTTGAAAGGAACATGCATATTCTGTTGTTGGAGATTCTCGACTCAGATATGATGTTTGCCAGAAGAGTCAGTTCGGCTATTGTGCTTATGTAATCAGTCAAGTTCAAGTCCTCGACACAAGTCTATGATAATCACTTGGTCTCTCTTCGGGGTAAGACTCTTTTAGGCAATCGCAGCATAGCTGGAGTCGGTTGTTGAGTTGATAGTGATTGAGGTCGGTATTTCCTTAGATGTGTATGGGCTTATCGATGGTGAAGCCATGGTGCACCTACCACAAAAACACTCGAAATCACTTGAGGCACACGCGTATAACGCGGTAACGAAGGCCAATTCCCGATGCGAATAATGATTTAACGCTCTTATAATACGCTACTATTTGTAAACACGTCTGCTCAGTAACAATGCTCGATGTGAACTGTAGATGTATTTAAATCATAGAATCTATAAATTAATCAACGCGTCGCGTCGTCCGCGGGATTCAGTGACGAAGGTAACCATCGCCACTCGGCGTTTCTCGATAACTCACTAATTTCGCCTAATCTATTCGCGACGAATACGTGACGCGTACGTGGCTCGAACTTTATTCACCGAATAATCGTACAGGAACCACTTCAAAATCACCTGCGTTTACTTTAAATTCAACTTCGTTTCCAATCGCTTGTGCAAACCTTGTGCCTAATAACGCCGCCTACAATTATAAATGTGGGACGGATAAGGGTTTTAATGGTGCAACTCTCGATTTTGCCCAGACGAGTGATACGTGCGCGGGTGAATCTTCCAAAACGAAACGCAAGTATGCGGCGGCCGCGTAAGCTTTTAAACTTGCGTCGCAAAATACGTAAAATTCGACCTTGTTGCCTCGCGTTCTGAAAGGCGCATAGCATCGCGGTATTTGAAAATCTTTCGTGTGGGTTGAACATTTTAACCACGACTTCCACCTTACGTATTCTTCGTCACGCAAGCGATCGTCCCACCCGTCGCCGCTACGCCATATTTCCTGCATTAATATCTTTGCCTTCACTGTATATGTAACGTCGGAGTCTTAACTCAAACATGCAGCTTTGGCCTTTCTTTTTTTTTTAACCCTAGACATTGAAGTCCATGGGCACATGGTGGCCGAAGGAATAACAGAGCAGGAAGATACTAATTAAATTTTTATCGGATAGGTGTGAATTCCGGGATTGAGAATGCGGCAAGCCACTACAGGCTTGTCTATTCTCGGTAAAGGACCTAGCAAATGATATTTAGGAAAAAGTCGAAAGACACTTTTTGTTTAGTCCAGCGACTTTCGGAGGAAAATAGATGCGGCAATCCGCGTGGACTGATGGTGATGGTCAATTGAATAAAAATTCACGTCGAATGCGTCTCCGAATCTCAAGCTTGCGCTTTTATGCGCTCGTACAGAGATGATTCTACGCCAATCAGATTGCGAGAAATTAGCGCGCAGTGCGCGCTAATCGCTTATCTTGAGCGTATTCCGCTTGGGAGGGAGAGCGAGAATTAGAGAGAGAGGTAAGATTCTTTCTGTACAATTTTTTCGCATATCCTTTATTTATTATTTGCGATAATTAAATGCTAAATTAGATTAAATGGTTGCATTCTATTTAAAATTTAACGCACATTACAAAAAAGAGCGAAGTTTTTCGTCGCATTTTACGCTATTTGTGTCGTATTCCCTTTTTTATGATCTTAAAAATAAAAAAAAAAGTATAATTATTTAAATTAAAAATGATTGTCACTGAGAACAAGAATGGCAACTTTAAATTATCAAAAGTAATTTACAATTACTAGATTATTGAGAGGGACAAAAAAGGAAACTAGTGCAGAATAACAGTTAAATAATTATTTTTTTTTTTAATTACAATCTTTACTTAATTTTTGAATATTTGTCACGAAGTGTCGGTGATTTAATTAATTGGTTGACATTATTCTTAAATAAAATTAGAGAGTTTTTAATTAATATTCCTTGAGTTTTTGCGTTGACTGTACCATGCGCTATGTTACTTCAATTGAATTTTAAGAGTAATAAATTTTTTTAATAAATTAATAGTAGAATTAATTATCAATCTAGAGGAATAGTAACAATTATTACTTCAAGAATGAATTAATGATTAACGCAATTTTAATTATATAAATAAAAAAAAAATACGGCAAGAAAAATTACAATTAGATATAATCATGTAAAATTAGTTTTAACCTGCAAAGAAACATAAATTTTATCGCAAAATTAAAATTTCTCGTACATAGAATATGCAGGAAGGTGAAAATAAAAAAAAATTTGATTCCCTTAAATATAAGAGTGGTGAATATTATAACGCTTAAGGGGTAACACCACAGTAACGGTCGAAAAATAAGGCTTTCTTTGACAATTTTTTTCGGAAACCTGGAACGGGAGTAGGAAATTTCCGTTAAAGAGCTTTATTGAGCACACATTGAAGTATGAGAAGAAAATTTTTTATTATCATTTTTATACAAAATGGCGGCGATAGTGCTGATCTTCAAATAAGCCTGTTTTTTTAATTGATAAACCGGCGAAAAGATTTAGCGCGAGCGATGAGACCTCGAACAAAAAGGAAACAAAGTTCATTATTCACATATAATTAGCTATAGAATCACGTAGGCATTTTTATTTAAACTGATTTTTGCAGAAATGGCGCACTTCTGAATTGTTTATAATTGTTTATAATTGTTTATAATTGTTTATAATTGTTTATAAAAAAAATGTTTACATCCAATTAAAAAACGGCTACGTGATGCTCAAGATATTACATTTAAAAAGCTACAAAAAAAATTTGAAACTGATCGGAGCAATAGTTTTCGAGTTATGATTTCGCCCAACTCGAAAAAAGTAGTTTTGAGAAAAACGCGTTTAAAGTTTTATGTGCATTTAAATCATAAAAATGTTATATATACCTTTAATCAGCGATGCCTGCACCATACATTTGGTCATCCATGTTGATGCTCGCCTCTTCCGCTTCCTTTCTAGATGCTTTTATTGATAATCGAGCCTTTTTCGCAGCATCAGACAGTGACATCTCAGAATATTGAACACGACGCTCGTCCGCCTCAACTTAGAAATTGTAGCAGTTGTAGCCAATTTTCATATCTAAATTCTCCATGAGCCTCATTATACTCGATAGGCCATCATTATAAATGCCCACGGCGATATATACTGCAGTCTCAAGTACTTTCTTCCCACTAGAACTTGATTTCGGAGCCATCGACCAGACCATTGCATTGAAGCTCTCGTTGCTATTTTGAGTGTAGCCGCCGATGCATCGAGAAAGCAGGTCATCGGTACTCAAATCTTAATAAATTGGAGATATTGCTTCAAATACTTCTTGTGACATCGCTGGCTTATGAGTATAAGTTGAGTCACCAGTAGCCCGTGCCCTCTGCCACGAGCACCAAGAATCTTCTCCTTTCAGGCATCTGTCATGTTTCGGATTATCATCTGTAGATGTTTTGTGGTCTAGCATTGCATAGATCTCATTACGCATTTTCTCTACAGAATCATGATTTCTACGTATTGCTAGACCATAATAAATGGACAATTCATCAATCAGTTTACCGGTCAATTTGCCTCTTCCTCCAAGGCCTTTGGTTTGCTTTTTCAAATTACGAAAACGAGTACCCATTCGCTTTTGGACGTAGTCGATGCACTCCTTTTTTTTAACAATAAAATGTCCATAGGGATTTGCATCTAAAATACCTTTGAAGCTTTTCGAATCACCGTCACCAATGTAATTTTCATATTTCAAATCATATAAACTTTTCGAGCGATGAAACATTTCTACAACGGCGTCCACTTCCATGTTTCCAGAAAATCCTTCATAGTTCGCATCGTATTCATCCTGATGGCTTTCAGCCCATTCCTTGTACTCTTCCGTGTCACTTTTTTTCTGCCAAAATTCACATGATTTATAATACTTAGATATCACTAAGACATCTATAACTTTACTAGTGCACCATCCGATAAGTGACACTAAACCGAAAAGCGACATAAATCTCCGTTTTCTCCACGAACCATCGCCAGATACAGTTATACCATTGATATGATTTTGCTCGTCACTTTGTTTCTTCTCTTGTAAAGCTGCAGTTTTCATACTTTGATCACAAACATTCTTTGCTTTAAAATTTATTTTATCTACCACTTTATCGTAAAAAGACTCAAACACTAGTCGCGGAAGATCCATAAATGCACAGAATTTTATTATGCCATTCAGTCCTATCCCGAGCAGCCGCATAGCAAGAATAATCCTCCGATTTATTTCATATGCATTTTCAATATACGGACAACTAGGAATGTTTATTTCATTACAGTTTTTACAAGAAATCACAAGTTTGAAACTTAATCCACGTTTTCCACTTTCGCTAAATGTCACATTCGATTTACAGGTTTTACACACTACAGCTTGTGATAAAGCGGTAAACACTTAAAAATTCCAAAATTCGATAACTAAATCCTTCTTCTATTTTAAAGTCACCCAGATTGGTCGTAGATAATTTTTTAGATGACGTGCCAGCTCTCTCGAAACTTGGTTTTTCCATTTCGTAACGATTCGGCGGTCGATTTCTTGACTTCTTCGGTCGATTCTCATTCAAAAGTGTCCCCCTTGTAGATTTTTTGTCTTTATAAGAACTCATATCGATAAAATAACACAAAATATATATTTTTTATTTATACAAAATAAAGAAATGACGGTTACAAAAATCGGAGCGCGCGAACGATGTGACAAACAACAGCTGTATTAAGCTACTAACACACATACACGTATATTATAAATAACGGCCACACCTGCCTAACTCTAATGCACCTGTGGTCTTCTGTTAAACCATGAGCCCCATAGCTCCCAAGGTAACACGCCCAATCATCATTTCAACCGGTAACACTAATATATAAGAGATGACAACAAGCGCGCAGAGGGCGGTAAGCTGTGCTTAGCGCGTGCTGTAGACGTTGCCGGAAAATCGAGAATTTGACGTTATAAAATTTTTTTTCAGCTATATAACTAGTAGAATACTGTTTTTGAATATATAAAGGTTCGTTTAGAGCTATAAAAAAAAATTGGATTTTTTGAACCGGTTACTGTGGTGTTACCCCTTAATTTAATATAATGTCGAAGAATTTAATTATTAATGAGAGAAAAATTAGGAAATAAAATTAATATGACACTTCATGAAAATTATAACATTCTACAAAAACAATGATTTTGGAGGTAATGATAATAGTACAATTTCTACAATAATGTTCGATTATTAGGTCCGGAATTAAGTGTTTTTGTTTATTTTTACAATGACGGATAAGCAACCATTTATTTTGCTTAATTATCTTATTAATAATAAATAAAAGCAAAAAGATATCTTTTCGGTATTTTATGAGGAATAAGTAAGTTTACTGAATAAGTTGTTTTTGCTTTTATTATTGGAGGAATTAGAATAATCGAATTATAATGTAAAGGTTCTAAGGAAACAAGCATGGCACAAGATTTTATATACACGGTTAGTTTACGGAAAAACGTAACACTCGTTACTATTAAAAGCAGATCGCGGCTGAAATACATTGGCGTATTTTACAATAATTAGTGATTATATTTCACATTATCTTTTTATGTGTCATATACACGAGGAAACGGAAAATCTGCTCTCTTCTGCCTTTTTGACATAAGTTCTATAATTAATTTAAATTAATGATTAATTTGTGAGCAGAGAGAAAGAAAAATTTTTACTACGAGTGTAAAATAGAAGAATAATACTTTGGCATTCCAGGTTGGACCGGAAACGCTGTAATCGCGCGGCGTCTCAAATCGCGCTGTAGATGCATTTTTCCGATGTCTTAAAGCTATGAATTCTTTCACATTATAGCTGGACATTAAAATAAATTATTTTATTATTTCTCTTTTTGTTTAAGAGATAAAAAAAAAAAATAAAGGGAAATAAAAGGAAAGATCTTCGGGGAAAATCCAAAGAGGAAAGAGGTAGAAAAAAAAATTATTCCCCCTTTTTTTTCAAGTAAAAAATAAAAAGAACGAGATCTTTCTTACCCTCACCTCTAAGGCGAGGGTAGGTAAAAGAAAGCAGGGATCGGTAAGATAACGTTACCGATCGGTCTGTGATTTAAAAACGTAAAAACGCTGCACTGACGTTACGTATAAGGTGAGAGAAAACCTGGTGGATCGAACACGGACATCAGGACTCTTAAATATTCGCGCTTCATTGGTTTTCTTTCATTATTTAATATTTCATGCAGAATTTTCGCTGAACCGACGTTAAACTTAAGCGTATCCGAGCGAGTTTCCCAGAGTCATCCTAATACTTTCTCTCCCCCTTGGTCGCATAACCGCATCTCTTTTTCAGGATTCAAACGATTTGTTTTTCGCATTTGTTCAAGTGCGTCTGCGTTATTACGCGCCTACCCGTGCATCTGAAAATTCGTGGCCGCGTTTTTTTTTATAATATCGCGAATGAGATCTCTCGCTTGCGTTTCCGTGTCTACGCTGGCTAATAAGTCGTACATATAACAGTTTCTTATGAGCATTTTTGATGCTACTTGTTTCTAATCTTTAAACTCTTCCGCATTTTTATTTTTTATAAATACTGCGCTACTCGGGGATGATTTCGCTCCGAAAATCAAATTATTCATACGATGTATATCCGGTGTTCGATTTCTATCATAGCCGCGCCACAAAAACTTTTGAGCATCGTGATCTCTTTCAATGACTTTAACTCTTAAAAACATGTCTTTAATATCCCCTTCTATCGCAATTTTATTTTCGCGGAAACGTATCAAAACGCCCGGCAAAGCTTGCAACAAAACCGGGCCCGAATCTAATTGATCGTTCAGGTATATATCGTTTTTTTTCGCAGCTGCATCAAATGCAAGCCCAAGTTTACTGGGCTTGAGCGCCTTTTGCACCGCGAAATGAGGCAAAAACCAATTACGCACTCCTACTGTTCCATCACTAACTTTTTCTGTATATCCGCATTCAATAAATCTATTTATTTCTTTATAATACAAAGTCGAGAAATTTATATCTTTGTCTAAACGTTCTTTCTAATAAAATAAGTCGTTTACGCACCGTCTTATATCCGTCGGTACGTGGTGCACGATCATCCTTCCATAGCAGACCTATTCGTCATTGCCGCCCTATTCACGTACTCGTCGCGTTCATAATTTTCATTGCGCTTGTAGTTTTAACAGTATTTTTAAAATCTCCGGTAATACCGAGTACGTCTAACTGGTAATATTGTCGCACGAGTTCGTCAAGTCTTTTGTCTTCGTAATCTATATTTGTTTTGTCCGCGTCAATTTTTTGTGTAAAAGTTAACATCGCGTAATTGACGTCTATTTGTATGTCTTAGCATGTTTATCCGTGTACCGTCCAGTCCATAGACTTATGAGGTGTGTTCAGAAAATAACGGGAATTTTCGTTTTTTGAAAAAAATATTTATTTATTCGTCTACATTAATGTCGTTGCCTTCAAAGTAGTCCCCATTAGATATTATGCACTTGTGACCAGGCAAATATCGGCAGCCTTTGCAGAAAATCTAACCTAGTCACATGCAAGATGAGTTTGACAAGAAGAGCTGCGCCACACAACTCTAAATTGGAAATGCTCATCGTTTTCACTAGAGCTACCTTTGACTTAGCTGCTAATAAAGACCCCCGGAAATGTCCGTTGCCCTCGTCGATTCGCAAATAGACCACTGCAGCATACGCTCGAGAAGAAGCATCTGAAAGCCCATGTATCTGGTAAGAACAAGTAGCATTACCACCTAGTCAACGCTCAATCGACAAAGAAGGCAATACAGATAAATCCTTGTAATAATCATACCAGCGCTCACAAATCTCAGCTGGTAGAGGCGAATCCCAATCGCACTTCATAATCCACATACCTTGCATCAAGATCTTCGCAATGACCGTGACTGGAGCAAGCCAACCTAATGGATCAAATAATCGAGCGATGTTCGAGAGGACGGACCTTTTCGTATAAGCTGCAGACAAGTTCTCCACGCTGGCAGCATTGAACCTGAAGTTGTCCTACGATGGAACCCAGTGAACTCCTAAGGCTTTGACCGACTCATCCTCGCTGATCTGCTTCTCCGAGACCTGCCGTGCTAAATTAGGAAGCAGCTCTCGATAGTTCGCAGCCCATTTGTCCAACTCAATTCCAGCTGAACCTAACAGCTTGGTAAGCTCGACTCTCTTTTGGACCGCAACCGACAGATCATCCGCCCCTGCGATCGTGTCGTCAACGTACGCCTCCGACTCCAGACAACAAGCCCCGAGTGGAAACCGATAACCTTCATCCTTGACTAACTGCGATTAAGTGCGAATAGCTAAGTAAGGAGCACAAGCCGTTCCATACGTGACAGTAGTCAGGCGAAAATCGACAGGTTCAGATGCTGCATCGGGCGCCCAGACGATCCTCTGGTAGTCCTGATGTTCTGGATTCACCTGAATCTGTCGAAACATCTTGACTATGTCGGCTGTGAATGCAAAACGATACCTACGCCAATTCAAGAGAATCAAGGAGAGATCACGCTGCAACGGAGGTCCGGTTAACAAGAAAGCGTTGAACGAGTACCCATCTCTCGTATGGCGAGAAGCATCAAACACCACTCTCAGCTTCCACAATAAGATGAGTTCTTGCACTACCGGATGATGAGGCAGATAACAAACGTCAGGATTTAAAATCTCCAACCGCAGAACGCGTACCATGTGCCCTAGCTTCTCGTACAGCTCCATGAAGTCGCGATACGCTTTAGCCATCCTCGAATCACGTAAAAAACGACGATGCGAATTGGAAAGCGAGCCAAGAGCTATACCTCGAGACTCTTTCGCAACTGACGGAAGATTAGGCTTCAGCGTCAGCTTCACCACATACCGACCCTGTGCGTCCCTCTTGTAAGTGTCCATGAAGATTTTCTCGCATCTCTCATCCTCCGGTTTCAGCTTCAGTGGTTCCGCCAAGAACTCCTCGAGCGTCCAAAACCGCTGCAACAACTTATCTAAATCGTCCTGAGGAGCGCAGTGAAGCGCCTGAACTGGAGGATGGGTCGCAGCCCCTGCCGCCCGCCGTGGCATATCTGTCTCCATTGGCTCGAAAACGATCCAACCAAGTACGGTGTTCTGAGCGACTAGTTGTGACGTAGTGGATCTTTTTACACCAGAGCGAAGTACATAACTGACCATAAAGATCAGCTCCTAAAATCATGTCGCTTTTCTTCGGAACTGCAAACTCAGGATCAGCTAGAATCACGTCGGAAAACTGCTCTCTCGCCAAATCCTCACTAACTTCATAGGAAGGAAGAAGCGACGTGAGTTTAGGGAGAACTAGCATCTCAGTTTCGACCTCGAAGCCCGAATCTACCGCTGAACGAAGAGTGAGTAGAACGATAAAACGAGCAGTGCCGGCTGCACTAGCCCCAAGTCCAAACAATGGCACGTGTTTACGTTGCTTAGGTAGTCCAAGTAACTGCACAATGGCCTCGGACACAAATGACGCTTCTGAACCTTGATCTAAAAGCGCCCGTACATACGTGCCCTTGCCCTTCGGACCTACCACTAATACACGTGCAGTAGCAAGGAGAATCTTCCTCGACGATAACACGGGCTTAGCTGCATGCAATACCACCGCTGAGCCAGCACCAGAGTGCCCTTGGTCATTCTTGGACGCAGTACTCGTCGATCCTTGGCTGCTCCTACTAGAATCATGAAGAGAGGAATGATGTTTCTGCTTACATTTCGAACAACGACCAGAAGAAGAACAAGAGTTCACTCGATGATGTCCAAGACAATTGAAACAGAGCCGCAACCGCTTGACTTCCTTCTGACGATTCTGTAGTTTCTTGCCCTTGTACTAAGGGCAACGCATCAGAGCATGTGACTCAGCGCATAGAGGACACTGTGAAGGGTTCGCCTGAAAAACCTTACGAGGATGATTCGATTTGACCGTAGGAGCTGACCTCTTCTCACCTCGTCGCTCAGGAGCAAGCATGCCTAGAGTTTGAGCTCTAGTTTCGAGAAACTCAACAAACTCGTGGAATGTCGCTGGAGTGTACGACGACTCAGGATCTCCTTGTTCTGCTCCTATCCTTGCTTCGGCCATTTTCCGCTCCTTCTCGCTAAGCAAGAACTCCCACCGCCTACGAGACTCTGGATCCAAACGCTCAGACAAGAGGAAAACGAACCAAACGTCCCAATGATCGACAGGCATCTTTAAATTCTGCAGAGCACGAACGATACGCTTAGCTTCATCAATACGAGGGACGTTTAAAAAGTCTGTGCAAAAATAAAAACTGCTTAAGTGTTTGGGGAAAACCTTTATTTTTCGACATAGTCTCCCTTTAGGCTTATACACTTCGTCCAACGATGTTCTAGTTTGTTGATCCCTTCTGAATAATAGGATTTGTCCAAGTCTGCAAAATATCCATTAGTGTCTGCAATCACCTCCTCGTTTGAATAAAATCCTTGTCCCTCCAGCCATTCCTTCAAATTGGAAACAAATAGTAGTCTGGGGAAGCCAAGTCTGAAGAATAGGGGGATGTGAAACGAGTTGGGATCCTACTTCGATTTATTTTGCGACCACAACTGCTGAGGTGTGTGCTGGTGCGTTGTCGTGATGGAAAAGGACTTTTTTGTGGGCCAATCGCGAGCGTTTTTCTTGCAGTTCGGTTTTCAAACGGTCCAATAATATGCACGTGAATAATATGAACGATGAATAATATGCACCTGTAATAGTTTTACCCTTTTCCAGGTCATCCATCACCATATCATGGATTTGATCAATGATTTCTGGAGTCGTAACTTCTACAGGCCGTCCAGAACGTTAAGCGTCACTTGTGCCCATATGGTCAGTCCAAAAATTTTGAAACCACTTATAAACTGTTCTAATCGAAGGTGCAGAGTCACCATAATGTTTATCAAGCTTCTCTTTAGTCTCTTAAGGCGTTTTGCCTTTCATAAAGTAATGTTTAATCACCACACGAAATTCTTTTTCGCCCATTTCTTGAAAATCACTCGACTTCCTTGATTCACACGAATGTCAAACACAAAGAAATAGACCAATATGGCTGCAACTTGGTGTGTATTCATTCAAGAGATGCTACTAACTAAACATGACCTCGATACGCGCCGGTGGTGCCATCTCTCGGACTTTGCACGGATTTTTCAAACGACCCTCGTAAAAGAGCAT
This sequence comes from Chalcis sispes, assembly GCA_949987625.1. Taxonomy (NCBI): domain Eukaryota; kingdom Metazoa; phylum Arthropoda; class Insecta; order Hymenoptera; family Chalcididae; genus Chalcis; species Chalcis sispes. The sequence goes on from OX465094.1 coordinate 22,332,333, forward strand.
AACTCCTCAGCTGATTCCCTTTTAAGGTGAGAAAGCTCCACAAAAGCCGTCAAGTACCTGGTGATGATGAGCCTCAGATTATGGTAACGAACCTCCAACGCCTTCCATGTGCTTGCATAATTAGCGTTGGTAGTTAGCACATCTTTGACCAAATCAGCCGCACTCCCGGTCAAACACATCTTCAAATACTGCAATCTAGTCGCATCGGCAATCCGAGGCAAATCATGAACCATGTTCTTAAAGTTATCTTGAAAGCTCGCCCAATCCTCATAATTTCTTGAGAAGAAAGGAAGAGAGATTTTCGGAAGTTTTGTAAGCCCAGACTCCGACAGAGTAGAATTTAGAAGTCCACCAGAAAGTGTAGATTGATCAGCGATCTCAAACTGCGACAACAATGTTAAAAACTCATCAAGAGCCTCCTCATACGCCCCTTGAAGCTCGCTAAATTCATCCTCGGTGACGTACGTATCCTTCTCAGCGTCATCTCTAGCGACAATATCGGAATGAATCTTTCGAGCCTCCTCCCAGATTTGCTTCACCGTATCGATTCGTGCTTGAATTATATTTTTATTAAGCGACGCACGTGGTTTAGCGATCAAATGGCTATGCAGTCCCTTAATTTCCTCCAGGCGCCTTCCCTGTGAGACGGTCAGCTTTTTCAACGCTGAGGGAGCCATAGTAAACCGGCCTTAAGAGACGAAAATGTTTTCTCATAAACAATATATTCATTGATAAATCTAAAATTAATTATAAGATATTGCAACGGTCCGTTTCATGATACATCGGGTTTTTGAATGAAATGTCATTTCGCGCCAGTCAGGAGCGGCTATACCTCATGACTGCCCGTCGCCTCGTCAGGGCCGTACTATTAGCAAATCGGTAGAACACGTGTTTACTTTTGTATATATATGCTTGATTAAACAAAGCACGATTATTAAGTAATAGAAGTACAAAATAGATTTTTAATCGGGAATAATAAGTTAAAAGAAGAAGATAAAGCATAAAAATACATAATCTCAAGTCAGAAAAGCAAAATAAAACATGTTAAAAATGTATGCAAGCCGGTAATATAAGTACCGATTAAATTAATGGTCAGAAAGTACGAATATAACAAATAATATAATATATACAAAAATCAAGTAACAGTACTTGAATAGTAAATTAACTTAAATAGATATATTAAATTTGAATAAAATGTCCTCACGGTACACGCCGATCTGCGGTAACCAACGAGAAGGATATATGTTTTATAATTAGTCAGGAATCCCTGTATTATGAGAATTAATATAAAAATTTTAATAAGCAAATTTTATTTTTATTAAATGAAACATGAAATTTATAAATTAAAATAAAATATTGAAGAAAATTAAGATATAAAGATATGTAAATAGAAAAGGATGGCCTATGTCCTGCGCAATTAAATATGTAAACATTAGACAATTAGTTCAACGCGCACGAGCCGCCTAATTTGTAATTACAGGTGGGAAGCCCTCGCTCGGCCTATATAAGGCGCTGCAAAACTGGAACAGGCACTCAGTCCTTCGCCGACGCCTCTACAGGAGCAGGCCAGGGTGAGTCATAGGGGAATAGCTTTTTGTCCAATCCCTAGTTGGGTTGATCGGAGCTTGTTTCCCGCAATCTATCGTAGTTTACAGAGCGTGCAGCTCTCTTTTCAATCTTTATACGGGTTGATTCGAGTTGTACTCCCGTAGGCTATACCCTGGGTTGCGAATTTCGATCTTAGTAGTGTAGACGACGACTCTGTTCTTTCAATTCCAAGTTGGGTTGCTTTGAGTTATCTTCTACGACTTAATTCGGAAAAATTGCTTTATCATCAATCCCTCGTTGGGTTGATCCGAGTCATTTTCGTATCGTGAATTGTTTGGAGCTCTTTCATTTTCAATCCCTCGTTTGGGTTGACTTGAGAAATTTCCTACAAGGAAATTTAGAAGCGCGACGCGCGGGTTCTATCCTTCGTCTTCGAGATAGAAGTTTTTTCTTTTTTTTTTGTGTATCAAGTCAGAGACGGGTAGGACGGGCCTACCTCCGTGTATATTATACATACTGAATTATACGAATCTCAATCGAATGTAAAATATCGGTTTATTGCGTGTAGTTATAGATATATAAATACACCGTGTCATGAATGTGTATTTAGTATTAATTTTTTTATATTAAACTTTCCTTTATTTTATATAAATATTCGACTATTTTATTTATTTCCCTTCTCCACGTCCACTTGTGTCCTAACAAAGAACGAAAGCAACGTCCCTCATAAAATGCACGTTGCAATATACATTATACAGTTATAATCATCACAATTTAAAATAGATATATCAATAAACGTAGAAAAAAGCTGCAGACAGCCTGAAGCACATTGTAAATTTATGCTTTTTTTCTGCTATAACAAAGTAAAGCAATTGTTATATAAAAAAATGTTATTTTCTTTCAATCACAACCCTTTTCTATCCTTTATATTTATACATTCAAATAGTTATGAGCTTTGTAGTTTTTGTTATAGCTTTAGAAATTCAAAAAACATCAATCTTTTTTTTTGGTAATACATTGAATTTATCATTGAATAACAAGTCTAATGAATTAACTAATTTTTTAATTTACAAATTTCACTCTTACATTTTTAAATGCGACCAACCAATTCCCACTTTTGTAAATTTTAATCATTGTTTATTACCAGAATAATTTACTTTTAACACATCCAATCGGTTTTACACATATTTTAATTAATAATTGAATAAATCGAATTTCATTTAAGCATAAAAAAATTTAAATTTATACAACATTAACTTTCAATGATTCTAGGTTTTTGAATCTGAAATTGAAATTTATATATTTCTTAATTAAATATTCCAATTTCAATCTAATAACTTCTTTAAATTTCAACTATAATGAAAATATTTTTCCATTACAACTAATATTTATTTCAAGTGAAATATTTTTATTTCAAATAAATTATAATAATATAAATATACATTTTACTAATTTGATGTAATTTAAATTATGAATGCTTTTAAAAACATTAGAATTTTTCATGCAAAAAAATACTATTTTTATCATATCAATTTAAAATGTTATAATACATTAGAATGTGATAAGTACTTTTTATGTATAAGCATTGTTTCAAAATATTTTACTTAAAATCATTAACAATTACTTACATGAAATATATTCAACAATTACATTTTCTTTTTTCTAACTATAATACAATCACACTGATTATAAAATATTACTAACACTTAATCATAATTTATTATTTAAAAGGAGTAGGTTAAGGAAGTATTTTTCGATAAAAATTTAGAGGTTATAATAATTGGTTATTATTTAATACACATAAATTTGAATGCATCTTATAACTGTAAATGCAAACGACTTTTTGCTACTGGCTTATCATAATATACTTTTTTAAAAAAGTTTCATATTTGATTTATATAGACATTAAAATTTATTGTCATATTAAACGCGGTAAACAATAAACACTGATGAATTGATGAGATACATTATAAGTTACCTTCAGATTATCTTAAGATGACGATATCTTAAGATGATTAGACGAAATGTTGAAAGAGCGATTTGATGAAAATCGGGGGGCGCATATCGTATCTTTGTAACTGTACGAAAATTTTTAAAATGATAATATATATATATATATATATATATATATATATATATATATATGTGTGAGAAAAGAAAATGAGGAGGGTATGAGGGATTGGATTGATTAAATAAAACTAAACTCAAAATTCGCGTTAATAAAAAAGGAAACTTGCTTCGGCGTAAAAACCCTCACGGTTTAGAGGGAAAAGCTGAAGCAAGCTGACTTGTGTAAATTTATTTATTGATAACAGACAAATAAAAATTAAATAATACAAAATGAAAGAAAGAGATTAACTAGATCGCGGGCAAACAAAATGTCGCAAGGCAGACGCCGTACAGACGCACGCACGCTATCGCTTACTATGGGTCACGTTACCCGCGCTACTCACAAACATACAAAATCCAAGATCGCTGGCCGCTATGGTACACCCAATCCATCTGGTGAAGCCGGGCCTGGGGAGCGTAGTGGTCCTGGACCTGCACACAACGCGCCCCGACGTCTCGAGGAGACCAACGCTGTGGTGCCGGGCAATAAAACTCAATTGCCGCGAAGATACGCTCGCCCTGGAACGCGTCACGTCAAAATGGCGAACGTGGACAGCGTTCCACAAATTCTGCTGTGGTGCACCTCCTCTCCCTTTCCAAACACACACAACACACACGCGTAATTGCAAGATTCGGTTATCGAAAACCACGCAAAACCCTTTGCGAAAAGCTCGCATTCGCGTCGAACGCGACGTTAACAAAGCCAAAAAACTTAATCAAACTTGTGCGGACTCGCAGAACAACTAATCACCGCAGCGAGCTATGATCAAGTGAGTCTTCTTCCCGCGCGTCGCACGCGCCACGCGAAGAAAAAGAGGGCGCGCGAGGCGCGGGACCGCAGCGTCGACGTTACAGACAACGGCGACGCCAATGCAAATATGACCCGAACAGTAACGAATGCGCGAATATTAATGGTTTTCTTTTTGTTCAAAAGAACGCAAAAAAAAAGTTTATGTGATATTTTTTATTTATTTAAATATTAAAAATATATTTAAAAAAAATTGTTTTAATTTTTCATTCGTCCAATTTAATGTATAAATAGGTGTGCCAGCGCCCGTGGTACCAATACTTACCACGGGGCACTGGCACGCCCCTTGATAACAATTTTTCAATTTTTTTAAATTGTTTTGAATCGTTTATAATAGTAAAGAAATGTATCAATAAATCGATTGAAATTAGATTTAATTGGAATTGGTTTTAATGCGGGCTTATCTCTAAATATGAAATTGTGATCAATCGTTTTTAATTGCACAGTTAATTAATGCAAAAGATTGTTGAATCAGCTCGAATTGATCTTAATTGAAATTGTTTCTAATACGCATTTACCTCCGAATATGAAATTATAATTCATCGTTTTTAATTGCACAGTGGATATAATTGTTTTTAATGTAAAATATTATTCATCGGTTTGAATTGGTCTTAATTGAGATAGTTTCTAATGCGAATTAATTGCTCAGTGGATATAATTGTTCTTAATGTAAAATGTTGTTCATCGGCTTGAATTAGTCTTAATTAAAATGATATTTTAATACGGATTTATTACTCAATATGAAATTGTAATTTATCCTTTTTAATTGTATATAATATTCTAATAAATGTGAAAGATTGCTAATTGACTAATTGGTAGTAATTAAAATGGTTTTTAATGTTTTTATATTTAAACCTGCTAAGAATATTCAATTAAAACTTATTGTGGCCGACCAAATTTAATCGGTTCTAATTATATTTAATTAAGTTAATAGAATAATACCGATTATACAGGGTGCGCCATCTAGACAGGACCTATTAAATGTTGAATAACTCCGCCATTTTTCAGCCGATTTTGGAAAATGAACAAGATTTATTTACGATATACAATGCCATTTATTGACAATTCACTCAGAATACAATATCGATCAAATGACCACCTCCATTAGACACACAAAAAGCGGCCCTTTTTTGGGCATTTTGCATTGTATTTGACAACATTTCGGGCGTAATAGCAGCAATTTCCGCTGTGATATTAGCTTTAAGTTCTTCAATAGTCTTCGGTTTGCTGGCATACACCTTACTCTTCAAATAGCCCCACAGAAAAAAGTCTGGCGCCGTCAAATCCGGCGAACGAGGAGGCCATTTCAAATCACCCTTTTTCGACACAACGCGTTCCGGGAACTTGCTCTGCAAAAACTTCATAGTAGCAAATGTGGTGTGACAAGGTGCGCCGTCTTGTTGAAAATAAAAGTTCGTCAGACCGTGTTTACGCATTTCCGGACAAACAAAGTGCGCCAACATCCAACGATAGCGTGCACCGTCGATGGTTTCTCCAACTTTGAAAAAAAATGGTCCAATAATCGTTTTCGAGCACACTCCGGCCCAAACAGTAACTTTTACGTCGTGCAATGGTGTTTCGTGAATGATGTGTGGGTTCTCTGTTCCCCAAATTCGACAGTTTTGTTTATTGACCCCACCAGAGAGCGTAAAATGAGCTTCGTCCGTCATCAAAATTCGGTCCCAAAAATCAGGCTCGGCATCGATCTTTCTTGCGATCGTATTCCCATATTCAAGGCGACGCGGCTTGTCCGTTTCCAACAATCTTTGAGTAAGTTGCACTTTGTATGGAAAAAGATTGAGATCATCCTTTAAAATTTTTCTTAAAGTGGTTCCGCTCATGTTCAGCTGCTGAGAACGACGGCGATACGACACACTTGGATTTTCGGCAACACTCTCTTTAACCGCTTCAACAACTTCATTGGAGCGTCGCGGACGCGGTCGAATGGGTCGCGGGCGAGTAGCTACAGACCCGTGTTCAAAGAAATTTTTCGCCAAAGTACGAATTGTCTTGGCGGAAGGCGCCGAATGTCTCCCATATTTTTTACGATAAGCACGCACAGTTTTCACAGTTAAACGATTGTTTTCAATGAACAGCGCTACAATTTCAGCCCGCTTTTTTGGCGTAAATCGATGCATGACTAAAATGGCAATGACTGACGTTTCAGAATCTGGCTGATTTGTCAAAATCAGCTGAAAAATGGCGATGTTATTTAACATTTAAATAGGTCCTGTCTAGATGGCGCACCCTGTATAGTAATCAATCCAAATTGATTTTAATTAGAATCGTTTTTAATACGAATTCATTCTATTGGTAGTAATTGAAATTAATCATATAATTGATTTTAATTATTAATAATTGTTTTAAATTGATTATTAATTTTACAAGTTGTAACGGGGTAAATTTATTTACGCCCGTTAGCAACGCAGGACCTTCCTCTGGTCCTGCTTTATCTTCTTTTGTGTGTGAGGGGCCTTGCCTAAGGCCCCGCGGCCGGTGTTGCTCCCACCGGGCTCGGCTAGTCAGTTTGTGTGCCAATGCTAGATTGGCACACCCGTGGAGGCGGCGGTATTCGGGATAGGGACGCTGTAGGGAAATAAAATAAGAACGCACCGACTCAGTGCTAAAATGCTTGTTTAATGAGTAAAATTAACAAAATTAATACAAAAATTGATAAATTATTGCGGAGAGGTCTAATTACGCGAAGAGCAATTAGTATTGCCTCACACTAATACTAATTCTCAAGGTGTACACTGCGCATGCACACCCTCTTCGCTTCGCGCGGCTACACACACACGTGTAGTCTATGGACGGCAGATATAGAGAGAGCAGTTCCCTCTCTATACTGCCGTAGTCCGTGACTGCTCGAGTGAGAGCGTCTCTTACTCTCACTCGACGATGCAGTCTATGGTTGAGCGAGAGAGCTCGTTACTCTGGCTCAACTGCGTGCTCGCAGGTTGTACGAGTAAGAGTGGCTTTCTCTTACTCGTACGCCTATTCTATGATAGTGCGAGAGAGAGAGATCAATCCTCTCACTCGCACTCGCACGGCCTAATCGAATTTGAGTTACGCGGTCTCGCGCGTAACTCTGTTATATCTATATATGCCTGACGCGATCGCACACGCATCAGGAAAACTAAATATAATATATTCGCGGACTAAATTATCACGGATAAGTGGCCACTTACTTTATTACGCTCTGCTCACGGAATCGTCTCTTCTAAGCTGCCACGGAAAAACTCGGAGGATCGACTCTTTCTCCTAACGTATTTCTTGTCTTCGATATTGACACGTGTGGCTGGTAAAACGGCTCGGACGAGAAGAAGGCTTGAGGGGAGGGCTCCTCCTTCCCCTCTCGCCTATCGGTTTTCCCGCGTAGCGCTATTGATTCTTTATCGATAGCACCGCGTTTCGGTATGCCGCGGACTCTCGCGCCTTTTCCCGCGTCAAGCCCTCGGTCGCTTGATCGCTGGCGCCGCATATCGTCGCGCCGCGAACTCTATTTCTCTCTCGCCTATGGCAGGTGGCTTAACCTCTATAAGCCACCTGTCACAAAGTCTATTATTGGTCTATATACTTAAAATACGTAATTAATAACAAAATTTTATGCATAAAATTATGTTTATTTATATTAAAAGTAATTTTATTTTATATTTTTACAAGTATTTTATATTACAAGTAATTTATAAAAAGAATACAATACGCATTGTATACATTAAATTTAATTGATAGATATATATTATGAATTATATTTCATATGTGTTAGGCATAGAACATAAATAATGCGAATCTTGTACTTTTATGCTTATGATTTTACATTTTATGTCACTTATGTTTGCAGAAAAAACATTTTTACTCAAATTCGCTACTTCTTTAATGTATTGTACATTACGAAAAGCTGGGTACTTAGAATCTACAATACATGAAGCAATGAAAGACGTAACATACAATTATTATCGCCGCAGTATATTTTTATAATTTGGCAATACTCTCCACTTATTAATTGAATAATACTATCATCAGTCTTTTTTCCTTTCGTATACTTTTTTGTTTGATAAACTGTCTCCTTATATATACACTTATTATAAACAATAAGATTAGTATGTACTTTTTCTTTCGAATAAATACCTTTCCCACAATAAGTACCCTCTTTAGTTTGTTTATAGAAATTTGATAATCTCTTTGGAGTAAATAAATTGTAACAAATATCTGCTGTCTGTTCTGAAGTATTTAAAATCTTTTTGGAATCGCTTTTGAAAATCATTGGCTGTAAGTGTTTTCTAGTTATATTCATGTCCATACTCTTTGGTCCATTGATATACACTCTGACAAAAAAGTATCCGGAAATTTGAAATAAAACGCAAAAATATTAAACTTCTTTAATATTTATTGAATCTCCTTTAAAATATGCTCCATTTGAAGCGATACACATGTGCCAACGTTTTTTCCAATCATGGAAACATTTTTTATAGGCGCTTTCAGGGATGGCCTTCAGCTCCTTCTGCGAATTTTCTTTTATGGCGTCTATGGAGTCAAATCTGGTTCCCCGGAGCGGTAATTTCAGTCTGGAGAAAAGAAAAAAGTCACACAGAGCTAGATCAGGCGAATAAGGTGGCTGGTCGATGGTATTTATCGAGTGTTTGGTCTTAAAATCGTTAATAATCGTGGCTCGATGAGATGGTGCGTTATCGTCATGCAAAATTCACGAATTGTTTTGCCACAAATCCGGCCGTTTACGGCGAATATTTTCACGCAAACGTCTCAAAACAGTTAAATAGAAGTCCTTATTGACCGTTTGACCTTGCAGAACGAATTCATGATGAACCACACCACGAATATCGAAGAAAACAATAAGCATCGTCTTGATTTTCGAACGACTTTTGCGAGGTTTTTTCGGTTTCGGCTCATTTTTTCTCACCCATTCCGATGATTGTTGGCTCGTTTGTGTGTCGTATTCATAGACCCATGTCTCGTCACCAGTTATGATCCGTCCCATGAACGTGGGATCAGAATTCGCACGATCCAGCATGTCTGCAGCTACGTGCATCCGGTACTGTTTTTGAAGAAAATTCAGCTCTAACGGAACGAGCCGAGCGGCGACGCGCTGCATGCCCAATTGGTTCACCAAAATCAAACGAGCGGTTTCACGAGAGATGATGAGAGAGATGTTGTACTGTTTTAGGGTATATATTGAATTTACATAAGAAAAAGCAGAATTTTTAGGAGGCCCAGTTTTTCGTATTGACTCAACGGCATGCATGAGAATATGAATATTATACGTCATAGCACCTTTTCCGTATAACTTTTTAAACTGAGACAAAAATTCAATATAATCTCGTTCGCAATCATCCAATTGCTTTTCTGTAAAGTCGGTCCTTAACCGTTTGGCTGCTGACGAGCGCTATCGCGCTCTTCTTATGTTACGCCAAAAATGCGAAGAGCGCGATAGCGCTTCTCTTTTTTTCGATGCCTAGACTGCGGAGAGCGTAATAATGCTGATCCAGAACACTAGAATTTGTGTGTCCAGTGAAGCACCTTGCGTTTGCGAAGCATACGATTTTTAATTGTTGTAATAATATGACATATTTCAATCTACTTTTTTTTTGTTTAATTTTTTCATACACGAGCAATTAGTGCCGCAGTTTTGGCATATGTCTGAAAAAATACGTCAGCAGCCAAACGGTTAAAAGAGTAAATGCACATTTTATAAACAATGCAAAATTGTTCAAGGCCTCTTTTTCCAAATTGTTTTTTAAACATGGTAAACTAAAATAAAGTAACCATGACTTCAATTCAGATGCTTTTGGTTTAGTTGTTCCTTTTATTACACCAGATCTGGGCAGTCTGCGTATTTCATTCGGCGGCCTAATTTTAAGATATTCTTTTTCCATTGGATCTAAATTTTTTTATTAATTCTATATTGACAATTTCTATTTTTCCATAAGTTTAGAATTTGTCAAACCACGCCAAGAAGAAGAGCATGCATGTATTCATACGAAAAAGACCATACGATATCAATACACGGCAGATAAAATAGAGCAGATGATCCATGAGGGCCGGTCGCTTGAAACGCTGTATCTTCATTAGTTTTGCTCCGATTTACTTGGAATTTTTACACACTACTCTCGACATGTTGTGCATTCAGAAAAAAAAAAAAAAATGCAAAATAAAAAATTTTAAAACCTTACCCCCCCCCCTTAAGGCAAAAATGAAAACCAAATTTACCTTTTAAATGTTTATACGCTCCAATTAAAAGATATATTACTATAATTAATGATAGTTTATTTATATTCACTTTGGCACTCACACGTCAATACGTTGTTGCAACGTAACAAGATTGTATGTGAAACGTTCGACTTATTATAACTGTTGTTAAGCAGCAACTGAAGCACTAAAAATGACAACGATCCTAACGGTTCTTTTTTTATCTAAAGAAATGCGCAATATAGGTGAAGGCCTTTTATTATCGATTGCACCGAGAAAAAAATTATTTTAGTGAATATGCCACAGGTGGCATCGTGGGACGGTTAGGGTTAATGCTTGCTTCCAAGTTGACCAGTCCTCATTACATTTTTTTTTTAATGTTCTGGAGCTATACCAGTTTTGACATGTTCCATCTAAAATTAATCTTAATAATTCAATTTTTGTATTATCTTTTTAAATTTTTAATTTAGCACATTCTTTTTTAAACGTATCTATCCATAGTTTAACATAAGTTCTCTTGTTGTTAAATTTTTCTATTATGAATTTATCCATAATGTATTTTAGATTCACTTCTTCTTCTCTTTTTTCTGACTGTTCAGTTAATTTTTCTAAAATTCTTGATAGTTTTGTACTTTGTCCAATTTCTTCTTTACCTATTTTTTTCAAATATTTTCCTTCAAATTGCAAATTACCAGTTTTATCTATATATTCTTGTTGTAATTCTGTAGATAATTCTATCCATATAGTTATTATATCACCTCTTTTTTCTAAAGATTTTTTTACCTTTTTATACTCATTAGTTTCAATTAATATTTCATGGTAATTTGAATAAATGATCTCACTTGGGATAGCATCGCTTATTCCTTCTTCTGTTGTAATTTAGGTTATGGCTGACAGCTGAAGCCACAGCCTTAAAGTGAATTCTAATTTTATTTTATTAAGACAAAAATTGTCCTTCTATAATATCTAATTTTCTTGAAGTTACAATAAAGGAGAATAAATAGACAAAATTTGTTTCTCTGTCAATGAGAGATATTATTATTATTATTATTATTATGATAACTTAGTATTTACAATAATTACAATATTTACAAGTTACCTGTATAATAAGAGAAACGACAATTAAAGTCTATTATTCGTCTCTCTTTCACAAAGCTATTTAAGGGGGGAACCTGGTTTAGAACGCTGAAAATTGCACGATATTCGGCACAGTGTTTTAGGTTGCCTAACGTATGAAATGTTTCAAGTACTTTTGAAATAGGTCATAGATACACAAATCTTGCAAAAAAAATTCACTTTCACTTTATTTGATACTGTTAAGCAATAACAATTCGTATTTGTTTGTGGCACTTCTCGCTCGAAGAGTCTATTTTGTGAACACGATAGCGATCGTAGTTTTCATCTGAAACATAAAAACGAATACTTTTTTTGTAGCTTAGGAGTTGTTCTTCTATGTGAACCTAAGATATTCGAAGAAATATATAAAATTATTTATTTTATGACTGTTTATAAAAAATTTTGCGTTTTTCTGAAGAAATTTTAAGATAATTTATTGAAAAAAGTTAATAAAAAATTTTTTTTATTGTGATTTTTTAGGTTCACATAGAAACCTACACTATTAGCTGTAAAAAAAGGTATCACTTATGAAAATGCGACAATTACAACTTTTTTAATCGTGTGCACAAAACAGAAAAACACTGTTTTGAGAAAATCGCGTTCAAAGTTTTTCATAAAAATTAATTGTATTTTTTTCAAACTCACCAACACCAAATGCTAGTCTGCTGTTCCTGCTCCATACATTAGTCCTTCAGCTTCTTCGTAAAACTCATTTTGAGCCAAAAGTTCTTCTTTTCGAGCCATTCGAGCCTCTTTACTGCTTTCAAAACTGCGCCGACCTTGTCGTGATACTCGCTGCTCGTCGTAGTTCTTCGCGAAGTTCAGAGCGTGTGACCCAATATTTATGTTCAGGTCACTCATCATCTTCAATGTACTTGAAAATCCTTCATTGAATACGCATGCAGCAATGAATGAAGCAATCTCGATGATTTTTGAACCAGCATTTAAGTGCTTCGGAGCGAGGCGCCATATGGTGGAATTGAAACTTTCGTTTGAGTTTTGTGTATGACCACCTAAACATCTTGTTAGAAGATCTTCATTCGATAAAGCTTCGTATATCGGACGTATGTTTTTAATGACATCGGGATGAAGTGGATCAGGATGCTTGAATTCCGTGAGGTTTCCAGCTGCTTCTGCTTTTCGCCATTTACACCAGCTATCGACTCCGGGTGGGCAATTGTTGTGCTTTGGTTTTTTGTCAGTGGAAATCAAATGATCTAGAGTCGCGATTATGTTTTTTTTCATTTCTTCAACAAAGTTTGAATTTCTACGAATGGCTAATCCATAATATGTCGTCAATTTTTTAATCAAAGTTGCAGTTAACTTGCCCCTCCCGCCAATTTTCGCAGATTTTTGCACATTCCGTAATCGCGTGCCCATTCTTTTCTCAACATGACCCACACACTCGCTTTTTTTTACAGGATATTTGCTTCCATAAGGGTTGAGATCCGCCACAGCCTTGTACGTTTTTGAATCTCCATCGCCGATATAATTCAAATACTTCACTCCGTATTTCTTGACGGACGCCGCGAACATTTCTTTGATAGCATCAACCTCCATTTTTCCAGCTGAACCCGAGTGATTTGCACAACATTCACTTTCATGTTTTTCATACCATTTTTCATATTCATCACTACCTTCTTTGCTTTTCCAATAAACACAAGCTTGACAGTATGAACTTTTTACAGTGAGATCGATGACCTTGCCAGTATAATATCCAATAAGTGTTGCAACTCCGTACAAAGACGTAAAGCCGCGTTTTTTCCACGATCCATCGGCAGATATTTTAAACTGATCTTCTTTTCTTCCATTGTTAACATTGCAAACTTTTTCTTCTCTCACAGCTTTTAAGCACACAGTTTCAAAAACTGATTTCACTGTAGAGTGTATGTGTCGTATTATCAGATCGTAGGTATTTCGGCTAACACCAAGTCCCAAATCCATAAGTCCAGCGAAAATGTTTATGCCTTCACGACCTATACCTAAGAGTCTCATCACAAAAACGATCCTTCTGTTAATCTCGAAGCCTGTATTAATCAATGGACCTGAATTTATTTCCCTCCGACCACAGGAGCACAGAACAAGAATCTTGAAGCCAAAACCACGATCCCCGGTTTCTTGAAACTGAATGTCTTTTTTGCAAGTCTTACAAATCAGGATTTCCGCGAGAGTTCCGAAAACACAAAAAAATTCCACTATCTTATACAAATGTGATGAGGTAGTCACTACACTATCCAAATTTGCACTACTGAGTTTCCGCGCTGACGCGTTGTCGTTGGAACTGCTGCACTGTTCACTGGAATTTTTTTGGGAAAACTGATTTCCTTGAAACTTTCTTTTCGGCGGTCTTGCTGAACGACCACGTTCACCATGTTTTTTTCTTGGATACGAATTCATTTCGTATTTAAATACCGTCTCTACTGAACAGAATTAGAACACCGAATAGCAGTTTTAAAAATATGACGATGCGCGCTTTGCTTTGGAAAGATAAATACTGAGAAGGAAATTCAGTGAAGTGCACACGAATGAAAACACGAAAATCAAGTTTTTGGGACTGATGATGTAAAATCCGAAAATCTTTTATTATCTGGAGACCGAGCGACTCTAGACGCATCGCGCGCTCTCGTGCCCGCTTATCAGTCTCCTGAGCGCATTGTCTCTCAGAGGCCATTTCTGCGGAACGATTAGGAATTTGACTCTGAAATTTTGTGGGAATATTTCTGAATATATTTCTAATCGAATGAGATAAGTTTCAAAAAATCGATTTTTTTGACCCTCTAAACCAGGTTCCCCCCTTAATCACTTCTCTTATATTAATCAATTAATTATTCTGAAAAAGTTTTTTATTAACACGTGCTCTTATTATGATTTCTATATCTCTCTATCTATATTTTGTTTCTCCCTGCTTCGTTATCGATGATTCATCGTTATCGATTAACTTGATACCTAACGAGACATCTAGTAGGTATTAATAGATGAACGCGCAGAGTATACTAAGCGCGCCAGATTTAAAGAGAGTACGTTCTCTTTACATATATATGTTAAATTAAATTTCGAATCTCTTAAATAACTTAAAATTGTAAAATAAATTTTTAACGGTTACGTTTTTAATTTTTCTTTGACAAAATACCTGTGTAAACAGTTTCTTTTTTGAAAAATACTGTAACTCCGGTACACAACCTCCGTTTTTTTTTGTGTCAGCCGATAAGTTTGCTCCCTACCCATCCTGCTCTCGGTCGCCACTTAAAAAAAAAAGAAAATACGCGACGGTCATATCGATCGTCCGCATCGATCTACACCCAAGCGCTCCACCACGATAAAGCTTCCTTCCACAACCTACTTGACACACCCTCCACCTACCCAAACCGTTGTGAAACTTAGTCTAAGCGTGGGCCAAGAGGTTGCGAGTTTCTTGAAACACATGTATTTATATGAAAATAGCCGCAATCGTTAAACTTAATTTAATTATGTTTTATTTCAAATAACGCAATTGTCCTTCCTTTTTTTTTATTTTAAATATATATACGAGGGCAGTCCAATAAGTACTTAGCCTACAAAAGAAAAACCAAAATTTTGGAAAAGTGGCGATTTATTTCTCAACATAGTCTCCTCTTAGCTCGATACACTTGACCCAGCGATGCTCCAACTTCTTTAACACGTTCCGTGCCACATGTACCACCGGTGGTACACGGTAAACTTGATCGTCAGGCCACGTGTACCACCGGTGGTACACGCAGTCATATTTATTCAATGCGCTATGGCCTGAACGACAAGTCAGGCAAAAATGGCTTGGCACGAAACGTGTTAACCCGTCTGAAAAATACGTTTTCTCGAGGTATGCAAAGTAGTGGTCCATGGCAGCGATGACCTTCTCATTCGACTCAAATTTCTGCCCGGCAAGTGACTTTTTCAAGTTTGGAAACAAAAAGAAGTCGCACGGGGCCAAATCTGAAGAATACGGTGGATGAGATAGTAGTTCGTAGCTCAATTCGACCAATTTGGCCGTGGCGAAGACGGAGGTGTGAGCCGGTACGTTGTCATGGTGAAAGAGCACTTTTTCTTCGCCAAATGGGGCCTTTTTTCTGCAATTCGGCGTCGAATCGGCCCAATAATTTGGCGTAGTAGAGCTTTGTGACCGTTTTGCCCTTCTCCAGGTAGTTGATGCAGATCTTCCAATTCAATTGTTAGTTTTCCAAATTCACTAAAGAAATCACTAGTCTTCAAAATCTTTTAACTTTAATTTTTCTAACTTGTTTCTTGTAATTATTTGTAGTGCTGTAGACTCTTTTAAGTATATACTATCTAGTTTCTTAATTATATCATAGGCTGTCTCTTGATCATTAACTAATTCCAGTTGTTTATTTGACAACGCACTATAGATATAATTTATGGCTTTTACATCCTTATTATTCCATGCTGTAGCTTCATCGGTTTCACTTCTGTTTCTTTGAATCACATCATCACATTTCTTTAATTTAAGTAGTACTAATAATCTTTTTTTCCAAATCGTATAGTCATTGCCATCAAAAACTTGTATATTTATTTTAACTTCATCAGCCATTTTGTCTAATTGTTTTTCACTTTCTCTAATTTTTAACTTTATTTCAACAAACTTTTTTACAATGATTTTATATAACAAAAATAATCTTTATTATTTTTTTATACTATTATTTATATAAAAATATTATACCTTAATTTATTTTTTCTTCACCTGCAATTTTCCACTTGATTTTATACTTATGAAGATCTCTATTTCTTGATGTATCCATTAATTTCAATGAAAATATTCTCTACTTGTATAAGATTTTCAAATATAGATTAAATTTAAATATCTAAGGTTTAATTTTAATGTAATAATGTAAATTAATAGGAAAATCCTTGTAATTTTTA
Organism: Chalcis sispes; assembly: GCA_949987625.1. Lineage (NCBI taxonomy): Eukaryota > Metazoa > Arthropoda > Insecta > Hymenoptera > Chalcididae > Chalcis > Chalcis sispes. The sequence goes on from OX465094.1 coordinate 22,349,008, forward strand.
GTTTTAATTTTTTCTAATTATTATATTCATTTGTTACGTCCATGCTGTAACATTAGGATATATATATACCCTTATGGTAAATAGAATGCGTTGCCTCTGGCGGTAGATAAGGAAGAGATCATCAAAGGCAACTTAAAATTACCAAGCTCGCACTTAATATATAACTAGCTTCGAAGACTGTTTTAAGCCTCTTTTTTTGTTTTGACTACTCTCTTCTTTCTTCGTGCAGGAAATAAACAACTCGCACTTGAAAGAGACGCGATACAATCGGGCAAGCAATGTAATAGAATATTATCCAGATATAAATAACGTGCTTTTTTTTTGGACAATCTTTTCTTTGTACTTTACCATCCACAAAAATAGCGAGGTTGCCGATGTTTCCTTTCTTTTATTTAATTTAATTAAAATTATTTTTAACCCTTTGCACTCAAGGGCTCCGGAGCCATTTAAGATTTGTCTTCAAACTCGAAGGCTCCGCTATGGAGACAATGCAAATTTGCATTTCATACCATAAAGACAAAGAATAATAACATACAGCGATGACTTTTCTTTGAATGCCCATATCATTTACTTATACGTAAATATGATCTTTTCACTGAAATAGCTTCGAGTTGCTGGTAATATGAATGAAAAAAAATTTCGAGTGCACAGGGTTAAGGGGGGGGTAGGGTTTTGAAGGCAGAAAAAAACAGGTTTTTACAGATTTTTTTTTGGGCGTACGGTAAAAGTAAATTTATTTCTAATTATTATACATTAAAGAGTAGTTATTGAACTATATTCTGTGAAATATTGGTTGAAAAATATTGAAAATTGACCGAATGGCAGCAATTCTTCGCAGGCGCCTCAGAAAAAATACATTTTGCGGTGCACGTCATACCTCAGCACTGGATCATCTGAAATGAAATAACCAAAGTTTTTCTTTTAATTTTTATGTCCCTCTAGGTATCCCTGTCGAGTTTTTCCATTTTTTTTAAATTTTTGAACTTTTTACAAGACTTGAAAGTGAAAATACCGATTTTTGGCCTGAATTCATGACTATTGTTGTTAATAATAAAAAAAATAAAATCAAAAACGAAAAAATCTCAACAGGGTTACCTCATGAATTATGTAAGGAAATACTGTAAAAAATTTGAGAACGATCGGTTGAATAGATTTTGAGTTACAGAGTGCATTGACTCAAAAAACATCGATTTGAGAAAAACGCGTTTAAAGTTTTTCGTAGCGAAAAGACCCTGATAAAACTTAGTAAGCTATTTATTTTTTATTTTACTCACATAGAATCATCAATGCCGGGACCATAGAGTATAGAACTTTCGTCAAGAATGTCCAAAGCATCTTTTTGATCAAGTCTGCGGCGAATTCTATCATTTTTAGCGGTTTCAGCTGCTCGCTCATCTGCTCTGTTCATTCGAATATCGTCGGTTAGAAGCGCCCATCCATGACAACTTGGACCAGTACTGATTCGCATATCTTCTAGGAAGGTTAAATAAGCGTTACAGCCTTCATTGAAAACACAAGCAGCCACTGAAGATGCAAATTCGACGACAGTTGCTGAACCACTCTCAACTTTCGGCAGACTCCTTTCTACACTCTCTTGAAACTTTTCTCGGCATTTTGCGAACAACAAAAATATCACAACGAAATAGAGTAAGAAAATACAACACGACTGTTACACTCCGCGTCTGCTTCGAAAATGAACCAACACCAGGTACCGTTACAACGACCTTGTCTAAGACCTTTCTGTAAACTGCTTAGGGACAATAACAAAAGAGATTGAGAAACAGCTGCCTTTCCGCTGAGCGGTTACAGCTCAGGTAGTCGTTCGAGACACGCCTACTTCCAAAGCTATATCTTTGTGAGTTTTGCTCCGATTGACTTCATATTAACAGACAACATTCTTGAGTTACTATACTTTCATAATATGCAATAAAAAAAAATCACTTTTTTTGAACCCTCAAAACCATACCCCCCCCTTAATCTATTTCTAAATTTTATCGATCCTAAGGAAAACCTCCCGTTACTATATATCGTCATAAAATTTAATTTTAAAATCTAGGATATGTATTTTGCGATTAATGCGTTTAGAAAGATTAATTATAAACTATAGCGGTTAATTTTAAGTATACAGCGTTACTTACATATCGTCAATATATTAAATATCCGAGTGTAATTCACTTGTTATTTAAGGATAGCGCTTTGCGTAGTTCAATTTTTATTTTCCTTATACTGTTATAATTTATATATATTCCATAATTTTACCTAAAAAATAGATGTATATATATATATATATATATATATATATATATATATATCGCTACCATTATTATATTTAAATATTATTTAAAAATATTGTGTAACGCAGCTTTAATTTTAGTTTATAGTGTTATTCTAAGAATACTTATGTATTGCGTTTTATTTAATTTTATTATTATACATACGTTGAGCGGGTACGATTGTTAGAAAAAGCTTACAATAAGACGTGCATTATTAAACTAATACTATTCTGACTTTAAACCATTGGCATTTGAATATACAATTAATATTTTTTTTTAAGGGAGTATATACAAGTAAATACTAATATAATAAACAACCACAAATAACAGTTTAATTTTAGAACAACCCCTCTTTTCATTTCGCAATAAATAATGCGACACTATCCATGCGATGAGCGTCAATTAACAAAAAAAAAAAATCGAGAAAATAATAATAAGATACGCGGCGTAATAAGGATGCATCACCTTGCAGCAAGCTCCCCACCACTGCTAAATGATCCGCGCCGCCGAAAAAACTCGGCAAACATATATAAGCGCCGAACAATTCAATAGACAGATTCAGATCAAATCTTCAGTTTAGCTTCACGTTAGTCTAGTCTCTCAATTACGTCATTTTATTCTTTGTTCATTTTTGTTTTACTTCTGAAATAACCAGTGTAATCCGTGCGCCAAAGCTCACTACCACTACCGAGTTTAAGTATAACCAGCGATTTTAACGTCAAAGCCTGGCATATCTCTGTACAGCACCATCTAAGAAGCACCAATAAAAAGTGAGTCAAATTATAAATTTCATTTCATTATTGACATAAAAAAAGAAAAACATACCTTGTCCGTATCCATAATATTGTCGTTTATTTTTTTTTACAATCAATTTCCTTTCTATTTCTTTACTAAATTTAAATTACTAACAAAATAGTGCAGCCAGGCCTGTAACACAGGCCGGACACTAATTACTAATTACAAAATTATAATAATAAAATTATTCGAATATATATATATATATATATATATATATATATACACTACTGGTCAAAAGTTTAAGTTCACCTCGTAATTTCTATAAAATGTAAAACAAAACAAGATTTTCGTCAGTTATTATTATTTATTAGCATTATTTATAGAAAGTAATTATTTTGTAGTCAAAATAGGTCGAATTTTAGCAAAATTTAGCACTATTTTTTCATATTTTAGATTCTTCAAAATATCCGCCTTTTGCTCGTATAACAGCAGCGCATACTCTGGGCATCCTTGCAATCAGTTTATGCAATGATTCCGTTGAAATTTGATCCCAACAAGTTTGTAGAAATGTCCAAAGCTGTTTTTGATTGGTTGCCTGCATTGTTCTCACTTTTCTATCCAACTCGTCCCACAGAAACTCGATCGGGTTACAGTCAGGCGATTGAGGAGGCCATTCCATATATTTTAGTTCTTTTTGCTTCTCTTTCGCTGCGATATAATTTCGGCAAAATTTAGATGTGTGTTTAGGATTATTATCCTGTTGAAAAACGAATCCGCGACCTACAAGTTTTTTCCCACACGAAAAAGCATGTCGTTGGAGAATGCTGTGGTACATTTTTTTGTCCATGATACCCTCGATTTTCACAAGGTTACCAACTTTGTCTCCAGCAAAGCATCCCCAGGCTTAGACAGATCCTCCACCATGCTTGACGGTTGGAATTATGTTTTGCGCAATCATGCGTTCACCCACCAAACGACGAACATATTGTCGACGTCGTCCTCCAAAAATTTCGAACTTCGATTCATCCGTGAACAATACTTTGTACCATTGTTCAATGGTCCAATCTTTATGTTTTTTTGCCCAAGCCAATCTTTTGACTTTATTTTGTTTCCGTAGTAGCGGTTTTTTGGCGGCCACGCATCCTTTTAAACCGTAATTGCGCAGACGACGCTGCACTGTTGAAACAAATATTGGTGTTTCCCGCGTGGAATTCACTTGCTCGCGAATTTCGGGAGCTGTGCGCGTACGATTTCTCTTGCTTTCGACACAGATAAACTGGTCCTCTTGTTTTGACGTTACCTTAGGCCTCCTAGAACGTTGACGACTCTGATTGCACCCTGTTTCGTTCTTTCTGTGTAACGCTCCCACAACTGCACTTTGAGATACTTTGGTTTTTGAAGCAATTTTTCGCGTCGAATAACCTTCTTCGTGTAATGCCACAATGACTGCTCGTGTTTCTACACTCAGCTCTGCTTTTCGGCCCATTTCTTTACAATCGAAACATAAAATATGTAATTGCTTTCACATTTTAATGATAAGTCTTTAGTCTTCGAATTATGTCAAATTAGATGACAATTGTTTTAGAACCGATACGATATTCATTACGAAAAATGTTTTACTTACCTTTTTGTAAAGAAACCACAAAAAAACCCGTGGAAAATATAATTTTTTGCGTGAAATCTTATAGCACAAAGAGATTATACGCGGTATAAACTAAGCGCGTCGAGACACCGACGAGTTTAAGCTCGATCTGTGTATGGCCCTAGCACGCGAAACGCTCCAGACAGAAGTGTGTTTACACTTGTTTGTTTACAAGACGCACGTTGTCTATAGAATCCACTTAGTTGCCGACTAAATTGTGTAGATTTTCAAAATAAAGCAGGTGAACGTAAACTTTTGACCGGTAGTATATATATATATATATATATATATATATATATATATATATATATATATATATATATATATATATATATATATATATATTAGGGTGTCCCTTATATGGCAAAAAAATTTTTTTTTTAGAATTTCGAAACGCATACACTTTACTTTTTTTAAAAATGCTAAAATGTACTTAAATATGAAATTTCATATTTGTAGCATGATTGCAACCCGTGCCGACCGAGCTCTAAAGTTTAATAGAAAATGGTGTTTTGGCCTAACATTTTGGTTTGATCCAAAACTAATAAAAATGCAACAAATAAAGTAAATATGAGTAAAAATAAAATAAGATCAACATAAACTTTTATTTAAATACAAATTATATTATAAATAAATAATTAATTAGGGTAAGTTCTCTTTAGTGTAGTTTTTTTACAGTCTGGATACAGATTTCTATGTTCCTGAACACAACGCAACAAAAACTGTTTTTGCTCTTCTTCAGCCGTGATAAGTCCATTAAAATCTTGCATTAATTTAACAGCTCTTTCAGCAGTGTCATTTACGACCTTCAAACGACTTATTTGTCTTCTAGCTTCCAAAAAAGCAGGATTGTCACCCCAAGAAGATACATCTTCCCGAAGAAAACTTTCGTCGATCTGCAGTCGAGATAGAAATTGTTTGCTTCTTTGAGTCACAAAATCATCCAGCGTCATTTCTGTAAGAAAGAAAAAACAGTTTAAATATGCAAAAACTAAACCACGAAACTTTGAAAAAAGAAACAAGAAAATATTAAGCTTACCAAACAAATTTTGCGTAATTTCTTCCTTCGATGGGAGATAGCGTTTAGCGGAATCTGAACTTTCGTCTTTGTTTAAATTATTAATCATTTTTGTCTTGGTTTTGGAATCAACTTCTTCATCAAAGAGTGATAACATGACTGTTTCTTCACACAAATACCATAAATGATGAACAAACTTGCTTATGGATGCCTTGGAACTTGTCGCGTCCACTTTCTCATATTCTTTTAGAGCTTTCAAAAAGCACAAGTCTTGGTTAGGTGCTTTAATTGCAACTGTGCATTCGAGCCAAGGTTTAGTATACAAGGTGGCGATAAATAAGCAAACATCTTGTAGAGCATTTTTGTCCTTTGCAGTAATTTTAAGTTGCGATTGAAGCAAACATATTTTTATAGAATAGATTGCTCTCGCCATCCATCGCGCTTGATGCAAAGCTCCGGGGGGCCTGAGTTTTAGTTTATTCTCTGTATCTCCTCCTAAGAACACAACGCATAGTTCAACCAATTCGCGGTAATCGTCTCTAATAAAAGGTTTTTCCAGTTCAGTCTTATAAAAAGTTAACAAAGATGTAATGTTTGTCTCAGCAATATGTGCTTTAACGAAATCGAGAGGTGGCTCAATGTTATCGGTGTTAATATGTTTCCAATTATCTCTTAACTTTTTGAAAATTGGAATATCTGGGCTACTTGTAATTTGCTTTACCTTGGTTTCAAAAACAGCTTTAAGCACCAATTCATAAATATGATGACGACAAGCAAAAAGCAGCAATTCCCTTTCTAAAGTCTGCTCCAAAATAGGACAAGCTCCACTGAAACGGCCAGTATTTGAAGCTGTTGTATCGCAACACATTATCTGTTCTTTATCATGGAGGTTCCAGTCAAAGAGTGCAGTTGAAATGGCTTTAGCTTGATGTTTTCCAGAAGAACTCTCTAATTTTGGTACTGCAAGCTGTTCTCTATCGTGAAATGAAGCAATAATTGGCAAGCGTTCTTCTTTTGAACTTCGTACATCCAATCCAGGTAATAGTTTTCCATCCCAATGGACTGTGACTACGTCAGGCAAGTTATTCTGGAAGTCAGTTTTTATTGCTTCTGCCCTGGATTTTCTCGCCTGAGTCCGAATTCGCTGAATCGAGGATTTGTTAATAGGGAAATCATCGCTGTTCAGACCAAGCGCTTCTACAACTGCATGGAGAATGTAAACTGAGTCCCTTATGCTTAATTGGCATCGATCTAAAGCTGCTACCAGTTTAGGAGTTATGAAACTTTTCGTGCCTCTTTTAGAACTTTTTTTAGGGCAAGGAATCTGAGTACTAAGTTCAGAGTTCGAAATCTGTTCCTCATACGAATTCTCAAGATATTCCAAGCTATCTATCGAAGAAGTAGATGCAACAGCCAATAACTCTCTTTGTTTTAACTTTCTTTCCTCTTCTTCCAATCGTCTTTGCCTAATTCGTTCTTCTTTCTCCGCCAATTTTTTGTCAATTCCACCTAAGCATCCCGGTCGACCAGGCTCTCTCTGTTTCCTTAAAAATTCTTTGTCTTTCTCTAACTTCATTCTGTCGAAGGCATCAGCATGTGCAATATCAAATAAGTTATCAAGGTCTTTTACAAAATTATTTTCACGGTTCTTGAACGTCACCTGAGTTTTCTTACAGTTTTTTTGCAGATCCCTCCAAACATGATATAAGTCAACAAGTTTCTTCACGCAGTTAGGAAACGCCTTTGTAGGAATTCTGGCTTTTTCCCAAAATATAATGCACTCTCTTATAACAAGATTCGCACTTTCACTAACAGTCAGATTGACTTCACGAATATTGTAAAATAAAACGGTGAGAACTTGTCGATTACATGGTAATTTTGCACCATTTATCTGGTGGCTTGGAAGTCCGATAAGGTAAATACTTTGTTTATCACTTCGTAATTCCACAGACATCTTCACACAATAAACAACAACGCACTAATAATGTTAGAAATCACGTATGAAATGACAATTAAAACTCGCAGTAACAGGTCGCAGCGCTGCACCCGCGCGACTTGTATGGACAAGTTAAAAACTCAAGTCGGCACGGGTTATCGTTTATAAATCGGGCTAATATTTATTTCTAGACTATATTAGGTCAATACAAAAGTTTTTAGAAGGTATGCGTAAAAATATATTGAAATTGAAATTTAAGGGACACCCTAATATATATATATATATATATACACTATCTTCTTTCTAAATTACTAACAATATAGTGCAGCCAGGCTTGTAACACAGGCCGGACACTCAATTATTAATATAAAAAAATATATTTATAATAAATAAAATATTTGAATTTACATACAATCTCCTTCCTAATTCCTTACTAATTCTAATTACCTATAAATATTACTAATAATTATATATATATATATATACTTATTTCTATGCCAAGTTCCCCACTATCTTCTTAATAATTTTAATTTAATAATAAAAATTAGCGCACTAAAGCCCTAACGCAGGCCGGACGTTCAATTCTTATTTATAAAAATACTACTTATATATATATATATATATATATATATATATATATATATATATATATATATATATATATATATATATATATATACGAGGGGCGTTTGAAAAGTCCGTGCAAAAATAAAAACTGCTTGCGTGTTTGGGGTAAACCTTTTTTATTTTTCGACATAGTCTCCCTTTAGGCTTATACACTTCGTCCAACGATGTTCTAGTTTGTTGATCCCTTCCGAATAATAGGATTTGTCCAAGTCTGCAAAATATCCATTAGTGTCTGCAATCACTTCCTCGTTTGAATAAAATCTTTGTCCCGCCAGCCATTTCTTCAAATTGGGGAACAAATAGTAGTCTGAGGGAGCCAAGTCTGGAGAATAGGGGGGATGTGAAACGAGTTGCAATCCTATTTCGATTAAGTTTGCGACCACAACTGCTGAGGTGTGTGCTGGTGCGTTGTCGTGATGGAAAAGGACTTTCTTGTGGGCCAATCGCGAGCGTTTTTCTTGCAGCTCGGTTTTCAAACGTTTCAATAACGATGAATAATATGCACCTGTAATAGTTTTACCCTTTTCCAGGTCATTCATCACCATATTATGGATTTGATCAATGATTTCTGGAGTCGTAACCTCCACAGGCCGTTCAGAACGTTCAGCGTCACTTGTGCCCATATGGTCAGTCCGAAAATTTTGAAACCACTTATAAACTGTTCTAATCGAAGGTGCAGAGTCACTATAATGTTTATCAAGCTTCTCTTTAGTCTCCTGAGGCGTTTTGCCTTTCATAAAGTAATGTTTAATCACCATACGAAATTCTTTTTTGTCCATTTCTTGAAAATCACTCAACTTCCTTGATTCACACGAATGCCAAACACAAAGAAATAGACCAATATGGCTGCAACTTGGTGTGTGTTCATTCAAGAGATGCTACTAACTAAACATGACCTCGATACGCGCCGGTGGTGCCATTTCACGGACTTTTTCAAACGCCCCTCGTATATTTAATCGTATACTAATTTCTTTAATAAATCTTTATAATTTCAAATTAATAACGGATGAGTGCGGTCAGGGCTGCAACACAAATTGAACACTTGATTATTATTTCTAAGGTCTTATTATTAATATATATAAACTTAAATTTATTAAACCTTTTTTATCTTGAACCATTTGATGGTAGAATTAAGCGCCGAAATAAATACCCTTTCCTTAAGACTGACAACTAAACTCGGACCTTAAGTCACAAGGGAATTATCGATCGAATTGCATAATTAAAATAAGTACGGTAACTCATCCCAAGCTATAAGAGTAATATCTTGGCTTAAAAGGAGTTAACGTGCGAATATATTCGTGGTAAAAATTTCTACGAATATAACAAGGATTATGTTCTGTTGCGAATAATAATTTGGACGTAACACATTGTATGTTAAACAAACATAATTTAATTATATCAATAAATATACTAAATTATGATATTCATATAAAATTATATTTATTGCTTATGACACATATATGTTTAATTAAATCTTGGTATTTTTTTAAACTTTAATTTTTAACTGACTTTTATTTAACAAGATGATATTAGAATTTCAAATTCAGATTAAAATATATTTTATTCGATTCAATGGAAAAATTCTTGTAATTTTATAGCTTTAATTTTTTTTAAATAGTTATTAATTCTTTATTTATTTTTATCTTTTTTTTATTTTATAACTTAGCAGTTTCGAATATTTAATATTTAAAAAAACAATTAAATGTAGGAAAAATATCAAAAACAAGACATTGAAAATTTGAAAAAATATTTATTTTATTTATGAATTTAAAATAAATTTTATTACAAAGAAAAGTTTTAACACTTATTGACATTGATAGTTGTTAGTCTAATGAAAAAAAATTTTTTTTTATAATTTTAATAAAATCTGAAAATATATAAAATAAAGACAGAGAATATTAAATTTTAGAAGAAATTTTAGAATTTTTTAAATTCAAAATATTTATAACTGAATTTTTAAAATTTATTATTATTAAATAATAAAAGAAATTTTACATTATATAAAATAGAATTTTGTTAGATTAAATTCAATTCATTATAATCTGATGAAATATAAACAAACCATTAATGCTTCTTTTGCTGGTTTTGAACTTCTATCTGGTAATATAAGACCTTCTGGATCTTCATAAGGATCTTCCAAGATAACTGTATATGATATCTAAATACAACCTTTTTAATAAAAAGAAAATTATGTTAAGTATTGGTTGTCGTTTAAACATATTTGTCTGTGCTCTATTCGTGTATTATCAATGTTTTATTAATTTTAATTTTTATTTTCATTGTACAAAATTTATTAAATCTAAATACAACTTTTTAAAAAAAGGAATATTATGGCAAATTTTAGATGTACTTTAAAAAAGTTACTTTTCATTCAACTCTTCACGTACATTCAAAATACTAAAAATTAAAAAGAATATTTGAAATCATCATTTTAGACTATCGAAAGTTGTGAAATCAAATAATATTGCTAAGTATTTTTTTTTTTTTATCAATAAATTTTTTTAACGATAGTTGATTATCATTAATGATGCTATATATATATATATACACTAATGAATGTCTAAATGTAAATACAAAACCTTTTAAATAAAAAAAATTATCGTCTTCGTTGTTGAAAAATATAAAAAAATAGAACTAATAATTAATTTTCATACACATATTTTCAAATTCTTTAATTTAAAAATATTTTTAGACTAATGAAAGTAATGAAATATAATAATATTGCTAAATATCATCTTTCTTTTTATTAATGTATTTTTTGACAGCTACCTGGTCATCATTTACTTATCAGATTAATAAAAAGTCATTACACAAATTTCTACACACGAAAGTTATGAAATCTAATTTAATACTATTAAATATTTCAATATTTATGTCAAACACATTTTTTTATAATTTTAGTTAATACTAAAAAATATTATTTTATATTTTTTACAATTTTTTTTAAATGTTACTTTGAATTTAAATATCAAAGTATACAAAATATTATCAATGATGTGAGATGATTCTTCTTTTTACTCTTACATTTATTTAATTTTTATTTTAATTAATTTCAATAATTTACATATAATTTTATATTATTTTCGTACGATAGTAGGAAATTGCTTCGAATGAAACCACTGAAATCAAATAATTCTTTTAACTATATTTTTCGATATCTTTTATGCTATATTCTTTTACAACTTATATATTTCAAAGTTACTTGTGACATGTAATTAAAACCATACTTGCCGGACACTTGTAGAGTGTAATGGTGGAGAATATAAATAATAAAATAGGGTAAGTCCGGGATGGTTGGACCATGTTTTTTTAAAGCCATATTTCTCGAAGCTTTGTATTGCTTTAGACTAAATATATAATTTTATAATCTTTACATCTGATGATCATCATTTGGGAATATATATTCCGGTGTAAAACGAAACCCACTTAAAGATATAATTGTTTATATTTATGATTCGGTGGTCCATCTATCTCAGGTATACTCGGGTAAGATGGACCATCCCCTAGGGATAGATGGACCTTTTAAAAATCTTACTAACCACTATGTAATACAAAAGCAAATAAGCTATAATATATATGAAGGCTATTTATTAAAATATATAAACTTAAAATGAATTCAAAATGGAGGATTAAAAATTTATAAATGATGTGAATGAAGTTAATTTTCAGGTGCTTCAAAATATTCAATCCTCTACAATCATCATCATTCGAGAATCTCGCTTCCCGCAGTAATCGCATTTATTTTTGAATCTTGTACAGCCTTCGTGAGTCCAGCGATAACATGTCACACACTTTATCCAATCTTCATCTCGTTTTGTTTCGTTGTAGTTTTCTTCACACCATACACAACAATCGTCATTCCAGTCACTTTCATGGAGATCGTCGTCGCAAATTGCTTCAATATCAATATCAGATTCTGAAGATGACGTATACTCTCTCTCCTTTTGCTTCTTCTTTCTTTTGTCAACAGTTGTTTGCTTTTTATTTTCATTTCATTCGCTCAGCTTCTTATTGTCCATCTTTTTTTTCACTTCCTCTTTTGCTTTCTTCCTTTTCTATCTTTCACTTTTTTTTCTGATTTTATCTTCATTTTGTTTTCTTTTTCGCATTTTCTCGCCTTAAGGGCAGTTATATTTTCCGGCGAGCTTAAAACTGTTGATATGCTTGAAAGCTTTCTTCTCAGAGTCTGAACATTGTTGACCGAAGGAATTGGATGTATTTCATCCAATAAATTTGTAGGGGTTACATTTGCAGATATTTTGTCTAATTGTTTTTCAGAAGATTCAAGTACAGGAGCATTGTCATAGCTTGTTGAAGCAACAGGACTAATATCCTTTCTAAAGCAACTAGGAAGAACCAGAGTGTCATCGTTTCTTGAACAACTTGAACTAGCAGAAATAATATTGGATGTATCAGTTTGTGTCAGAATGGATTTATCTAGGCAGCTGAATTCTGTGGGTTCTGACAGAAAAGCATAGTCTGGTATCGCATCAGCATCAAAAGGAATGATACCACATGTTCTAAAAGCACTTGTTCCATTGTCTACGTTTGCTGACTTACCCCACGCTAAGTTGAGAAGAGCGCCAAACTGCAGCCGGGTTATCTTTCTTGAAGGATTATTGGTCACGTAGTTAGAGCAAGCAACATAGTAGTTTGATTTTAATGATTTGAAAAAAGCACGATCCAACGGCTGAAGCCAATGGCTGGTATGAGGAGGAATAATCAAAATAATATCATTGCTTTCCGCAAACTCCAACATCTCAATGTTACTAGTATGCAATGTGTGTCCATCTAGAACAAGCACTACTTTTCCTGCTGGTTTCCTAGGAGTGAAATGGGTTTTCAACCAATCATAAAATAGATCACTATTTACATAGCCGGACTTGGGAGACATTTTTACTTCGGACCCAGGAGGCAAACCGTCACAAAATTCCTGCTTTAGGTTCTTACCTTTCATTATGCAGTAAGGTGGTAAGAATATACCCTCTCCATTAACACATGCCAATATAGATATAGTCTCACCCTTTTCTGCTGATGTAACACAAGTCACATTTTTCGAAACTTTCAAGGCAACTACTTTCTAAGGTTTGTTGTTTAATTGTTAACCTGTCTCATTCATATTTAAAATATTGCCAGGTTTTCCTATTAGGTCATTCTCCACCAAGACATTTTTTAAAAGGTCGAAGTATTCTTTGACGTCTTGTTTGTTTAAGCCTTATGCTCTTGCAACTGATACTCCTTCTGCTTGCCGGATAGAAAGTTCTGAATTACGGACAAGAAAGGCAGAAAGCCAATCATAACCGGCTTGCTTAGTTTCATGACTGAAATTATGTTTCAGTTGCAGGCTTTCAGCGAAATAGTACGCCATTGAACGTACTGATTGTCTGGTTGGAGCAAATCCCCTTGACTGCAGTTTTTTTATATGGGTAACTATTTTTTTTTGTTTGCTATTCCTAACAAGCAGTCTTTACCCATTGAACCTTTGTTAAACATTTTTGATTTCAGCCGCCTTTTAAAAGTGGTTTTAGGTATGCCGAACGCTTTTGCTGCAGCATTGATTCCCATTTGTGCATTCTTGACTGCTTTAACTGCACTTTTCAAATTTTCCTCCAACCATTCTCCTCTTCCAGAAGTGCCTTCTCGTTTATAAAAGGTGGGCATTGTCTATAATAAAAAGAAAAATTTAACTTTTCCGGAAACAATCACAGCTAAAATCAAGTTTACATAAGCTTCATCTCAGTTTAAAATATTCAATCTTTCCATTTATATCAAATTAAGTAGGTAATATAGTCCGACTATCCCTTACTATTTTAGGTGAACCAACTATCCCGTATTCTTCTGGTCCATCTATACCAATTGCCGGGGATAGATGGACCAGCCTCCAAATCACACGAACAGCTATATCAAAACGTCATTTTAGGTTATAATTACACTTCAGTATCCCGTCGCGCTCTAGTTTTTATTTTACGGCAAAATTACTGAAATTGTCTTAAACACATAACTGAGAAGTCCACTGTAAAATATTTTTCAACTCACCAAAACGAAAAAATGTGTCTTTCACCGAAAAAACAAAACTAATTTCAGAGAAAAACTAGGCTCCGATCTGTCTACTCAAGATGCATGTAACCATATGACGATTAATGCGCTCTTGAGAAAGATTGACTAAATATTCCAATGGTCCGTCTATACTGGTGGTCCATGTATCCCGGAATTACCCTATATAGAATATAAAAAATAAATGAACATTTGATTTAATAATTATATTTTTCTATTTCTATTTAAATTATGAAGTGCTTTATTTTTCAAATGAAAAATTATTAAATGTTAAAAAATTGTTATTGACAAACTTTAATAATTTTTTATTACATTTATATATTTAAAATCATACAAATATATAACAAGATATGAAATCATGTTAATTTTTTATTTTTTCTTTAACCGTTTGACTGCGGAAGAATTTTTTCAAAGAACAAACGAAGCGCGATAGCGCTTCGCCGCACTCAAACGATTAATATTTATTAAGGAAAAAATTAGCATATGCTAGGTCATTTTTGTATATTGTAAATGTACTCCTATAAATTCTTTTAGCAAGTTAACATCGACATTACTTGCATTATGTTTATATTGATCAAAAATCTTTTTCAATAAATCTTAAGTAGTATGTTGTATTAATACTCTTCTTACAGTTGGAGAATAAAATATTTTATATTACAAATTTATTTTCAAATTGTATTATATAAAATTATTTAATTAAAAATCTTAATAAATAAGGGTTAAAGCGGTGGATTTGTTATCAACAAGCACTTTATTAAATGATATTAATATACAAGATATATGAAGAGAACGTCGTGCTCGTGCGAGGTACAAAGAACATCTGATCTTAGTGCGCTCGCATAGCGCGTCACATTAACTGATTACAGCGTCATGACGACAGATTCAGCTATGACGCAAACTTCAGAATACACTGTTTTAATCGTTTGAATATTATTATCTATTATAAGTGTTACGTGCGGGGCTACATGCACAACACGAAATTTTAATATTTATTTTTATGCGGGACCCGCCAACGCGTCCCGTACGGGCCCGCCCGCGCATCGCGAACCGAAGGGACCCAGGTTGCCGCGGATTACAAATATGACAGCCTCTACCCCATTCTTTAGTGGGGATCAGCCGCAGAGAAGAAACATGATATTAATTAACTAAACATAAGTAAAAACCTACCTGGATCCTTAGCGTGTCCTGGATTTCCAAAGATACCCGTCCGATGAGGAGTGGAGGTTTAGAATATTTAATACAACCAGTTCTTCCCAATTATAGTCTCTTTATTTAATAAATTATACAACCACGCTGATGGAGTTATTAAGTGCTCCAAGTTATTTCTAGTGCTCCACTTGCCTTTGCTATGTCGGTTGTTAGGTGTTTTAGTATATCTTTATTTAAGAAGGAAGGATCCACTTTGCGTTCCTTAAGTCCCTGTATAGTTTGCAGCATTCGTCGATTACTTTCTATTAGATGTTGCATTGCGACGTCTATCTTACGAGCGTAGATGGGTAAGGTAAGTAGATATCTTAATTTATTCTCTCCACTGACAATGAATTTGAATTTCCAGTCCATGTCCTTTTCCATTTGGTTTATTACCTCAGCATGGGCCTTCGTAGTATTGTATAAATCCTCTAGAGATTTGGTTATTATGTGTTCTTTCTTATTTACTAGGTACACTAGCTCCTTTTGGTCTGTGAATAACTGGTCTATGTTGGTATTTATCTTGTCGACGTCTTCTGCCGTGACTAGTCCGAATTGGCTTTTACTGAGGCTTCCAATGAAACCTAAGGGCACCATCCGCTAGTACCTCATGCTTCCTGGAATTTTTATAGGATCTTCTACGGTTTGTCCCATATCAGAGAGCATGGTTTGTATCTCTGTCTGTATTTGAATTAAGGTGTTTTGTCTTGCTCCCACTAGGTCTGTCCCGAGCATAGCCCTAAAAGTGTTCACTTCCATGAGTGCGGTACAATTAGCGAGTAGGGTTTGGTAACTGTCGATCGTCCCGTGAGTTTCTAGAAAATCTTTTATGTTTACATAAATTGTTACCTGCCAGTCAGCCCTTTTTAATCGTACTACTTCCATGCGCTCATAATACATTCCTGGATTTTCTTTTATTAGCTCTATCTCGAAATTCTTTCCTGTGAGGTCTGGAGAAGTTCCTGCGTGTACCATTATCACGTAGAAGAGACAGAGAGACTTGTGCATGGTTTCCTGAAACGGTTATTCCTTTTATTCAGGGGCTAACTTTAATTTATCCATGTGTTTTCTAATACGTCTGCCATCGGGTAATTCTAATATAGCATTGTTTCTACCCAATATTTCAACGATTTTCAAAGGTTTATTATAATATTTATCGAACTTTGATGTTCTTATTTCCTTGAGCACATACACATAGTCTCCGACTTTGGCTCTTAGTTTCTTCTCCTTACTATCATATCGAGTTTTAGATTGTAGTTTAGCTGCTATCTGATTATCCCTGGCGATGTTATTCATTTCATCCAATCGAATAAGTAAGTCCCGTAGGTACGTGTTATATGTATTCAGTTTTTCCTCGACTGGTATTTTGAGAGGGAATCTTGCGATTCTTCCGAAAACCAATTCATAAGGAGTGAATTTAGTGGCAGATCCTTAAACGCGTATCCATAGATACAGTCTCGGGCTTCTCCTTCTAAGCATCCAAGTACGTTTTTTATATACGTGTCCTGTTGGCTCTCCGAAAGTTGGGCAGCCCCATTTCTGACATCTGTTAGGAAATCCTTAAGTGGTCTGTTGTATCCATTAAAGGTTTTTAAACCCTTAATGGCGTTCTTCGGATTGAGACTTGATGCCATTGTAGTCACTAGGGCTCGGATGGATTCATCGGTGTTTTCATCAGCACCTTGAGTACGGTATGCAGGTTCCTCTCCTTCCCTATGTGGGTTCGGGGTGATTGGGTTCGCTGCGTCGAACATATTGGTCTTGAAATTTGGTCTAATTGTTTTGGTCTCCGTCTTAGCCTCTGTGTGCTTTATTCCGATCTTTTTTTTCTTCTAGATTGTATTCTTGTTAATCCCAATATATATTAAAGTTTGGTCTTCGTTGATTCTGTCCTTGGGGTTGTTTAGCTTTACAAAGTGCAACCGATGCGGATGTCCAGTTTATACTTATATATTTTATCGTTGAAATAATGGGTGTATATTGACGTTATTTCGTAATTATGGGTGCTTTGGAGCAGAAATAATTAGATGTTTATAAAAATATATATATATATGTATGTTTATGTATAATTTGTATTTATTATTGTATTTGATTATAACTATCAGATATAGAAGTATAATTAGTTAAGATAGGCAATATGATAAAGATAGGGGCAGAGGCGTCATATATTATTGGATGATACTATTCATAAATGCAATTACCCGATTTTCAATTGTGATGTTTATTTAATGAGTTGTTATCTATCTCTCGTGTTCTGTGTCACGGAAGGGGGAATAGGAGGGGAGTTGGAGAGGCATCAGTACGGTTGCCCAATGCCATTACAATTTGGCTTAATGTTTGGCCTTACCAATCATCCTTTGCCTTGGGAGGTGGCTAGGATTCTATTTTTGAAAAAGTGATATTAGGAGTTATGGTGAAGGGGGGGGGGGAGAAAAAAAATTCTATAAAAATGGGAGGAAAGGAAAAATTAGAGTTCCGTGACTTGATCCTCTTGTACATATTCCTGTCTGGGGTCGATGGTAAGTGGAAGTAATCCTCTGCAGTGATTACAAAGAATTGCTTCATCCAGCTCTCGTCGGTGCGTCTGATCTTTGCATCCCTCCACTACTTGTTCAACATGCAGGTTTCCATTTGCTATGGCACCCATGCATTGAAAGCAACTTCTCCAGAGAGGCAGGGGCCACTTGCATCTCTGGCACTGCCCTTTTGAGTAGGGTGGCAACTCATTTTTATCCCAGACGCGAGGGGAGTCATCCCACGCCGTGCGGCGCCACTCGGTGTAATCATCATCCCAGGGTTCGTCCCGGGAGATGATAATTGCTGGCTGGTCTCGGCATTTTCTACACGTCGTCCAGTTGTTTAAATCCCTTTGGTGCTGTGAATTCCTGCACTCCCAGGCGTCTGGGTACACCTCCTCGGTGTTGCCTCCCAGCCAATTGACCAAACACGCTTCGCAGTTCCTCCAGACAGGCAACGGTTGGTGACATACGTCGCACTCTCCCTCGGAGATGGCGGGCCCAAAGCAACCATCTCCATATCTAAGAGACAGCGTTCGTATGTGGTCAATGGCGTAATGACCATATTCAATGGAGTTGCGGAGCTGCATCTCTTCAATCCCATCATCGAAAGCCATTCCATCATCAATGGGGAATAACTCAGGGTATTGTAATGCTTTGTTCTCCTCGTGCAGCTCATACCTCTCCTTCTGATGCTGTGCTATGCTGGTGGTTATGAAAGAGCTTAACCTTATGCCTTCTCCTTCTAAAAGGTCTATAAGGAACTTCGTCCCTGGCCTTATGGTCGGGCTAGCTTGTCCTTGTATCCTCTTGAATACGTGTAAGTAAGTCTCTTTACAGAGAATCCCGTCCATAGCTAAGTACTTGGCTCCTTTTCTTGCTTTCATCCTTTTAGTTCTTTTTGTGCGGTGGTACTGTACCACCTAGCCCATGATGAAAAGTCCCACCAGCGCCATTAACCTGGGTACTGCCATCTTCTGTCTTTTCTCTTTTCAAGCCTGCTGCGGATAGGAAGGGGGAAAGAAAAAAAAATGATTATGAGACAGAACGAGAGATTGTCATGGGCAAAAAGATAAGAATCTACGATCAGCTGCAACGGGGCCCCTGCGATTGGGAAAATATACTAATCCATTTTCTATGGTATTTAATCTATTGTATAAAAAAAAAATATATATATATATATATATGGGGTATTATACAACATTATATAGTATGTATATAACATTTTAATGTTTCCTATTATGGCTGAGATATATCATTTAAATTAACGCGAACGTATTTAAATCAATTATTTAACGATTATATTATCAGTGTTGGTATTATTATTAGTCAATATATTGCTTATTTATAATTTATAATAGTAGATTGTATTCGATTTATGATTTATTATAATAAAGTAATTATGAAGCATTGTTAATTCGCATGAGCTACCCGGCAGTTAATTATTGAGACCAAGGTAATTACAACATGAATGATTATGGGTTGTCGTTAGTAATGTAATTTTTCCCTCCGCTATCTTGCCTGAATTTCATGATACATTGTCTCTGTTAGTGTTATTGCGACCCGATATTTCGGATCAAAGACCTGTTAGGTTTTATTTGTGGCGGGGTTTGATTAATGGTGACCCCTCTGCCGATACTTAGATTCTCAGCGGTGGTCGAAATCGTATGCCCGCCGACTAGGAGGGAATACCAGGAGGGACATTGCCTCTTAATGTGTGCTATATCAAAATAGCGTTACGACAATGTCGGGTTTCAAGGATGGAAGAAATCTCCTTTTCATTGATAACCGTTATGACCTGATTCGTTCTTCCCTAATCAATATGGAAAGAATAAATCTTGCTTCATAGCCCTACCAACTATTTCGTGAGATTTACTTAGGATAAGAAGGTTGTCACCTGCCGCTCATTCACTCGATCGTGAGGGCCTTAACACCCGACAACCTCAGTTATGAGTCAGGTGCGGCAAACCCCCACGGCATCTTGGTAACGAGTCTTAGGGTGACAAAAAAAAATTTTTCAACAAGTATAATACTTAATTCAAAATATTTCTTTTTTTTTTTTCCGCTTTCTGCTATCGGCCACTTGGTTGCAACGTGATAACTAACTCGGCAGAGAAATACTCTCGTCCGCGAAAGCACTCGCGGCTTGCAGGCCAACGGCAGTCAAGCAGCGCATAATTCTACTGGAACAATAAGGATCAGGTCTTGATCTTTTTCTCGTCGACGCAATAATTCCTGAAGGCAATGTATCATTGGTTAATTTATTTATTCAGTTGTATGTATGTCCCAATATTAGTTCAATGCATGCAAGTTTAACTTAGTCATCGTAAAATAATAAAGTCTCGCGAAACGATCTGCACTATAATGAAAGAGTAGTACCACCGTGTTTTTGCATTAAAGGTAATTACCAAAAGATGATTGCGGGTATTGTAGAAAAAGAAATAGCATAACAAAGATTATTATTAAAAATTGTGTACGTTTGTTTGTTTGCTTGTGCGCGCTAATTCCGAAATTATTAAACGTATATTCAGAGTTTCAATGGATAACCTAAGCTTAGTTCAAAGCAACATACAGGCAACGACAATTTTCCGTTATTATGCAGTGTAATATATTTATAATATTATGCGCTGCTACATACAAAATAGTATGAATATGGCTACTGCACGCAGAACATTGAAAAAGGATGTTTTTTTTTTTTTTTTTTTTTAATAAAAAAGTTCTCAAATTAAAAAAATTTTAATTTTACTATACATAATGTTTTTAGGAAAAATAAAAAAAGCTTCAAATATATTAATTTTTCAATTAATATGTAAGTTTAATCTAACAGGGAGATTATTAGTATAGGGTTAACCGTGACACAATAAATGTATATATTTTTATGTTTTTATTTGTAATATGGTTAATAACATGGAACAATAATATAGTTTACGATGCATAGATTAATATTCAGTAATATTGTAATAATTATCAAAGCAGAAGGTGTAATTTTCCTTTTTTTTTTGTTTCAAATAATCAACTTGCTTCACTCTGTGACCTTAATATTTTCACTCATAATAATTCATTCAATTTATAATCATTTATTCACTCTTTATCACTAATTTTGTCTAATTTAAAACACTTCATTTACTCACTATCGCGTTATTTTCATTTATTGTAATTATAAAAATTTTTTTTTTTTTATTATTCACTTTTTATTTATTCATGTTTATATATTTATATTTTTCTTCTCACTTCATTTTACTTTGTTTTAACGCAGTTTCTTTCTTTATGTTATTCTTTATATTAATTATTTATTATTTTCATTTGTTTTATTTCACTCATTTTAATCCGCATATATTTATATATACATATATATATATATGTTTTATTTTCCCTTTCTTTTATTTTGTTGCAATTTATTTATCTGTTTTTCTTATATTTATTCATTCTTTATCTTACTTATTATTCATTTATATATTATTTTTATTTTATTATTATTCTTCCTTTATTTATTCTTTTTATTTATTGATTCGCTGCACATTATTATTATTCTTTTATTTTAATTCGCACATATATTTTTATTTTTAATTCACTTTCTATTATTTTATTTTTCTTTATTTATCTTTCGTTTATTTTATTTATCGTTTCTTTTATTTATTATTCTTTTGTTTTATTTATTCACGCACTTTTATTATTATTTCATTTATTTTTCTTCTTTATTTCATTGATATTATTCTTTTTATTTTATTTTATTTCGCATATATGTTTTTACATCACTTCCTTTTATTTTATTTTATTTTATTCATTATTCTTTTATTTTATTCTTTTATATTATTATTCTTTTATTTTATTTATTCACGCACTTTTATTATTATTTCTCATTCATTTTCTTTTATTTCATTTATATTATTCTTTTTATTTTAATTCGCGCATATATTTTTTTTACTTCACTTTCTTTTATATTATTTTATTTTATTTATTATTCTTTTATTTTATTCACTTTTATTTATTCGCGCATTTCATTATTTATCTATCATTTCATTTATTTTACTTCTTTATTTTTCTTTTATAGACCACTTTCACACTAATGTTAACTTTTACTCCTTTTTGTCACAGAGCGAATAGTTGAAGATCACAAGTTCACATTTTCACACTTTCTCTACTGCTTATTATTTTTATTTATAAAATTTTAAATCACTTTTAATTCACATGTGAGGGAATAAGAAAAAGAACCTTGAAGATCAGCTGCGCGTTATCTCGCCGTGACGTAATATTTATCGCTGCATTCCTAGCATGATCACTCGCATGCCTCGGCGATCCGACGGCCGGGCAAATCACGGAAAGAACGGCATTAGATCTCAAACTAAAACACTTTAATATCTAGAATTTTTATTTAATATACCAAGTATTTTAACAAAAATGCTTTTCTTTTATCATTTCTGATTGAATTTTTAATCCTATATTTTTTCCAAAATTATTCACAACATCACTATTATATTGACATAACCACATTTTGAAATAAATTCAATAAGTTTGATATTTAATAATTTTATTAAATAATTATTTTATAATTTAATTTAATAATTATTTTATAATTTAATTTAATAATTTTATTAAATATTTAAAATTATTATTAAATAAAATATTTTTTTTTTTTTTTTTTTTTTTTTTTTTTTTTTTTTTTTTTTTTTTTATAAAATGTTATTATTAAATAAAAATTTTTCATTTAGTTTATCATTTTGCTTCATTATTCACTGTCACTTTTCCACTTATATTATTCACTTTCACTTTTCTTTATGTATATAATTTTTTATGTATATTTTTGTTTACTTATACGTATGCCATATACATACATATATTCATATCCCACTTCCACTGTATAATGTTAAACAAAATTTTCCGCATGGTACTTTGTTGTATCAATGTTAAAATTGCCACCGCATTCGTAGCATAATCATTTTCACATCGCGGCGATCCGACGGCCGGGCTTCGCGCGGAGAGAACTACATTAATTCTCTTTAAGACATAGAATAAAATTATTTTAATATATTTATTATCAACATATAGAGCATTGTAATAAAAATGAAAATCTTTGTATTCACAATAAAACAATAAACATATTTACATTTGAAAAATAAGAACATTTCATCTTACAAAACTTATTATCAATATTTTAATAATTTCATCGCTGTGGCGATCCGACGGGAGATCGCACGGTGAGGTTTATACTAGTTTTCTTTTTCAAAGCATAAAATAATTATATAACCTAATTACTCAGATGCAAAAAGAATTATTAAATTTAATACAAATTTTTAGTTTGGGTTAATAGACATCATTATTTAATTTGAATTCAACATATCTAGTATATTAATTTTATTAATATGATTAATTTTTAATATACTTTTCAATCACGTAAGTAATAAAACCTTAAGAATAAAATTATAAAATTATAAATTATAAATTTTTAATTATGAAATAATTTTATTGATACTTTCTTATTAATTAGCAATAAAAATTTTGAAATTAATTAATTTGTTAAAAATAGACATTCTATAAGATACTTATTTTTAAACGAAAGTTTTTTATTTGCAGTACAAATAAAGCAAAATTAATTAACAGACAATTTTATTAGAACTTCTCTATAAAAGTTTATAAAAAAAAATAGTCTTTTAATGTATTATAAACATTTAAAGCAATTCTCTTAAAGGTATAAAATCATTCTTAATAAAATAAATTAATAATTGTAAAAAAAAAATGCATTAAAATTTTAATTTACGAAAATATCAAAATCAAAATATTTTTTTTTTTTTTTTTTTTTTTTTTTCAAGATTAAAATTAGTGGGAATTACAAAAATGTAACAAGCTGTTACTAAATTAATTTAAACTGTTAACTGTAACTGATCCACTTTTTCACCAAGACCAGTAAATATATATATATATATATATATATATATGTAATTATACTTTGATATTTAACAAGTGAACATTAATTTATACACCCATATATATTTTATATAATTTTTTGAACAAAAATAATTTTTTGTTATAAATTATTATTTTCAGTTTTCACAACATTCAACCTGGGTATATTTCAAATAAAATTTTTATTTATTATGTTAGTAATTTAATAGTTATGTAAAATCAACTTAAATAATCAAGACTTTTTCCCTTTTTGAATGAATATGTCAAACTGTAATCTATTTTGCTTCTACTTTTAACTTCATAATATAGATGATTTCATAAATCAGTTATAACTGTCAATAATTAATTAAATAATTCAAATATAATTGACATAATTAATACAACAAAAAGTCCCTCAGTGTTGGCGGATACCCGGCGCCTCCACCAAAAATTTCGCTGTTACGTGCGGGGCTACACGCACAACACGAAATTTTAATATTTATTTTTATGCGGGACCCGCCAACGCGTCCCGTACGGGCCCGCCCGCGCATCGCGAACCGAAGGGACCCAGGTTGCCGCGGATTACAAATATGACAGCCTCTACCCCATTCTTTAGTGGGGATCAGCCGCAGAGAAGAAACATGATATTAATTAACTAAACATAAGTAAAAACCTACCTGGATCCTTAGCGCGTCCTGGATTTCCAATGGTACCCGTCCGATGAGGAATGGAGGTTTAGAATATTTAACGCCACCAGTTCTTCCCAATTATAGTGTCTTTATTTAATAAATTATACAACCGCGCTGATGGAATTATTGAACGTCACTCACACACGCAACACGCGGCCGAAAACCGGGATGAAAAAAAGTTATTGAAAATGTAATCGTTCAGAAAAAATTATAGAATATGGTGACTCGAATTAAACGACGTTACGGCGAAGTTTAGATACTACTGTTCTTTTTAACCGTCTCCCTCGCGGCCCGTTGGTACTCATATTTAAAGACCTTGAGGTGGAGGCATCGTGGGGATTTTTGCTTATTTTGCATCAGCGCGAGCCTCGGTGGACTCTCGAGCCTCCCCCGCGCCTCCCGACTAAACTGCAACCTTAGACATTTTATTTGTTTAAATGTGTGCGCCGAGGCGAGTTGAGCAACACAACTCTCTAAAGGTGTGTGGGAAAAATATCTGACTGTAAGAATACGTTTATTTTCCATGTCTCCTGGGTTTTTTCCACAGGAGTCAATTTGCAGCGTGAGTGCAAGTATCACCCACCTTTTTCTAACACTCTGTTGTACAGAGTTCGTCAACCTGCGCGCTCAGCATTTTCACACATTAAACGTACACATTTATGTGCTGCAGTGGTGCATTGAACCGTTTAATTTTGATTTAATTTTTTATAAATTCTTAATTTAATTATTATTATTTAATTTAATTATTCAATTTAATTATTAAAATTTCGTCACGTAACAATAAGCATGCATGTGGTTTCTATTATTTTATTTAACACTCCTACTTAGGAATCACAGCATGCATTTCATATAGGAACATTAAAAGTAATATCTTTAATCGCAAGTACAAAGATTAATTAATTGCCTTAAATATTCAAAGGGCTTAGTTGACAGAGCTTTATTTAAGAAACCAGCCTGTTGGTTTTTTGTATCAACATATTCTACTTTAAACAAACCAATGTTGTAATACTCCCTTATAAATTTGTATTTAACATCAATATGTTTCGTTTTACAGTGATATCTTTGATCCTTTATTAAATGAGTCGTAATCTGATTATCTATGTATAGTGTAGGTATTCTCAAACTATTAAGGTTTAACAAATTTTGTGTTAATGACTTTGTCCAAAGAATCTCTTGCGTTGCAGAGCAAGCAGCCATGAATTCGGCTTCGGTATAATATCGCCGACTCGAGTAGAAATATACTTACTAGAAAGAAAAGGAATTCGGTGAATTTTACCGAGCGCGCACGTATCACAGAACGAATTCGATTCTTTTATTACAATGTTGTTATTACTAAGAAAATTCTTTACATGAATAAAATTTTGATGGGCTAACCTTTCGTGCCAAATTTGAATCTCACTTTTATCTTTATTTGTATTTACAGCTACTAAAGAATTTTGTTCGTTTTTCAAGTCTACATTAATTTCCATGACAGACAATTTACTATTTATAGGTTTCTTACCAACTACAAGTATTTCATCATTGCGAATAAATTTACAAACATTTTCATTAGATTCAAATTTCATGCCTTTAGCTAACGTAGCAGACATAGAAAATAAATTGTATTGCAAATCCGGTACATAAAATACATCAGACAAATATCTCTTTACCCATTTTGTTCCATTAAAAGCTATAACATTTATGTTACCCTAACCAACAGCATTCACAAGATGACCGTTGCCCAAACGAATAGGTACCTTCTCGATGTCTCGATACGAAGAAAAGTATTCACGCTGACTGGACATATGTTGTGATGCTCCTGAATCGAAATACCACGAAGTTGATTGGCCGTATCCAAAATTCGACGAAATTAACACCTCTCCCACTGAAGCATCGCTTTCGGTATTCTGCTTATCGCGCCTCGAATTTCCAGGAAGGTGCCAACAGGCTCGCCGAAGATGCCCGATCTTTTGACAATTCCAACATTTTGGCTTATTGGCAGGTTTACGAGCAGCATTGTAATTTTCCGTTTGTTTATTCTTTTGCTTGTTCTCTTTCTCACGATACCCAGTGAAACTCGTTTTAGTAAACTTTTGTACATTTTTCGTTAAGAATGCACTATTCTCGGTATTCTCATTTGCCGAAAGGCGAGCCTCTTCCATAATCAAGCGTGACGTTAGATTTTTAATTGTTCTTTCCGCCGACGCTACTGAGTCCCACGCTGAAACAAAATGACTTAACGATGGCGGTAGAGTCATTAATATTTTTGTCATCAACATACTTTTGGAAATCGGCTCTTGCATTGCCTTTAATTGGAAACTCAAATTTTCGATTTTTGAGATATGAGTAGAAATGTCGTCACTCGGATCTTTTTTCAGTCCGAACCATTTTTGCTGCAAAACATGCACACTTGCATCTCAACGACTTTCGTAGATTGAGTGCAGCTTGTCCCACATAGCTTTCGCTGTACCACAATTGAGTATGTGCGATGTTGGTTTTCTCTCAATGGACGTAACAATAAATTTTTTAGCAACGCTATCTTTCTTCAAAAATTCTTTTAACTCTCTTTTATATTGTTCATTTTGAGTATTGTACGTAGTAGTTTTCTCTGCAGTTGCATTATTACCCAGAGCTGCAGGTGGTATCGGCTTCGAAAGCAAACCATTGACAACATCAAAAATATCATGGGACATAAGTACCACGCGCATTTGGAATTTCCAAATTGACCAGTCTTCAGCACTTTAAAATTTAACAACTTTCAACAAATCACTCTCCATTATCAAACACTGCTTTTTCACTGTTACAGTAAAAACAATATCACTTTAATATGGCTTAAGCTTTTAATGTCCTGGACCCATAACCTCTTAATAAATAAGGGTTAAAGCAGTGGATTTGTTATAAACAAGCACTTTATTAAATGACATTAATATACAAGATATATGAAGAGAACGTCGTGCTCGTGCGAGGTACAAAGAACATCTGATCTTAGAGCGCTCGCAAAGCGCGTCACATTAACTGATTACAGCGCCATGACGACCGATTCGGCTATGACGCAAACTTAAGAATACACTGTTTTAATCGTTTGAATATTATTATCTATTATAAGCATGCATGTGGTTACTATTATTTTATTTAACATAGAAATAAATATTAATTTACTTTCAGCAAGAACATAGAGAATTGGAAATGAATAGGCACAAAATTGTAAATTTAGTGGCAAATAAGAAATAAGCGATTAAATATTGAATAAAATGTATTTTTATAGCCAATTGTTTACGTTAATTATTTATCATCACAACGAATCTTTATATAACATTAATAAGTTTGGATTTGTAGGAGTCAAATCGATCCATGTTTCACTTTTCATGAAATTTATGAAAATATCTAATTTGTATATCTGACTATTTTCTTTTTTTAATTAAAATTCTAGTTGCAGACATTTGTAACGTCGGTATACGACCTCCGTTTTTTTGTGTCCGCCGATAAGTCTGCTTCCTGCCTTTCCGGCCCCTGGTCAAAAACAAAAAACATATCGGCCGACCGCCTCGATCCACACCCAAGCGCTCCACTACGATAAAGCCTCTCCCCACAATCTACATGACGCACTCTCCTCCGACCTGAACTGTTATGAAACCTAGCCTAAGTTTAAGCCAAGAGCTTGCGATTTTCGGGTAAAGCCCATGCATCATTTAAATAGAAAAAATTTGCTACAATCGTTAAACCTAATTCAAATTAAGTTTTATAATGCATTCGTTATATTTTTTTATTTATTAATAAAGATAGTCATAAATTTTTATGCTAAGCATAAATATTTTAATTATTATATTGTTTTATTCCCGCATCATCTTTTTGCTAAGCAATAGGAAAAAGAGCGCCTCCGCTATAACCAGAGATGTCGCAGAATCATATTAACATATTTCCGTTCTCACGCAAAGCGCTGAATAAAATTTTTACAGGTACACTCTTCCTAAAAATTTTCCGTTGCACAAATTTAAATAATTAATTTAAATAATACCAATGAGCTCGGAATTACACCCAGATTATTGATAATAACGCTGCGCCTATATTTTCCATTAATTTCTCTATATTAATTTCACTATTGTAATTTTTGTTGTTGTCCTAACGATAAAAATAATTAAAATATATTAATGATTAATGCTAATATCTTTTCACATATAC
The DNA here is from genome assembly GCA_949987625.1 of Chalcis sispes. Taxonomy (NCBI): domain Eukaryota; kingdom Metazoa; phylum Arthropoda; class Insecta; order Hymenoptera; family Chalcididae; genus Chalcis; species Chalcis sispes. Next base: position 22,377,727 of record OX465094.1, read on the forward strand.
ATTATTTTTTTTGCAAGTAACTTTAATTCTATCCTTCCGCGTGAGGACAAATTATACCATTAAATATTTCGGTTTGTCGTAACCATTTTTCTATTAATTTTCTATTTCATTCCCTTTTATAACGAAACCTTACAAACAACATTGCATTAATCATCAATATACTATTAATTACGTTTTGCGATATTTTAATTCCAATTTGCGATAATAATTTTTAGTGCGCAATAATCATTTCTTTTAAGGCCCCTAACGAAATAATTATATCAAAAAAAAAAAACAACATCGAACAATTAACTACTTATCCGATAGCCCGAAACGATTACCTACAAATTAAACAAAATTGTAACTTATAAAGAATAATTATATAAATTACTATTTTTTAAATTATTTCTCTTTTCTACCGTTCAATAATCATAAATTGTATCTTGTTATTATTTTCCTTACCCACCGATACCATACGTTTCCTGGGTAACAATAATTTATCATTAATTTAAATAATTATTTTTTTTATTTAATAATCAATATAGATTTAGTGCGTAAAAATGCGACAAAAACTTCGTTTTTGTTTTGTAATACGCATTAAATTTTAAATAAAAAACAATCATGTAATTTAATTTAATGTATTTCTGCAATAAATAATAGATAAAGAAAATGTATAAAAATTATGCAAAAAGGAATCATTCTCTCTCTCTAATTCTCACTCTCCCACTCAACCGTAACACCTTCAAGATAGAGCAGTAGCGTCCACCCCGCGCTAATTTCGAGCAATCGGATTGGCCGAGAGGAGTCACTGCACACGTGCATAAAAAGGCGAGGATCAACACGCGGAGACAGTTTCGAGACTTCTTTTTCGCGCCTCAGTATTCAAGATTTAATTTTTTCTCAGACTTCTTTTTTGCGCCTCAATATTCAAAATTTAATTTTTTTCAAGATTTAATTTTTCATACAGACTTCTTTTTCGTGCTTCGTTATCCAAGATAGAATTTTCCATCGAGATTTCTTTTTCGCACTCCGTTAAGGGGGGAACCTGGTTTAGAACGCTGAAAATTGCACGATATTCGGCACAGTGTTTTAGGTTGCCTAACGTATGAAATGTTTCAAGTACTTTTGAAATAGGTCATAGATACACAAATCTTGCAAAAAAAATTCACTTTCACTTTATTTGATACTGTTAAGCAATAACAATTCGTATTTGTTTGTGGCACTTCTCGCTCGAAGAGTCTATTTTGTGAACACGATAGCGATCGTAGTTTTCATCTGAAACATAAAAACGAATACTTTTTTTGTAGCTTAGGAGTTGTTCTTCTATGTGAACCTAAGATATTCGAAGAAATATATAAAATTATTTATTTTATGACTGTTTATAAAAAATTTTGCGTTTTTCTGAAGAAATTTTAAGATAATTTATTGAAAAAAGTTAATAAAAAATTTTTTTTATTGTGATTTTTTAGGTTCACATAGAAACCTACACTATTAGCTGTAAAAAAAGGTATCACTTATGAAAATGCGACAATTACAACTTTTTTAATCGTGTGCACAAAACAGAAAAACACTGTTTTGAGAAAATCGCGTTCAAAGTTTTTCATAAAAATTAATTGTATTTTTTTCAAACTCACCAACACCAAATGCTAGTCTGCTGTTCCTGCTCCATACATTAGTCCTTCAGCTTCTTCGTAAAACTCATTTTGAGCCAAAAGTTCTTCTTTTCGAGCCATTCGAGCCTCTTTACTGCTTTCAAAACTGCGCCGACCTTGTCGTGATACTCGCTGCTCGTCGTAGTTCTTCGCGAAGTTCAGAGCGTGTGACCCAATATTTATGTTCAGGTCACTCATCATCTTCAATGTACTTGAAAATCCTTCATTGAATACGCATGCAGCAATGAATGAAGCAATCTCGATGATTTTTGAACCAGCATTTAAGTGCTTCGGAGCGAGGCGCCATATGGTGGAATTGAAACTTTCGTTTGAGTTTTGTGTATGACCACCTAAACATCTTGTTAGAAGATCTTCATTCGATAAAGCTTCGTATATCGGACGTATGTTTTTAATGACATCGGGATGAAGTGGATCAGGATGCTTGAATTCCGTGAGGTTTCCAGCTGCTTCTGCTTTTCGCCATTTACACCAGCTATCGACTCCGGGTGGGCAATTGTTGTGCTTTGGTTTTTTGTCAGTGGAAATCAAATGATCTAGAGTCGCGATTATGTTTTTTTTCATTTCTTCAACAAAGTTTGAATTTCTACGAATGGCTAATCCATAATATGTCGTCAATTTTTTAATCAAAGTTGCAGTTAACTTGCCCCTCCCGCCAATTTTCGCAGATTTTTGCACATTCCGTAATCGCGTGCCCATTCTTTTCTCAACATGACCCACACACTCGCTTTTTTTTACAGGATATTTGCTTCCATAAGGGTTGAGATCCGCCACAGCCTTGTACGTTTTTGAATCTCCATCGCCGATATAATTCAAATACTTCACTCCGTATTTCTTGACGGACGCCGCGAACATTTCTTTGATAGCATCAACCTCCATTTTTCCAGCTGAACCCGAGTGATTTGCACAACATTCACTTTCATGTTTTTCATACCATTTTTCATATTCATCACTACCTTCTTTGCTTTTCCAATAAACACAAGCTTGACAGTATGAACTTTTTACAGTGAGATCGATGACCTTGCCAGTATAATATCCAATAAGTGTTGCAACTCCGTACAAAGACGTAAAGCCGCGTTTTTTCCACGATCCATCGGCAGATATTTTAAACTGATCTTCTTTTCTTCCATTGTTAACATTGCAAACTTTTTCTTCTCTCACAGCTTTTAAGCACACAGTTTCAAAAACTGATTTCACTGTAGAGTGTATGTGTCGTATTATCAGATCGTAGGTATTTCGGCTAACACCAAGTCCCAAATCCATAAGTCCAGCGAAAATGTTTATGCCTTCACGACCTATACCTAAGAGTCTCATCACAAAAACGATCCTTCTGTTAATCTCGAAGCCTGTATTAATCAATGGACCTGAATTTATTTCCCTCCGACCACAGGAGCACAGAACAAGAATCTTGAAGCCAAAACCACGATCCCCGGTTTCTTGAAACTGAATGTCTTTTTTGCAAGTCTTACAAATCAGGATTTCCGCGAGAGTTCCGAAAACACAAAAAAATTCCACTATCTTATACAAATGTGATGAGGTAGTCACTACACTATCCAAATTTGCACTACTGAGTTTCCGCGCTGACGCGTTGTCGTTGGAACTGCTGCACTGTTCACTGGAATTTTTTTGGGAAAACTGATTTCCTTGAAACTTTCTTTTCGGCGGTCTTGCTGAACGACCACGTTCACCATGTTTTTTTCTTGGATACGAATTCATTTCGTATTTAAATACCGTCTCTACTGAACAGAATTAGAACACCGAATAGCAGTTTTAAAAATATGACGATGCGCGCTTTGCTTTGGAAAGATAAATACTGAGAAGGAAATTCAGTGAAGTGCACACGAATGAAAACACGAAAATCAAGTTTTTGGGACTGATGATGTAAAATCCGAAAATCTTTTATTATCTGGAGACCGAGCGACTCTAGACGCATCGCGCGCTCTCGTGCCCGCTTATCAGTCTCCTGAGCGCATTGTCTCTCAGAGGCCATTTCTGCGGAACGATTAGGAATTTGACTCTGAAATTTTGTGGGAATATTTCTGAATATATTTCTAATCGAATGAGATAAGTTTCAAAAAATCGATTTTTTTGACCCTCTAAACCAGGTTCCCCCCTTAATCAGGACTCATCCAGTTTTCCACCAGAAGGAAGGAAGAGAGAGATTGATTGATTGATTGATTGATTAAAAATTTTATTAAGGCTACGGGGTATAACCCCATATAGCCCTGAAAGATGAACATTACAATATAAATGTTTGTAATGTTCATTCAATTTGTAACTAGTTAGCAAACAAATTAACAAATTAACAAATTAAAAAATTAACAAATATAATATAATATATAATATAAAAATAACAACCGATAAGATAGGAAGAAAGTATAGTAATAATAATTATAATACGCTATACAGCCTTCGCAGTAATTACACTATGGCAAGTCACCGACATAGATCCGCACGCTCTAATAATACTGTCAACACGTTATCAGTCGTAATTGAATTTAAATCCACGTTCATTTCGCGAGCTTTTAAACGCCATTGTGCAACTTCCTCAGATAATAATCGATCACGAACCAATGATTTGAAAAGTCGCGATAACTGAGTATCAAACGGAGGAAGTTGATCAGCCATCGAATTTAAAA